>ML780523.1:358772-374497 GCA_009831015.1 Picea engelmannii | reverse complement strand
CTTAGCCTCTTCCTTGAGAAACCTTTCATTATATAGGAGAAGGAGAGATGATTAAAGGGAAGAAGATGATCCCACTAAATATGAGAAGTCAGTAGGATTCCAACCATGCAAATGCCAACTCATTTTCTAGAATATCATCTTCTAGAACCTTCATAACCTCTTCTCCCTTTTAAGCTTTGAAGTAGGTTCGCACCCTACTTATAGAGCAAATTGCGAACATCTCACAATCCAAGTATAGAGTAGCCTACGAGAATCAGGATTTCTCGCACCCTACAATACATGTAGCCTGCGAACTCATCTTAAAAATATATTTTGTAGAAGAAGACAACAATCACTTTTCTCAGGCAAAAGGTCCTTATGAGAGCCTAAACACATAACTATAGAGACATCACCATAGTGACCAAAACAATGTGTAACACCCGCTCTTGCATGCACTGAGTGAACTTATCCTTAAGGACACTTGCTTGCAACTGATCTGGATTATTATACTATTAGTTGTTTGATTATGATTATGAGATATTATGGATTTGATGATATGTTATTTGGTTGTATTACATATATAGGTGATATTTACTAGGTTCTCCTAAGTGTGCACGAATTTGGACCTTGAGGATGCAGAGGCATCGATGAAACCCATTGGACTCTAGATCGAGTCATGGAGTGTACTGTTGGGTTAAATATTATTGATGTGACATATGTACATATGATTAGATGTTATGATGATTGATTATCATTGCTGACATGATTCGTTGATGGATGCAAGATGACGATATATTATCGACCAGACTCACATGTGGAGTAGAGGGGTCACGCAGGAAAACCAAAGACTTGACAGAGAGGTGTGGACAACAACCCTACGACAGCCTACTAGCACTCTCTTCGTGGCTCAAACTGTAGGTTAACGATTACCTAGTTCGAGAAGACCCACGATGTCGTGAGGATAGACTGCAACAATCGGTCACGATGATTCTAAGGGGTGCACAATAAGGCAGGGGCCTTATTCCTTAGAGGCCATTAGTCTCCCACAATATCACCTGGCAGAGTATTGACTCTAGGGGTTTTTTATGTCTACCAATTTAGTCAAGAGGTGAGTGGAACCCTTGGAGCACGTAGTGCTTTCTAAAGGGCACGTCGTGTAAGGAAAACATAAAGAGGAGAGTGGCACCCTTGGAGCATGTAGTGCGTCCTGAAGGGCATGTTGCTCAAGGAAAATAAAAAGAGGAGAGTGGAACCCTTGGAGGATTTAGTGAATCCTAAAGGGCATGTCGTGCAAGGAAAACAGAAAGAGGCGAGTGGCACCCTTAGAGCGCCTAGTGCGTCCTGAAGGGCATGTCATGATTTTAACTAGTAAGTGAATAAACCTAGACGGCCTTAAAATGAATGATGTGATAAGTAATATTTAAATACAACTTTCCCTAATAAAAATGTCACCCAACCTAGTGAAATTAAAATTTAGGTCTAAGTAGAACATGTGGTTAAAAAAATAATAGTAGCAAATAAACATGTAACAAGAAGGGGGGGTAAGAAATTCAAATTATTTATTAAAAAAATAAATTTAATGCAGGATTAAAATTTAAAAAGGGAAATGGTTGTTTTACCTATTTTTGCTAATTAAATTTTAAATAAAAAGAAAAAGGGGTAATTGGTTGTTTCATCTACACTTGCTAAATTGATTTTTAGTCAAAAAGGAAAAAGGGGGAAACTTAAAAGAAATAGTAAACTTAAAGAAAAAGGGGAAACCTAAAGAAAATGTCAAACATAAAGAAAAAGATGAATGTCTAACTTAGTAAGGAATCTTGCCTTTGGAACATTCTAATTATGAACTCAACTAGGAATTAAGCAAGGCGTAAGTCATTAAGAAGTGTAAGGGAATATTGAGACACCTAGAAGCGTTTTTAGGAATTCTTTTAGGTGGGTGAGGGAAATAGGAATAATTAATTAATTAATTTTCTAGTGCAACTAGGGGATCGAGCGACATTTGTACGGGGGAGGTATTTCCTAATTAAAATTAATGAAAAAGGAATTGAATGAGAATTTGATAAACTAATTACTTAAAAACTCTATAAAAAGGATGGACGAGGAGGAGTATGGATATATCATCTTGATGTTTAACGTTACGCTGTTGAATTTTTATCTTGACTGAACTTCTCTTGTGAGATTTGGGATATCTATATTGGTTAATGAGTGGTAGCTCGACCTTGAGAGGCGATTTGGGTGCTAGTGATTCTCTGGTATTGTGTGTGTGGCCTCTTTGTGGCTTAGGGGCTCAGGGGGAAGAAGAGTACCCCTAGCGTTGGTTGGGAGGTACCAGTGAGGTCACATCGGTTGGGAAGCAGGAGATGGACAGAGCGCATGCAGGATAGAAACTACAGAGAATTCATGTTTGGCTAAGGTATGATGGTTTAAGTTATTACTTGTAATGAAATTAAATTACATATGTTATTTCTCTATGTGGGTTTATTTATTATTATGAAGAGATTTTACTTTTATATTCTTTCCCTTATCCCTTTAGTCATTAGTCTGTGCCTGAGCAGTCGGCCAGGAGATGAATCGATGGTCATCGCTTCGATGTTTAAATACCTAGAGATTCAAATGCTCTTCTTTTTTGTGGATGGATGATGAGTGAAGGATAAAGTTTCACCCAACTATCTACCCCTTACATATCTCTGCGTTTTCTCTTCGGGTTAATCTCTAATATTTGTGCTTTCCTTGTGATTGAGTATCTCTGCTTCTTGATTGATTAAAACTCAGTTTTTATCTGCGTTTTAATTTGCTAAAAATTTGATAAACCTCTGAGTATTGAATGCCAAATCTCTACGTTTTCTTAGGATTGACTACATCTTCATTTTCTGGTGGTTGATTTCTTCTTCATTTTCTTGTGATTGATTATCCCTGAGTTTTCTTGGATTCTTTATTCAATCTTCACACCGCTAATTTCTGGGTGATTTACCCATCCTTTACATAGTAGCTACACCATTATTTTAGTGGCTCATTACCCAGCTTTCACCCTATGAATTTTGTGGCCTTTACCACAACGACTTTTAGCATTTTGGATAGCTTTATATTTGTACCATTGATAGAGATATATTTGATGGAAGTGATATTAATATAGTTGTATATTGTATAGCGATCTTTTGATATATTGTATTGTTGTATGTTTTATAGTGATTTATTTAAAACACAACACATGCATTTAGAAGACAACAATATTTAATGGACAACATTAACGTATACCAGCAATATTTTATTTAATAAACAACATTACCTCAACGCTCTGAACATATATCAATATCACATCATCTCTGCGTTTGGAAAGGCAACTATATCAACACTATGGTATTTAGACAACGAATATATAAAGAAATGAAACAACCAACAATTATATTTGAATGAAAGAAAATTACATACATCAACTTCTCTTTTATTAACAGACAATGAGTTTATACCCTTGATTGACAGCGAATTCATGCATTAGCATGACCTCTACATTTTTGATGAAATGATCCTCTGTGTTTGTCATGAAATGACCTCTGCGTTTATGATGAAATGATCTCTATGTTTTTGATGAAATGATCTCAATGTTTTTAATGAAATGACCTCTACGTTTTTGATGAAATGATCTCTTCATTTTTTATGAAATGATCATTGTGTTTTTAATGAGCTGAACTCTGCGTTTTTAATGAAATGATCTCTGCGTTTTTAATGATCTCTAAGTTCTCAATGACCTCTTCATTTTTAATGTATAATTGCAATAATTTGTGTATATAGATTTTGGACATCGATATCATGATTAATAATCAACAATATCATACCTTGATAAACAACCACATCATACATCTAATAGACATCCTTAGCATATATTTATTTTACAACAATCTCACATTTATTTAACAAGACAACATTATCATACTTTTAATGGATAGCAATATTTTATTTGAGAGAGATATCTTTATTAGCTTTCATTTGTTAGACAACAAACTCATTAAGGGATAGCAATATATTTTAGACAACAAAATCATTATTATATAACATTAGTATTAGACAACGATACTATCAATGGATAGAAATATATCATTTCAGATAGCGAATTTCTTTACAATATTGTTTTATGATTTCTTTACAATATTGTTTTATGATTTCTTTACTAGATAGAAAATTATGTTTTAAAATACATGTTTTATATCATTTAAAAGACATGTTCCATAATTGTTTCCATTTAAAGGATAGAAAACTCATCCTTAGGAAAATACTTGTATTGTTTCAGTTTTACATTTAAAAGACAAAAACTTTATATTTAAAGACAACAAGTATATTCATATAAGATAACAATATAGTTTCAATTTGAATTAGCGATATAAGACAATGAATTCATATAGTTTCAGTCTTAATGGCGATATAACCGATTATTGATGATTTAATTATGAGTAAGGCATTTACCCCGTTCGATTAGATTAACAATCGCTTTTGCATTTAGATTAATGGTTTAAAGACGTTTAATGCGTTGATCACCTCTAATGGTTTTTACCTTACGTGAATATTAATTGTTTGATTTTAAGTACTGGGATTATCGCCTTATAACAACCTTAAATGTTCTCCCAACAAGGAACTAGATAAGGAACTATTGAATTTTTGAATGTATTTTGTAAGGTTGTTGCATTGCTGGATTTTATGTTGGGACGAAGGGTTGGAATCAGTCCGGGTGCTCATGGGTCCCTAGTGCACCCATCGCCCTATGACAACATGACTTCTTGAGATTGGATTTGTTAGCACCATAAGTCACCCCTAGATTGTGGCAGAGGTAAGCCTGATACCCATCAATATTTTATGTCACAGGTTGGTTATAAAAGGGTCAAATGGGCGTAGTCTCAAGAAAGTATTGTCTTAACTCAGAAAAATGGGTTGGCATGCACATATAGATAAGGTCTTGATCTAAATTCAGTCAGTAAGTTGTAGTAAGGGTGAATAGGAGGAAGAATTCGGTGAGAAGGGTGTAGAGGTTTGTCACAGACATCAGGTCTTCCGGCATCCCAAAGAGGAAAGACTCAAACACAAGATCTTCTTGAATTTAAATCTCAAAGAAATTGAAAGAAATTACAACAACACTATAATAAAACATTCATTATAATACAGTCACAATAATTCAAGTGAATCAATCAATCATCAACTCTTTCGGTATCAAAGGAAAACAAGATGTAGTAAGGAAATCTAACTTTCATTAAACAAGAAATCTTAGATTACAAAGCATAACCAGAGAACCTAGTTCAACAATCGAACATGACAAAATATCAAACCTGAGTATTTATAATCAGAACAACCTGCCAACACCAGGAATGTGACCTGGCTATAGCAATAAAATCTTTGTGTCTGTATCTTCTTATGTCAGATGTGATCTCATAACAGTATGGGCTTGCAAGAAAACCACTTGAAGGGGTACCATGAGCTGACAACTCTATTTTATATAGTTGGCTCCTCCATGCTTTCCATTTATGGGGTGAGGCGAGGTTCCAACCACCTCCCCCTACTTTCATTAAATACCTACATCGGGATCGGGATGGAGTCTGACGCCCATGAATTCTCCAGGAGATGTTTACGACTCCTCTGAGTCAAGCCCAACGCTTCGAAACCACACAGATTTTCTGATGAGACTAAAACAAGTTCTTTCTGCCCTTGGTGCATCTCCTATCCATTTCTCCATGCAACCTCGGGTCGTGACCTCATGCCTATCCATATGAAATTTCAGGATTTCGCCTGTCGGGATTTTGCACTCCCCTTGATTTCAAAAATACCGATGCTCGAAATCATGAAAACATTCCCTCTAGATCGACGGTCGTATTTTCTTATAACTTGATGGCCAGGATCAATTGCTCGAACAATCTCAGTCGCTCATTTCTCGACATGCACTTTCCCTTTCTTTATGTCTCTACTCCCATATGACTGCATGGGCTATGACCATGGGCCCAAACTTCCAAGGCATTTCGAGACTTCACTTATCAAAAGCTTCCATACTCTTGTCTTTAGATTTCCTGATCAGCAAAACCACGAAATCGTCGATCAGGCCCCAGGTGCTCCTCTGGTCTAGATGGCCGAGATCATTTCGCGAATTTTCTTTTCACAACATTTTCTTTTGGCTCAAATCAAAACCCCCAAAACCCAGTTCTGCAACATTTCTTAATCCACTGCCACATGTCCCTTTGCATCGGACGACCCTGATTAACATCAGTTTTTTGAGACTCGGGGTTTTGTGCCTTGCTCCATGCTGAAACCTATGAAACATGAAATAATTATTTCTCTTATCTACTGCTACATGTTCCCCTAGTTGCACAACTCAGATCATTTCGTAACTTTGTGTTTCGCAAGTTTGCAATGTGTTCCATGCTGAAATATCCGAGTCGCGAAATCGCGATTGCGTGGATCGAGTGACACGTGTCCTTTTGAAATGAATGACCTAGAATATTTCTCGATTTTTCATTTCACGAATTCTCATGAATATACCCTTTGAATGCTCCATTCTGCGAGTCAGCGAAATGATAATCTTGCACCACGTGTCCTTCCCAGGATCAACGGCTAGGATTGGCCTCACGATTTTAGAACTCTGACACTATACTTCATGCAACTCTATGATCCTGATCGCCTGATGGTCGTCAATACGATCTACCTGATGGATCTCCATCTTTTATTTCTCCTCATGACATCTACAATCCATATTTAAACTATGCGTTCCTTTGCAAAATCGCGCTCCGCCTTTGGATGAACAACATTTGTGGTTTTTAAATCCCAACTCTTTTGCACTTGGTCACCCAATGTCCAACCTCAAAGGAAACATCACCCTGCATAATTATGTGATAACATTAGGCTCCAAGAGGGATGGCATGCTTCCTACGAGCTGGCAAGAAAAAGAATTTCTAGTCACCTTATGCATTGGTCTATGGAGTCATGCTAAAAAAAGATCCTGCTGAAAAATATAGGCTGATAAGTAAGAAAAATGAAAACAAAGCCACATGCTCCACGGGAGCTTATTTATGTACAGTCCTAGTTACACATGGTCCATTTAATTATGTACATGGTGCTAGGTGAAATAAAAATTCCACCATAGCCATTCAATTAACATCCTAACTGGAAGCTACTTCACTCTGTCGATGATTGAAAACAGATAATGCAACAATGACAACAGAATGGTCACATTCTTCAGCTTTCCTCCTAAGGCTGAGGTCAGGATAAATCTGGGCGGCTTTAAAACATGAAGGAAATGCAATTCCATGTATTCCTTCATAGGCTTGTAGGCCAAGAGGCAAATTCCATAAAATTTGTAATAGGCGGACTTCTCTACTACACAACTACTCAGACATGGATAAATATCTCTGGTAGGCACATGTGGGTGAACAATCGATGCAGGTTGATTGATCTTAGGTGATGGCTTCTCATGGACAGTCTTAGGATAGGGGATAAACTACACCTTTAGCTCCTCCATTTCTCCCTTGTCTACTCCGATACCATATGCTAGCTAAGAGAAAGAAGTCTCTTCATGTATATCCATGGATATCTCTTTCTCTCTATCATGTTTCTCTTGGTAGGAGATTTCCTTTTCATAAGATGATTGGAAGCCTATGATTTCTGCTTCTGAATACTCTTCAGGGGTAGGTGAGCACATAACTCTTCTATCTTACAAAGAGAAAAGAGTGATATCTTGATTCTTTTCTTCAACCATTTCTTCTTTTAAATATGAGACAACAAGTGTAGTGGGGGAGGAAAATAATTCATCCATAGTTATGCCATCATCAACGCTATCATCAATCACATATGGAAGGACTTTTTCTTGGGAAATAGAGAGAGAAAACTTTTCATCTCTATTGGAAAGATACTTACTGTCATCCTCGCTTTCTTTCTCAATCAGATCTTTAACAAACTCATCACATGAGGAACACTCAATCATCTACAGAATGTGGAGTGAAAACCTCTTACAATAGTCATAAAAAATAAGATGAGCCAGGTAAATATTCCTGTAATATGAATTAAAAGCATCGTGAAAATCCTTCAAAGAATGGATACTAGCAACAGGGAGAGATAGACACCATCCAAGAGCATCTTCTTCTAGAGAAAAATAGAACATATTGATCCAGACATCCCTATGAAAGAAACCATGTTCAAGCATGTATGCATGAAATTTTAAATCGAGATGGTGATGCTTTCTTCCTCTGAAACTTGAGAGATAATCATCCCATTCGTTTATAGCCAACACTGGATGTGGATAACCATATATGGCTGAGAAAGTGAAAGGGGAAAACTTCTTAACCAAGATAGATGAGAGATGTGGCTCCTTCTTTTCTCCTTCATGGCCTTCCCCAGGATTAGTTTCACAATCCCTATAATCATGAACCATGGAAGAGCTCTGCTTTTCATCATCCTCATTGGGATATCCGTCAAAAGTTGTTTGTTCTTGGTCGGTATATGACATCACCTTTTCATCATAAGAAGGCCTGCCAAAAACCTCTGTTCCAAGGACCAAAATATCCTCTTCATCTTCTTCGTAAGAGCGGCAAGAAAAATCTTCCTCTAATCCCTTCATCCTTGCAGAAAGAGATTTTAACAGCTCCATCAACTCCTTAGAGGTATATTTTTCATTCTCACGGTTTCCATCCTCATAGCTTTCATCCTCACAAATTTCATCATCACGGATTTCATTTGAAACAATTATACCTTGAACATAGTCTTTATATTCTTCACAACAATTTTGACAAATTAACTTGGAAGAATAAAACTATTGATAGTGTCTATTGAAAGTTGTATGAAAAATTCTCAGGTAAGGGATGCTAGTAGGGGGAAAGGATCGAAACCACTCACGAGCATCCCCATCTAATGAGAGAATGAAAATCTTCATTAATACATCCTCATGATGTATCTCCCACTGATGCATGAGTTTATGAAACTCACGAAGATGCTCGACAGGATCGTCATCTCTGTGTATTCTAAATATAGGAAAATAATCACCCCATTTGTCCACAGTAGGGACAACATTAGGAAAACCAAGAACAAAAAAAAAATTAAAAAGAGAAAATCTTCGAGCTAGGATTTTTTCCATTTCGAACCAGTGGAGTTGCGAGTTGATTCTTTAACCATGGAGTCACCAGGTGAATGATATGCAGAATGAGTGTGTCTAGTCTTTGTCCACAATAAAAGACCAGCTCTGATCGTTATGTTCTCTCAGGGGCTACCAGGTGTAGCCAGAAGTAGTCACACTGAAACATCAGAGCCAAGACAGTGGAGTCACCAGGTGCAAGTTGCAATCTTCAAAAGGTTCTGAATTCTGATGCACCTTCAGAATCAAAAGTTCGTTGTTGTTATACCCAGGGAAAATCTTCAATTTGTCCCCAACAACGATGCGAGAAATGTTAGCACGAGAAGTCACCCCTAGATTGTGTCAGAGGTAAGCCTGATACCCATCAGTATTTTATGTCACAGGTTGGTTATAAAAGGGTAAAATGGGCACAGTCTCAAGAAAGTATCATCTTAACTTAGAAAATTGGGCTGGCATGCGAAGATAGGTGAGGTATTGATCAAACTTCAGTTAGTAAGTTGTAGTAAGGGTGAATAGGAGGAATACTTTAGTGATAAGGGTGTAGAGGTCTGTCGTGGACAGCAGGTCTTCCAGCAACCCAAAGAGGAAAGACTCAAACACAATATCTTCTCGAATTTAAATCTCAAAGAAACTGAAAGGAATTACAACAACACTATAATAAAACATTCATTATAATGCATTCACAATAATTCAAGTGAATTAGTCAATCATGAACTCTTTCAGTATTAGAGGAAAACAAGATGTAGTAAGGAAAGCTGAATTTCATGAAACAATAAATCTCATATTACAAAGCATAACCAGAGAACCATTGTGTCATTAAAACTTTACAATATGTGAGCCTAGATCAACCATCGAACATGACAAAATATCAAAACTGAGTATTTATACTGAGAACAACCTACCAACACCAGGAGTGTGACCTAGCTATAGAAATCAAATCTTTGTGTCTATATCTTCTTCTGTCAGACGCGTTCTTAGAACAATATGGGCTTGCAGGAAAACCACTTGCAGGGGTACCATGAGCTGAAAACTCTATTTTCCATAGTCAGCTCCTCCATGCTTTCCATTTATGGGGTGAGGTGAGTTTCTAACCACCTCCCCCTTCTTTCATTAACTACCTACATCAGGATCGGGATGGATTTTGATGCCCATGAATTCTCTAGGAGATGTTTATGACTCCTCTGAGTCAAGCCCAATGCTTTGAAACCATGCAGATATTCTGATGAGACCAAAACAAGTGCTTTTGTCCCTTGGCGCAGCTCCTATCCATCGCTCCATGAAACCTCGGGTCCTGACCTCGTGCCTATCCATACGAAATTTAGGGATTTCGCATGTTGGGAGTTTCCACTCCCCTTGATTTCAAAAATCCTGATGCTCGAAATCGCGAAAACGGCCCCTCTGGATCGACAACCAGATTTTATTATAACTTGATGGACAGGATCAATTACTCGAACAATCTCAGTCTCTCATTGCTTGACAGGTTCTTTCACTTTCTTTATGGCTCTGCTCCCATATGACCGCAGGCTATGACCATGGGCCCAAACTTCCAAGGCATTTCAATACTTTGCTTATTAGGAGCTTCTATACTCTTGTCTTCAGATTTCCTGATCCGTGAAACTGTGAAATCATCGATCATGCACCACATGCTCCTCTAGTCTGGATGGCCCAGATCATTTCATGACTTTGCGCTTTGCAACATTTTATCGTGGCTCAAATCAAAACCCCCAAAACCCAGTTTCGTGACATTTCTTAATCTATTTCCACATGTCTCTTTTCATCGGTCGATCCTGATTAACATGGGTATTTCAAGACTCAGGGATTCACACCTTGCTCCATGATGAAACCTCTGAAATGAAAAATCATGATTTCTCTTATCAACTGCCACATTCTCCCCTAGTTGGATGGCTCAGATCATTTTGAAACTTTGTGTTTCACGAGTTTGCAATGTTTTCCATGCTGAAATCTCTGAGTTGCAAAATCGTGATTGCTTGGATTGAGAAATACGTGTCCTTATGAAATGAATAGCCCAGATGATTTCGAAAATCCTCATGAATATTCCCTTTTATTACTCCATTTTGCGAGTCAACGAAATGATAATATTGCACCACATGTCCTTCCTAGGATCAATGGCTAGGATTGGCCTTGCGATTTCAGAACTTTGACGCTATACTTCATACAAATCTGTGATCTTGATCTCCCGATGGCCTTCGATCCAACATTTCTGATGGATCTCCATCGTTGATTTCTCCTCATGAGATCTACAACCTATATTTAAACTGTGTGCACCTTTTCACAATTGCGCTCCACCTTTGGATGAACAACATTTATTTTTTTTAGAGCCCAACTCTTTCTCACTTGGTCACCCAATGGCCAACTTCAAAGGAAATTCCCCCTTGCAAAAATATGTGATAACAATATTGTTGGGTGCATGGATCAAGAAGTGCACACGATAACTCGACTTAGGATCATGCACCACCCGATGTCGTTGAGACTTTTGTTTTTTTGGTGGTACTTGTTTTGTAACTTCTGTGTTTGTCTCTCTCTCGCCTAGAAGGTTTTAGTTACTGGTCTTCGAAGTCATTGTGTAGGGTTGTCGATGTTTTCATTTAGCTGGTAGGCGTTGTCTTATGTTTCTTCCAGTGGTATGATGTGCTAGTATGCTGATTCATTGTTGTATGTTGCCTAAATGTGTAAGTTGTGTCGATTAATTGTGGTAGTTGATTGCCCTCCTCCTTAAAAAAAGAAAAAAAAAATTGCAATTGTTACACATTGCATTTATCCGTAATGAGCGAGGTCATTACATATGGTATCAGAGTGGGTTCAACCCTGCGACTGTGGATCGCCAGGATTTCCACTGCAATAAACCCTTGAATATTAACCTAGCACTAATTAAAAACCTTAACGTGTTCATGTGGTGATCTCGATTAGAGGACGCCATAGAGGTTCGCAATGTAGTGTCATGGAAAGAGGTGTGACACATATAGAAGTGCCCGCACCCTCAGAGTCTACCCCCCCCAGGAAAAGAGCAAGTCCTTGGGATGGATTCGATTGTTGTAAGGGATGATGATTGTCTGACAAGGTCCTTCCAAAGATTGTCAAAATCCCTGATTCAACTTCTGTAATGAGATGAGGCCAGGGTGCCTGTACCCCTGAGGGTCCACAATGCGCCCAACCAGTACCATTAGTATTCACCACGAACTCGAGAAGGCCAAATTTCCCAATTTCTTCGGTGCCCTAGATGGTGTAGACACCGAGGCATGGTTGGAGAATATGGAGATGTGCTTTACACTTTGAGACTATAAATCCAACATGAAGGTCTTCATGGTGGTATTTTAATTGAAGGGGAGCGCTCTTCTATGGTGGAAGACACTCCTGTCATGATGGAACATGGCAGTCAAAGAAATGTCATGGGAACTATTCGAGGAACGGTTCTGGGAAAGGATTAGATCATATGGATCAGTCGGAACCACTACCATGGGAGATTGGACAATTCCCATCGGATTCATGCAGTGGTGAATAAATGCCAGATAGAGAACCATTCGACTGTGCTCAAGACGTTAGGTACCATCGCTAACCAGACCCTGAGTATTTGGATAGATCTCGGTGCTACCAAGAGTTTCATTTCTGGTGCAGTGCTAAAAATAATTAAGGTAAAGGCAGTCGAACAGGATGAGTTTAACTTTGTAGAATGGCTTCGGGAGACAAACAAAAGGTTGGAGGGAAGGATACAGGCTGTAGCCTTAACCAAGGAGAGTTTGTCACCAGGGCCAACCTGTACATCATGATCTTAGGATCTTATGACGTCGTGATCAGTATGGACTGGTTGGAATCACATGAAGTGATACTCAACTATAAGACAAAATGGTTGAGATTGTTCAATGATGAGGAATAGAGAAGCGTGATTGTAGGTCGAAACTAGGGAGATTCCCTGAGGTTCATCTCTTCCTTGCAACTACAGAAGATCATGCGCAAGGGATGTAAGATTTATGTGATCCTTGGGTTAAACAAGAAGGGAGTAGTGGAAGGTCTAGAGAACCTTCCAGTGGTGAGAGAGTTTAGGGACATCTTCCTTGAGGAGTTACTTGGGATCCTGCCAGAGAGGGAATTGTAATTTACCATAGACCTAAGATAGGAGACTGAACTGATAGCAAGAACGTCTTATAGGATGTCAACTACAGAGTTACAGGAGTTGAAAATGAAACTGAAGGAGTTGTTGGACCTGGGACTTATACATCCCAGAGTTTCACCATGGGGTGCGCCTGTTATTTTCATTCAAAGGAAGGATGGGTCGTGGAGACTTTGCATTGACAACCATCAATTGAACAATGCAACGATCAAGAATCAGTATTCGTTTCCAGGTATTGATGATCTGTTGATTAGATGAAGGGTACGACAGTGTTTTCAAAGATTGACTTAAGATCATGGTATCACCAGTTACAGATCAAGGAGGATGATGTCCATAGGACCGCCTTTAAGACTAGGTTTGGACATTATGATTTTATTTTTTTACTTTTTGGGCTGACGAATGCCCCAGGGGTAATTATGACTTTGATGAACGGGTGTTTCACGAATACTTGGACAAGTTCATCCAAGTGTTCATTGACAATATTTTGATTTACTCTCGGACAATGGAGGATCATGACGAGAACTTGCGCTCGGTACTACAGTGTCTGTGAGAGAAAAAATTGTATGGGAAATTGTCTAATGCTCATTTTATCAATAGAAGATTAACTACTTAGGGCATGTCATCTCCGACGAAGGTATCATCATGGATCCAACAAAGGTCGAGGATATTATGGAATTGCCTATGTCGATGAATGTCCTAGAAGTGTGTAGCTTCATGGGTTTAGCGGGATACTATAGATGGTTCGTCAAGGGTTTCTCAAGGATAGAAAATCTGATTATGAAATTGTAGAAGAAGAACAAGAATTTTTTTGGACCGAGTAATGTGCGGAAGAATTTTAGAGGCTCAGGGAGCTTTTGAAAATGACATTGATACTGAAGGTCCCTGACATGGACGTGGACTTCTTCGTATGCACTGACGCATCCAAGAAAGGCTTAGGCGGAGTCTTGATGCAATACGGTCGAGTGATCGCTTACATCTCGAGAAACTTGAGAAGGCATGAGGAAAACTATGCGACGTATGATTTGGAGTTGTTAGCCATTGTATATGCCTTGATAGTTTGGAGACATTACCTTATTGGATGAAAATTTTAACTAAAAATGGACCACTATTGACTACATCACATCTTTACGCAAAGCGACTTGAATGCGTGACAATGATGTTTGTCAGAATTGATTAGCGAGTACGATTTTGAGATTACTTACATAAAGGGAACAGTGAATAGAGTGGTGGATGAATTGAGTCAGAGACCACACATATTTTTGGTGACATCTCCTCACATGACTATACGCAAAAAAAAATTGACTTTACAACACGACGATGACTAGTACAATTAGGTCGAGGATTTTATTAGACAAAACACAATGATGGTGCCAAAATTTGAAGGATTTACTATGGACAACGATGGATTATTGAGATTTAAAATTTGAATTTACGTACCGCCCAACGAATAATTTAGGAGTTTGATCCTAAGAAAGGCTCACAGAGCAATGTACATGGCTCGCCTAGGAGTCACGAAGATGAGGGCAGACCATAAACCCTTATTCTTCTGGAAAGGAATGAAGGAAGACATAGTCAACTACTTGGCAAGATGTCTATAATGTTAGTAGGGGAAGGTTGAACATAGACATTCGACATGATTACTACAGCCGCACGCTATTTTGGAATCGAAATGGGAGGTCATTTCGATGGATTTCATTGTTGGATTTCCATTGATGATGTAACATACACAACCACCCACAAGCCGGGTACGCTACATACAAGCCCACCCTTGGACTTATTTCTCATGCTAACCTTATTTATTTATTAAGGATTCATAATATAACAAACTTAATGATAGGCACAACAATATACAACAAGCATGCAAGATCTAAATATTATGTTAAATGATAATTAAATATACACAACGGAAATACATTCATATACATGTAAATGAAAATTAAAATACACAACAGAATACATTCATACACAAATAGTAATATCACGACAGAGAGCACTTATCTTTGTGAAAGATGACATCGACTGGTTCTAGAGAAAGGATGTTCCACCCAACCGTAGACTTTGTTGCTCTAAATCCCAACAATAGTGTCACCCCCGAGCCAGGGCTATGAATCCACAAGGAAGGTTCCAGAGTGTAATTGGGTTCCCAAATGAGTCATCTCTGAAGCTCTCACAGGTTTCTCGACACCCACAACAATCCAAGTACCCAACTCTCTTCTACCTAGCCTGTGCCACCCGAGAGAATGGGCCTCCACCCTTCTCTGCTACGTAGTCCCTCAAGAAGTCCTTCTCCTTCCTGCCAGGGCTTCTAGCACAACTGGTCCAAAATATCAATGCTGGAACTCTCAGCAATTGCATTTGTGAGAAACAAATGGCATAGGTCAATGCATTTCATACATGCAGGCCCTAGGTCACAGTTGGATCACACCAACAACCACTACATCCAACTATCTCGTGGCTAAGTTCTTCAGCAACTCCATTTCCTTTGCCAAGCCAAGAAGCAAGTGATGATGGATCAATGGACGAGTC
>ML780523.1:328065-342153 GCA_009831015.1 Picea engelmannii | reverse complement strand
GGCAAGATAATATAATCACTGGATTCTTTAATAGCATAAATGATGAATAGCAGAAAAATGAGAAAGATAATTTTCAACAAAGAAGCAGTTAAGAATTTCTTTATTGGAAACACCAGAAGATAAAACACTAAAATCTTTCGAGTAAGAAACAGGGTATGCGAGATAAATCCTGCAACATTCGTTACTCTTAAAGATTAGATTTAGAAAACAATATGATAACAGAGTGAGAATAACATTCAACTTAGAAAGAAAAACATCACCAGTGAGTACACGCAAGAATCCTATAAAAGTGCCTCCTTTTTATTAATGGAAGATCTCTTCAAAAATATTACAGTCTGAAGATCAACAACCCCCAATATTTTGAAAGATGAAGTATTTATAACTCAAATTACAAATATTCCTGTCATAAATGACCAGGACGTGCTAAATCTATTTTTAGCCTAACTAATTTAACAAATTTCCTAAATCTAGGAACTGCTTGATGACATGGTGTAACTGCATGCTGATTTCTGGGTGGGTCGTTGATGAATCCTCTGCACAACCTCATTTGACTGGATAAATGACTGGACTGGGATAGCTCATCTTCTAATCGATCAGATCACAGAGTTCCTCCCATCCAAGATGACTGGGCACGTTGACTTTGAGCATCCTTCGATATACTTCGTCCATCTCTATGTACTTGGCAAATGTAGGCTTGTTGAGGAAGATGTATCGAATCTCGTGTTGGATGCTAATGTCCCACTGAAGGGCATCTAGAAATGCCTTTCCGGTGATTCTCCCTTGAATGCCTGCAAACTTTGAGTTGTCCTTGGCCACATCGACCAATCTCTTCTTGTAGTCTAGGAGTGTCATCAATTTATCATTGATTACCTTCAGACCAGGCATACCTTTCTTCTGTAGAGCCTCAATCTTACTGAAGAATATTTGTACCCCTAGGTCCATGGCCCGAACCTTTTCTTCCAGCTGAAGCATTAATCCTCTCTTGGTCAAAACTCTTTTGACCTCAAGGATGGTCTCTGTTCTGTCTTCAATTTTCATCTCTTCCAGCTCTTCCCTGGTCTTAGAATTGAGGAACTTGATGATCTCATCTGCCTATGTTGGCATGTCTCCCAATTCTACTATGATCTTCTCGATGGCCTGTTTTCTTCTCTGTACCAATTCATTCTGCTCAATCATGATTTGGATCATGGGCCATATCTCATTCATGGACTTAGTGATGTCTGTCCATACACTCTCTTTAACCTCAGCCAAAGTCTTTCCTGCCACTGTTTGCTTCCGAAGCTGCTGTAGCTCCTGCTTGAGTTGCTATGTCACCTGCTTTTCCTTGGAGAGGCTAGTCTGGAAGGAAGATTTGAGTTCCTGAAGGTTCTCAATCTCCTTTTTTAGCCTGTTGATCTCTGTTTCTTGTAGGTTCATCTTTTCCATAGACTTGGCCAGGTCGGTTGTCTTCTCCTGGGATGTCAATGGAGTTGCGGATGGGAATTCTGTCACTGATGCTGTGCTCACTCCTGAAATTGCAATAACACTCAATGGAATGACTTCCATTGGCTTCAATTGATCTTTCTCTTTTAACAAATTCTCCATCTCAGCTTCCATCTCCTTAAGTTGTGCGTTCTTCTCCAAGAGAAGCTTGAGCATTTCATCCTTCTCTCCCTCTTTCTCTGCTATCTCCTTCGCCTACGAATCCTCTGTGGGTGGGAGCTTCAGTTTCTTCCTCAAGGAGGCTATTTCAGCATTCTTCTTCTTTATCATTTCCTCAGTTGCTTTCACGTTTGAAGGATCGTAACCGATCTTGAGGACCAGCTCCTCCAAAGTCTTGATCCTATTGTCCTTTGCAAAGGATGATATCTTCTCCACCTTGAGTTGTGTTTGAACATTGTTCAGGGACACGTGCAGTTTGGATGCAGAAGTGGAAGCATGCGCCAACGTATAAAAAACCATTTCCCTCTGCTTGTGCAGATCCATCTGGTCGGCCGTATGCACGTCCTTCGTCTGGAATTCGAAGGTGGCCCTTTTATAATCACTGATCACCTTTGGATATAGTACCAGTGCCTGGAGGAATGGCATATGCATTCTTCCCTTCTCGGTGTCAAATGTCGATAGCAACCTATGTTGTGTAGTCGACGTCTGCTTCCAGAATTGGGCGCAAGTACTGTTGGTCAGGGTCTGGTTCCTTTTCTTGATCAAGTCATATTTTTCAAAGATGCTCAACTTGGGCCCTACCTTGCCTGGCTGAGTGTTCAATGGGGAGTCTGTGGATTTATTTGGCAATGTTGGGGTGATGACCTTATGGAGGCTCAAACCGAAGGGTGGAATACCAACTTTGGTCACTGTGGTAGACGGGGCTACATTTTCCCCAGTCGGGCCAGGGACTATAGAAGTCTTAGGCCTCTTGATATGCAGCTGGAATTCCTTAGATGATACCTCAGTGACAGGCGTAGATAGATCTTGCCTCGGCCTTTTCTCTTTTGGGACCTACGGCATGGTTGTTTGCGACACAGTGGCCAGGGGATCTTGCTATTCTACTTCGACTAATGTGTTAGGCTCCCACACTGTCTGATTTGCAAATTTTTCCACTTCAGGCCTAGCTTCATGCACATATGAGATGTTCTTGTTCTTCACCCTCATCTCTAAGATGATCCCACATGGATCATAATGCCATGGGAAGATCATAAAGAACTTCATTTCCCTCAGCATTCTGTCTTCTTCTTCCCCAGCTCCATGATTGTTACAGATGAAGGAGCCAATCTGCCCCTTGATTCTAAGCTGCTGCTTTTTCTTCCGCGACACAAAATGGATATCATCAGAATTTATAATCTGCTTGATATACTCTAAAGAAAAAATTCTGATAGGAAGATACTTGGGCAGCTTATACGGTGCCAACTCATACCCGTATGCTCTAATCTCGGTGTAATCTTGATACAAGTACCAATCCCTGGTCTTTGTGTTATTCGAGACGTGCAGGATCCTCTAAACTTCATCGTTTATCTGAGGCTCGGGCCTGCCGCTTAGCATACTTACCACAGGGTGGTAGAATTGGTCGATGAAATCCTTGAAACTAGAATCAGTGGAGTTGTGCTTGATCAAGGAGGTCCATGCTGTGATTGCCTGAGGTCTGCCATCTCCATCCATCTTCTGCATGGAAAAGATAAATTTATCTGCCTGGAAGAAGACGAACAAGTATGCTAGTATCGATGAGTATTTGAACATGCCTTCCGTGCCGAAATTCACGAACTGTTCGTGAATATTGTCTGCCAAGAGTGTGCTGAAGTCAAACTGGGTGGTGGGATTTTCATCGATAGAGAAGATGGATAGAAAACCTAGAATGGGTTCATCTACCCACTGATCAGAATAGTATCCTAACAAATCACAAAGGGATGAGATGACCTGGTTTCCCTTAGTGGAGAACATGGAAGACGGATAAGGAGGATTTGTGGAGGGAAATTGAGCAGATGGGGGAAGGAAGAGCTCGAATGTTTGAGCTCTTTGGGGGAAGGTCATTTTATGGTATAATTCTGTGAGAATTTCCAGGTTGAAGGGAGACGCAGAGTCGGCTCGGGGGATTTTCATCATCTGGTCTATGGATTCGAGCGTGATGAGGAACAGAATCTCTATGGATGAGGAGATGACGGCTCTTTGTTAGGGAATATAGTGGGCTTGACACTTGAGAGGGAATTCGGGAAAATGGTGGATCTGAGGGAAGAGTTAGAGGGGTAAATTGGATTCCCAGAGTCCAATTTCATCACTTTGGTCCAGGAAAACTTCCCCGAGCCACGACTAAAGGTTTGAGAAGTCAAAATCGCATTTTGTATCTGCGATTAGTCAGTCTTTGTCGACCAGTGGGATCCTGTCCAGGTCGACAGGGGGCGGGAGAAACAGATTCTCCTCTCCTTCTGCTTGTTTGGATTTTGGCGCCATTTCTGCAACAGTACCTGCAATAAAACACAACGTTAGTGGGGGCGATTGATTGTGGATGAGGGAAATGGAATGTAATGGAGGAGTAAGCGGTTAATTTCTCTGGTGTGATGGATGAATAGTGAATGTAAGGGGAATAATGGTAGTTTTAAGTAAACGGGGGTCGATTGGGCGTGGGAGACAAGTCAACTAGATAACGGATAGGTTATCCAGTAATAAATGGACAACGGATCATTTTGAGGATGAGATGGCGGGTGACAATGGCTGAAGGATATGGATAGGTGATGTGGAAGCTATCGATTGGAGGTAAAAGTCATAGTAAGGGGCTTTCCATGAGTGAATGGGGGGGGATGGACTGACAACAGTTATGGGACATGACCATTTCGGGAAAGGTGGAAGGTGACGTCTAGAGATGACGATGGTAGGTCAGATAGCAGGAGATGATGGGACTCAGGACCGGTAGATTGATGCCACATATAGGTAGGGGCCCGCCATAGGAAAGATTCCATTTCGGACCCCCCCCCCCAAGTTAAAAGCAGAACGATCGGGGGGGTCTGGAATGATCTGTCCACTATAGATCTGGGTGCGATCATCTGGACATTTGATACATGATTAGAGCGTAAGTGAGAGCGTGGACAAAACATGCACCTAGAAAACTTTGGGTAAATGCGTTTTATGGGTTTTTCCAAGGTTTTTGAAGTAGACACCACCATATGGCTTGACCAAACGATCTTTTTAAGCATCTGAAAACATGGTTCAACATTTACATCAAGCTTGTTTTATTAAAATGAAGCAACAAAGCAACTAGCCTATATTCTAACCTAGCTTCCTATGACAATTAACCCAGATTAGATTGTTGGGTTAATAAATTACTCTACCTTGGGGATATCTGACCAGGATTAGACAGTCTGACCAGATTTATTCACTAATCTAACCTAGATAATTTGGCTAAGATTAAAATGTTTAGCCAAACTCATTCACTACCCTATCAACATCAATTTAAAAATAACTTGGCCATGCTTGAAAGTTATGGACCAAGTTACTATTATTGCATGGGGCTTTTATTGTAATTCTTTTATGCCCTCTTTTTTTTCTTTCTTTCTT
Organism: Picea engelmannii; assembly: GCA_009831015.1. Classification (NCBI taxonomy): domain Eukaryota; kingdom Viridiplantae; phylum Streptophyta; class Pinopsida; order Pinales; family Pinaceae; genus Picea; species Picea engelmannii. The sequence continues at coordinate 337,134 of ML780523.1, read as the reverse complement.
TTTTATTTTCCTTTTCTTTCTTTTTTCTTTTTCTTTTCTTTTTCTTTTTTCTTTTCAAATTATTTGCAGAATGAAAAATCATTTGTCAACAAAAACACTAGAGACAGATAATATCCCAGTCACCAGTTGATCTTATAACTTATAGGGTGATAACATATCCCAATCAGAATATCATAAGACCCCAATGGTATGACGTTTATATCAATACTAGTATTCATGCCATTAAGACTTATGAAACAACTTCTGACAATATCATGGATTCTTCTTTTGGTTCCAGTGGCCAACTGAACCAAATTTGTTTTTCCAAGTTTACTTTTCTCCAAATGTAATCTATCCACTATCTTAGGGTCAATGTAACAATGACTTTCTCCTGAATCAATCAAAATAGAAAAGGGTTGATTTATGATCTTACCTTCCACGTTGATCATATTCGACTGGTACTCTTCTTTTTGATCATTTAAATCTGCATAGATTCTCCCCATATCTCTCACTGTTGTAGCCTCTTGGATGTTGTGCACAATATTCTCTATGTCCTTTCTGTGTGGGAAATCCTTGTACAAGTTATCTTTCTTTCATCCCCAACATTGGATTGGTGGTCTTCCCCTTTTTCCTGAGGATTCTTCCTTCTTGAAACCCTCCTTATCATATTGATCTTGATGATTTCTATTAGGCTCATTCTTATTGAAGGGAGGTTTGAATCCTTTCCTCCTCTGGTCAGACTTCACATTTTACTTTTCCTTCCAAGATTTATGCAGGGATTCTCTTCCCTAGACTTTCTCATACAAGTATTTATCCTTCTTGATGGCCTCAATCAAGGTATTGGGTTCATCATACTTGATCTTTTCCTTACAGAAGGCTGGCAATCCACTAAGAAATATTTGTATTTTCACTTTCTCATCACCAATGAACCTGACATACTTTAACAATCCCAAGAAATTCTTCTCGTATTCTTCCATAGTCATGCTTCTCAACCTGATTTCAAAGAACTCTTTCATTTTCTTGTCATAGAAATGATCTGAGAGGTACTCCTTCTGGAAGTACTTCTTGAACTTTTTCCAAGTGATCCTACTTTCATTAACATGTTCCACTTGCTTCAGTTGGTCCCACCACACTGTAGCTTTCCCGTGTAAATGGTAGGTGGGAATCCTGACTCCCAAGTTTGATGAATAGTTATAAAACTAAAAATATATCTAGAGCCCAAGCAACCATGCTTTGACATCATCTTCCCATTCTCTTTCACCATCGAAGGAAGGTGGCTTGAGCTTTCTCAACTCTCCTTGCAAACTATATATCTCTTGTTTCCTTCTCTAGTGCCTGACAGGAGACACTTCTGGGATGCTTATGGGATCCTCAGATGCATAAAAATTCCTTCCTGAGTAAGGGGGTAAGTGACATCCATGAGCTCTGCTAGAACTTCTGGAATAACCAGCTCTTCCATGAGGATCTCCTCTTTCCTGACACCTTCCTTCTTCCTCTTGTATTGAGTTCGATTCCCTCTTCATTTTTCTCTGAAACTGATTTAAACTTTGCAACACTCAAGCATTTATCTGAATTTTCTCTCTCATCAATCTCTCATTGTCTTCTTTGTAGCTCCTCACTTCCATATTCAAGCTTCTTACCATTTCTATCAACGTTTCTTGTTCTCCTTTTTCCTTGCATCCATTGGAATCTGTCTCTGCATTACCGATTCTGGTATTCTAGCCTTCGACCTCATTTTCATGACTGGAGGCTCCCTCTCCTTCTCCCATTTCCTCAATACACATACTGAGCTGATGCACTTAAGCCTCTTAATTCTACAAAATGTTCAGGCAACCATTTTGTTAGAATTATGCATATGATAGACAAAATTGCCAAATCATGCTACAATTTTATTTCTTGTTTATGGAGATCATATCCCCATTCTCCGAAAATAATAGTGTCCTATTATCCCTGGCTAACATAGAGATCACCTTGTGTAGGTGATTCCTTCAAACCACCTCCCACGTGACCATGACTAGAAACCACGGCTAAATCCTACCTTAGCACTTTTCTGTCTCAGAGACAACCAATTCATCCCTTAGACTTACTTCCTCAACTCTCAACCTGCATATGACCAAGGCCATGAACCTGTGCTTAGCTGAAAAAGAACTTGTCCAGAGCTTCAAAACTTCAGATATTTTAGCCAAGATCAGATAAATGGTCCTCGTTCTCTTTCATGATCAACGATCAAGATCTTCTTCGGGACTTCACTCTTCGGGAGTCTCAACTTTTATTGCTTTCCTCCTCCCAGTACACATTTACCCAGGGTTCCTGATCTACTAACAGGTGTCCTTCTATAGATAAGAGGCTATGAATCATTTCAACGTTTCGGGCTTCGGAAGTTTCAAACTCCCCTCCTACAGTTTCTCCTAGAGTGCTTTTACCCATAGTCAATGATCCCTCGACACGTGTCCTCTGGAATCAACAATCGATATAAACTCTGGCCTTCGAGCCTTAGGGAGTTTTCGACCCAACCAACCTATCACCTCCTTCCCTTATAGAGTGCCTGGTCTTCCAGACTGCACGATCTATCTCCATGTGGCGAAATGTTGGAAGTGGACACATGGCCCAATCAGGCAAGTGACACATGTCATGTTCTAATCGACTTTTCAATGTTCCAAATGCCTAAAACTTATTGAAACATGGAACACATCCCATGTGTCCATGTCATCCCCGATGATATCATCGTTCCTTATCACTTCGGCTATTCGGGCTTCGAGGCTTCGGGAGTTTTCAAACTAGCACACTTCCAATTCTATCGAACTCTGAATTTCTCGAACTGGCTAATTTGTTGCCATGTGTCCTCCTGGATCGAACGACCAAGTTTCAATTTGGGTCTTCATCTAGATTCCATGGATCTTCTCCATGTGTCCTCCTCAATCTGGTGGCTATGATTTCTTTGGGGCTCTAGACTTCATAGATCTCAAACTTCAACCTTTTTCCTTGAAAATATTTTTATTCGAAGTTCGTGATCTTTTGATGTGTGTCCCCTGTGGATTGACGACCACGATTCCTTAGAGACTCCAGACTCTGGAAATCTCAAATTTCAAACTCATTTGGCCCCACTTGCTTTTATCCGAAGTCATGGATCTGGTGATGTGTGGCTCTCGACAGATCAATGGTTGAGATCTTCTCGGATGATCGGACAATCGAGGTTTGCTCTAGCTCTCTAGCTCTCCGGGCTTCGGGAGTCTCAAACCTCAACTGAAAATATCTCGAACGGATTCCTCTAGAGTTACTAATCTGCTGACATGTAACCTCTGGGCAATTGACGGCCAGAATCTAATTTAGACGATCCCACAGTCAATGCTTACTTCGGGTCTCTGGCTCTCCGGGCTTCGGGAGTCTCAAATATCAACTTCTCCTCGCTCACTCTTTCCTAGAGTGCTTTCACCCAGAACACGTGATCGATTGACACATTTACTCCTATGGATCGATGGTCCCCAACTACTTTAGCTATTCGGAGTTTTGATGTTCGAGCCCTACCTGTCACATTGTTGCATTCCTTTCAATTTTCGGGGGCATGCATCGACGGTTTGGAGTAACCCTCTTTTCTTGTTGTAATTCTCTTGATGATGACATGTAACCCCCCAGGGAAACCGTGGTTTGGATTGCAGGACCTCCTTGGGAAATTTTCTCCCATGCAACTCGATTCCTCGCAATGTCTGCTGGTTGTTGATCTCTCTCTCCAATGGGATCCGACGGTCGTGAACTTAACCTTCCTTCCTTTTCATCAAATGACCCTTGTTTACCTATCCTATGATTCAACGATCCCAGATCTCCCTGATCCAACAATGGAAATCATTCCTGAATTAAAAAGGAATGGTCATGATCCTTTGAACCCTCATAGAGGTTCTATGACATTCTGTCTCCTAAGTATCATCTTCAATGCCATTCCTCCTAATATTTTCAACTTCACGGTCAGAGTTCGATATTCTGACCGTGATATTCTGATGAACAAACTCGGCCCATACCGACCTGGTGTTTCATCCAAAAGCTATGATACCAATCTGTAACATACCCAACCACCCATAGGATGGGTACGCTACCTACAAGCCCACCCTTGGACTTGTTTCTCATGTTGACCTTATTTATTTATTAAGGATGCATAAGATAAAAGACTTAATGACATGCAGAACAATATCCAACGAGCATGAAATATCTAAAGATTATGTTAAAATATGGTTAAATATACACAACAGAAATACATTCATATAAATGTAACTGACAATCAAACTACACAGTGAAATACATTCATACACAGATAGTAATATCACGACAGATATCACTTATCTTTATGAAAGATGACACCAAATGGTTGCAGATCAAGGATGTTCCACCCAACCGTAGACATCATTGCTCTAAATCCCAACAATAGTGTCACCCCCGATCCATGGCTATGAATCCACAAGGACAGTTCCAGAGTGTAAATGGGTTCCCAAACTAGTTAGCTCTCAAGCTCTCACAAGTTTCCTGACACCCACAACAATCCAAGTACCCATCTCTCTTCTACCTAGACTATGCCACCTGAGAGAATGGACCTCCACCCTTCTCTTCCATGCAGTCCCTCAGGCAGTCCTTCTCCTTCCTGCCAGGGCTTCTAGCACAATTGGTCTAGAATCTCAATGATGGAACTCTCACGACTTGCAGTTGTGAGAAAAAAAGGGCACAGTCCAATGCATTTAAGACATGCAGGCCCCATGTCATAGCTGGATCACACCAGTGACCACTACAACCAACTATCCCATGGCTAAGTTCTTCAACAACTCTGTTTCCTTTTCCAAGCCAAGACATAGCTGATGATGGATCAATAGACGAGTTAGGGGGGGTGCATGGGAGTGCATGAGGGAATAATGAGTGAAGGAATGGGAAAACAACAAACAAGTCATCAGTCCAACCCCCCCATCAGACCATAGGCGGGTTTGAGTAACCTTATGGGGAAAACAAGAACCTCCTGGACTTCCCCAAGAAGTTCATGTAATTGATCCCCTCCCTTAGATAAAAAGGGTAATAAGATAAAATATGAATAAACACTTAGTCCCTCAAGATCCATCTCTTGTGGAATCATAGCCCCCTGTAACTCTAGTCCTTGTCTGTCTAGCAACCAACAATGTATTTATTATTATTAATGATCAAAACATTACATTTCTTGGGCATACTAGCCCTTCAATAATTGTTTGGGCACTTTGGCCTCTCAACATTGTAACAATACATTATTTAAAATGGGGGTTCAAAAACTTGGGGTGTTATAGATGAAAAGGAGACACGACTCTATTCTTCTGATACTCGACACTATGACAAAGAGTGCTCATTTTATTCCTGTGCATACGACGTATCAGACACTTGACATATCTAGAGTTTTCATCAGCGAGATTGTGAGGCTGCATGGCATGCCTAAGAGTATTATATCCGATCAAGGATTGATATTTACTAGACGATTTTGGACTAGTTTCCAAGAGGCCTTGGGAATATGACTTAAATTTAGTACCATGTATCACCCGAAGATAGATGGGAAAACCAAATGAACAAACCAAATCTTGGAGGACATGTTGTGCATGTACGTGATGGACCAACAGAAGTGTTGGGAAGAATTCGCATACAACACTAGTTATCAAAGCACCATTAAGATGGCGCCTTTCGATTTTCCTTATGGGTGACCGTGTCAGATGCCTTGAGTTGGGATTGGCTTGAGGATAGGGTCTTGGTGGGACTACAAGAGATCCAAGAAATTGAATATCAAATGCAAACTATAAGACAAAGGATCAAGGAAGCGAAGGATCGATAGAAGATTTATGCCGATGCACATCGTGTCAACCATAGTTATGATGTGGTGATTGAGTATTCTTGTGGGTGAATCCACATAGGATTTAGATAAAGTTTGGAAAGGGTGCTAAACTATATCCAAATTTCATGGGATTCTGGGAGATTGTGGAAAAGAGGGGTTCGTGTCCTATTGACTAGCCTTTCCTGTTCCTTGCATTATGTTAGTGATCCTACACATGTTTTGACTTGAGTACCTTGCAGGTATAGGATGAGCATGCACTCATGGCCGAGCCAATCCGCATCCTGGACCATCGCATTCGAAAACTATGATATCGAACAGTAGATCATGTCAAGGTCCAGTGGGATAACTACAGTCCACACTCGACGACCTCAGAGGACGCATATGATATGCACCAGCAGTTTTCATTTTTGTTGATAGATAGAATTATGATATTGTGATACACTTTATTTTGGCACTTATATACTGTGAAACTTTGGGACGAAGTTTAAAACAAGAGGGGGTGTATGTAACATCCCACTCTTGCATGCACTGGATGAACTTATCCTTCAGGTAACTTGCTTGCAACTGATCTAGATTATTATACTATCGTTCATTCGATTATGATTATGAGATATTATGGATTTGATGATATGGTATTTGGTTGTATTACATATACAGGTGCTATTGACTGGTTTCTCCTGAGTGTGTAGGAGTTTGGACCTGGAGGATGCAGAGGCATCGATGAAACCCCTTGGACTTCGGATCGAGTCAGGGAGTGGAATGTTGGGTTAAATATTATTGATGTGACATATGTACATATGATTAGATGTTATGATGATTGATTATTATTGCTGACATGATTCATTGATAGATGCAGGCTGACGATAGCTTTCCGACCAGACTCACATGTGGATTAGAGGGGTCATGAAGGACAGCCAGAGACTTGAGGGAGAGGTGTGGACAACAACCCTACCATAGCCTACTAGCACTCTCGCCATGGCTCGAACTATAGGTTAACGATTACCTAGTTTAAGAAGACCCATGATGTCATGTGGGAAGATTGCAACATTATCCCATGATGATTATAAGGGGTGTGCAATAAGGCAGGGGCATTTTTCCTTAGAGGCACTTAGTCTCCCACAAGATCAACTGGCAGAGTATTGAATACAAGTGTTTTTTATATCTACCAAGTCAGTCAAGAGGTGAGTGGCACCCTTGGAGCACGTAGTGTGTCTTGAAGGGAACGTCATGCAAGGAAAACAGAAAGAGGTGAGTGGCACCCTTGGAGCACGTATTGCATCATGAAGGGCACGTCGCACAAGGAAAATGGAAAGAGGCGAGTGTCACCCTTGGAGCATGTAGTGCATCCTAAAGGGAACGTCGTGCAAGGAAAATAGAAAGAGGCGAGTGGCACCCTTGGAGAGCCTAGTGCGTCTTGAAGGGAACGTCATGATTTTAACTGGTAAGTGAATAAATGTAGACAACCCTAAAATGAATGATGTGATAAGTAAGATTTAAAAATAATTCTCCCTAATAAAATTGTCGCCCAACCTAGTGAAATTAAAATCTAGGTCTAAGTAGAAAATGTGGTCAAAAAAATAATAATAACAAGTAAACATGTAACAAGAAGGGGGGTAAGAAATTCAAATTATTTATTAAAAACAAAACTTTAATGGAGGATTAAAATTTAAAAAGGGAAATGGTTGTTTTTATCTATTTTTTCTAACTAAATTTTAGATAAAAAGAAAAAGGGGTAATTGGTTGTTTCATCTACACTTGTTAAATTTATTTTTAGTTAAAAAGGAAAAAGGGTGAAACTTAAAACAAATAGGAAACTTAAAGAAAAAGTTGTATGTCTAACTTAGTAAGGAATATTTCCTTTGGAACTTTCTAATTGTGAACTCAACTAGGAATTAAGCAAGGCATAAGTCATTAAGAAGTGTAAGGGAATATTGGGACATCTAGGAGCATTTTTAGGAATTCTTTTAGGTGGGTGAGGGAAATAGGAATAATTAATTAATTAATTAATTATTTTTCTAGTGCAACTAGGGGATTGGGCGACATGTGTACGGGGGAGTTTTTTCCTAATTAAAATTAATGAAAAATAAATTTAATTAGAATTTGGGAAACTAATTACTTAAAAAATCTATAAAAAGAATGGAGGAGGAGGAGTATGGATATATCATCTTGATGCGTAACGTTACGCTGCTGAATTTTTGTCTTGATTGAACTTCTCTTGTGAGAGTTGGCATACCCAGGTTGGGTAATGAGTGGTAACTCGACATTGCGAGGCGAGCTAGGTGCTAGTGGTTCTTAGGTATTGTGTGCATGGCCCCTTTGTGGCTCGGGGGGCTTAAGGGGAAGATGAGTACCCATAGCATTGGTTGGGAGGTACTGGTGATTATAATACTTAACATAGCACTTAGCCAACAATATGCATTAGTTCATGGGTCTTATTCACATCACAGATGAAACCCTAAATACAAAACATCACAGTAATAATCAAGATCAAGCCCTTAAAATCTATTAGCACATGGCATTGATTCAGATCTAGCATTCATTCATCTTTAACATTATGAAGCACTAAGATACAAAATTAGACGCATTCATTATAACAAAACTAAGCATAAATCACATAAGAAACATCGCACAAAGCACATCAAGACACATGATATATGTGGTTCACCCCAGTGTGGGGCTACGCCCACCAACTTATTCTTATTATTTATTAGTCTTCGATATTATTACATTCATCTACCCCTGTGCACAAAGCCATAGAGTCCAACTCTGCAGTGGATAGGTGATATGTGCACAATGCACTAGATCCACCTTCCCAAAACCAGGTCAAGGCACAGATCCGACTCCTTAATAACACCAAGCCTTACTTTACACAACCAGATTGCACAAAGAAACTTCCAATCTCTTGCAGTAAGCCAAACACATTGTGCACATAGATAACACTACTACTTACATCGCTTAGATACTTCTTATTTATACATGTACAAAAAGGCCTAAAAATGGATAAACCCATGGGCCGACATCCCATAACCCATTACATAAACCCTAGCAAACCCTTTTATGGGTCCACAAGCCCGCAAAATGAGTGAGATCCCGCGATCTCTACTCCTCCTGGGTGCTCCCTCTTTGACCATCCTATGGAAGTCCCAAAAGTGGTCAAACACGACCAATATTTCCTCAAAACTTGGTCAAGGGCCAACAGGCCCCCAACACTCACATGTGACTCGTCCCAAGTCACTCAAATATGAGAAACACTACTTCAAAGGATT
>ML780523.1:299514-314861 GCA_009831015.1 Picea engelmannii | reverse complement strand
TAATTCCATGAGCAATCATAGGTATATTAGTAACTCTTCCACATAGGGTTATCATCTTTCCTTTAAACAAGCCTATCCTTCCCAATGAAGGTATCATAACAGTCTTTCCAAAAATTTCCCAAGTGCTTTCTGGCATAATATTCACATGTGTTTCTTCATCCAATACACAATCTATGTCGACGTCTTCTATTCTTGTAACTATGCGTTGTTTTTCTTTCAATATCTCTGGTAAACTAATGTCTCTATGATCATCCATTACTTCTTTTAACTGTACTAACATAGTCTCTGAGTCTTTCTCTTTATGATTTTCTAACATATCCTGAGTCCTTTGACTTTCTTTATAGTTTTCTTGCCTCATATTCATCTTTTCAACTTTAACAATCATCCTTAGGTAGTCCTCAACCTCATGACCAATAGATTTACAACAAAGTCAAATAGGACCTATACCAGGGCATTCTTTAGCAATACGTCCCGATATTTTGCAATTATAACACAATGTCAATCCTCTCTTTCTTTTAAACAATCCCCAACCTCTCCTGTACTGCGCATTGGGATCACAGTGTTGGACCTGGAATCTGCAAAAAATCTTTCTAGGTTCTTTCATTGACTTATTAGTCCAAAAATTCTTTCTATGCATAGGAATAACATATTTTTCTCTATTTCTATCAAATTTATTCATATCAACTCTTTCTTCTAATTGTTCCCTAGTTTTCAGACTAGGACAAAATCTCTCAAATAGACCTAGATTCATACTTTCGAAGCAAAAATTTCCACTTATCTTACCTTTACCAAAGCACCAAGATTTAAGATCTTACCTCTTTCTTTCAGATCGAGTTTCTTTATTAGTACATAGCTTCACAAGTCAAGTAGAATACTACACACTACAACAATAGATCTACACACATAGCTTTCTCTTTTCTTCAGTTCCCAGCAATCACAGTTTCAGGTCCCAGCAATGGAACCATTTGTTGGCACAGGGGCACACCTAGGGTTCAACACTTCAACAACACACCAAAAAAACCCTAACTACCAGCCCTTTTGACAACACCTGCGAAGCGGATGAAGTCTCACCCAAGGTAGAGGCAAGGGGGGTTGCAGGACTCAGGTGTCTACAACCAAGATGGGACACAAATATGTGATTATAATACTTAACAGATCACTTAGAAAACAATATTCATTAGTTTGTGGGTCTTATTCACATCACATATCAAACCCTAAATACAAAACAACGCAGTAATAATCAAGATCAAGCCCTTAAATTCTCTTAGCACATGGAATTGATTCAGATCTAGCATTCATTCATCTTTAACATTATTAATCACTAAGATAAAACATTAGATGCATTCATTATAACAACACTAAGCATAAATCACATAAGAAACATCGCACAAATCACATCAAGACACAGGAGATACGTGGTTCACCCCAGTGTGGGGCTACATCCACCAACTTCGTATTCTTCTTTATTAGTCTTCAATCTTCTTACATTCATTTTCTCCTATGCACAAATCCACGGAGCCCAACTCCGCAGTGGGCAAGTGATCTGCGCACAACACACTAAATCCACCTTCCCAAAACCAGGTCAAGGCACAGAGCCAAGTCCTTAATAACACCAAGCCTTACTTTACACATCCATATTGCACAAAGCAACTTCCAATCTCTTTCACTAAGCCAAACATATTGTGCAAATAGCTAACACTACTACTTACATAGCTTAGCTACTTCTTATTTATACATTTACAAAAAGGCCTAAACATGGATAAACCCATGGGACAACATCCCATAACCCGTTACATAAACCCTAGAAAACCCTTTTCTGGGTCCACAAGCCCGCAAAATGAGTGCGATCTCTCAATCTCTGCTCTGCCCAGGTGCTCCCTCTTTGACCAGCCTGTCGAAGTCCCAAAAGTGGTCAAACACGACCAATATTTCCTCAAAACTTGGTCAAGGGACAACATGACCTCTGCGTTTTAATGTATAATTGCAATAATGTGTCTATATAGATTCTGGACAACGATATCATGATTAATAATCAGCAATATCACACCTTGATAGACAGGCACATCATACATATGATAGACAACCTTAGCATATATTTATTTTACAACAATCTTACTTTTATTTAACAAGACAACGTTATCATACTTTTAATGGATAGCAATATTTTATTTGACATCAATATCTTTATTAGCTTTCATTTTTTGGACAATGAACTCATTAAGGGATAGCAATATATTTTAGACAACAAAAGCATTATTATATAACATTAGTATTAGACAACGATACTATTAATGGATAGAAATATATCATTTCACATAGCGAATTTATTTACAATATTGTTTTATGATTTCTTTACTAGATAGTGAATTATGTTTTAAAAGACATGTTTTACATCATTTAAAAGACATGTTCCATAATTGTTTCCGTTTAAAGGATAGAGAACTCATCCTTAGGAAAATATTTATATTGTTTCAGTTTTACATTTAAAATACAACAAATTTATATTTAAAGACAACAAGTATATTCATATAAGATAATGATATATTTTCAGTTTGAATTAGTGATATAATACAATGAATTCATATAGTTTTAGTCTCAGTGGTGATATAACCGGTTATTGATGATTTAATTATGAGTAAGGCATTTACACTCTTCGATTAGATTAACAACCGCTTTTTCATTTAGATCAATGGTTTAAAGATGTTTAATGCGTTGATCGCCTCTAATGGTTTTTTCCTTATGTTAATATTAATTGTTTGATTTTAAGTACTAGGATTATCGCCTTATAACAGCCTTAAATGTTCTCCCAACAAGGAACTAGATAAGGACCTATTGAATTTTTGAATGTATTTTGTAATGTTGTTGCATTGCTGGATTTTATGTTGGGACGAAGGGTTGGAATTAGTCTGGGTGTGCATGGGTCACTAGTTCACCCATCGCCCTGTGGAAACATGATTTCTTGAGATTCGATCATTGTGTGCATGGATCAAGAAGCACACACGATAACCTGGCTTAGGATCGTGTGCCACCCGATGTAGTTGAGACTATTTTTTTATCGTGGTACTTTTTTTGTAACTTCTGTGTTTGTCTCTTTCTCGACCGAAAGGTTCTAGTTACTGGTCGTCGAAGCCATTGTGTAGGGTCGTTGATGTTTTCCTTTAGCTGGTAGGCGTTGTCTTGCTGGTGTCGGGCGGGTAGTCATTTTATTTATCTATTGATTGTCGCATGTTTCGTCTAGTGGCATGATGTGCTAGTTTGTTGATTCGTTGTTGTATGTTGCCTAAATGTGTAAGTTATGTTCATTGTCAAGTCATGTCGATTAATTGTGGTAGTTTATTTCCCTACTTCTTAAAAAAAGAAAAAAAAATTCACTTGTTACATGTTGCATGTAGCCATAACGAGCGAGGTCGTTATAGTTGCGTGACCTCCTAGTCAAGGATCTTAAATTCCTAGTTGAATTGGCTCCCTGAAACCTTGTTGGTTTCACTTTATGATTTAACACAGGACCTTTCAGTCCTCTGGTGCAGGTTCTATGGTACCTACGACCTCTTCGTTCGCGTTGTTGAATTCTCAAGTTTCAGGCACTAGCTCCTCTCTCCTTAGCCCTCTCCCATATGTGACCTTAGTCTATTTCTTTGCTTAAACACACGAATCTAGGTGTGGTTGAGAGTGGTTTGGGATCAACCCACTTTTATCCCTACAATTCACTATCAATCACCACACGTCCCCTTTGCAATACCGTGGTTTCATTTACGACCCTCTCTATAAATTTTAAAGTCCACGCACCTTCTCTCCCCATTATCTTGTGTGACCATTGATCTCATGATCTAGGAGGGAGCCTCTCGATCTACAATTTAGATATGCCTCCTTTCCTTCCTTCTCTCCAAATCACACCTTCCTATATCTCCGTGATCTGTTGACATGTTCCCCTTTCAAATCAATGGTTGTGATTTGCTTCGTCAATTCGGGTTTCATAGGTTTCAAATCTGAAACCTTAATTTATCTGTGATGGTTTATCTCCTGCCATGTATCCTCCTCCAATTGACAGCTCTAGCCCGCTTTGAAACTTCAGACTTCAGAGATCTCAACTCTCAACTTTCTCTTTCCCCCAAGGTGCGTTTATCCGAAGCTTCGCGATCTATTTGCCTGTGTCTCCTATAGATCGACAGTTACTATTCACTTTGGGTATTCACCCAGAGCCCACGAATTTTTTCCACATGTCCTCCTTAATCTGGCAATTATGATTTACAATGGGTCTTTACCCAGAGTCCACAAATTTATTCTGTGTGTTCTCCTGAATCAGATGGCTATGTTTCACTTTAGGTATTTATCTGAAGTCCATGGATTCTTACCGTGTGTCCTTTGGAATCAGACGGCTAGGATTCACTTCGGATATTCACACTTCGGGAGTTTCAAATCTCAAATCGTTCTCCCTCCTGAATCTCACAATCCGTTGCCACACGTCCCTATAGATATGATGGTCTAGATTTGCTTAAGACTTCAGGTTTTGGGAGTTTCAAATCTCAACTGAAATCTTCGAAGCGATTTCTCCTGAAACCTCCAATATGTTGACACGTATCCCCCTGGTGACCAATGGTCAGGATGTACTTTAGATCTTCACGGATTTTGTCCCTCAATGTGTACATAGAGCTAAATATCCTGCACTTTTCTCAGATCCAATGATCTAAAATGATCTCGCTCCCTCTTGGATGGATCTTAGTCGGTAACTTGTGAAACCTTCAGTACTCCACTCCCTTTGAGTATTTTCCCTACTATATCTCTTGATATTTCTCTCCTTCTTCTCTCTTGAATCCTTAAAGGGTTACTTCGACTCTTAGTCGAATTTTGGATCTGTGAACTCCTTGGAACAAATTCTCACGCAAAACTTAACTTCTTGCGGGCGACTATGCACACCTTGCAGCTGTCACTTTTGACTCCTTGGAAAGGGAAGTTTCACTCTATATCTTCTAAGATTCTAAGTAGATATAGACTCTGTCAACGCACTCCTTGTGTATTGTATGCACACCTTGTATGAACTAAACAAACAGAACAAATGAAAATTATCTAAAAATTTCGCAATTTCATGTACTCAACAATATAACTCATTCATTCATGAAAACAACAATAACATGGAATTGTAAATAGTAGAAACACCATGCATTAGATCAATTTTCCTTTTTTATATTGATTCAAATGTAAATGGATAAAACTATGATAAAACAAAAACTAAAAACTCAGCAACAACTAAATCACAACAATCTCCTACTAACTTGGAGCAGCCCCCTTCGGGCATACAAAACGTCTATTTATCTCATAGGGTTCTTAGGGTTCCCTCCGACTACTCAACTTCTTGAAAAAAAACCTAACTACTACCTGAGTTCCAATACATTAAAGACTAGGAATGAAACTCCCAAATCACTCATTATCATTTTCTCCCAAGCGTTTGATCTTCAGTTTTCGATCATTTCAAAAAGATTTGCAGGAAACACCAGCGGTTAAGATTTTGAATTGATTCAAAGGTGCGCTGAGGAACTACGTTGTCTCTCCACGTGTTCTTGCTGACGATGCTCCTACATCATACTCCTTTGGACAAAAAATCATGGACTCCTATCCATGAGCTCCTGCACTGACTTTCCATGCTTTTGGATATTAGCTTCATTTTCCCAACCGACATCTTATATCGGGTGTCCCTTCCACTTGAACAAATATTCAAAATAGGACTTCCTCTTGGTCTTCTTTCCAATCCTTTGATCAATGATCATCTCCATTTGTGGTTTTTTTTCTACAAGCATCTACTTATCCCACTCAATCTTCTCCTGATCTTATGATCTCTCTATGTCATCTTCGTTGTAAGGATACAGGTCTGATATGTTGAATATGTGTGATATGCCCACATCATCTGGCAGCTCAATCTCATAGGAATTTGCATCAAAATTCCTTAAGATTTTACATGGTCCTATCTTCTTCATCTTCAACTTGTTATATGTTCCCCTTGGGAACCTTTCTTTCCTGAGATGTGCCAGAACCTGATCTCCTACTTCAAATTGAAGCTATCTGTGATGTTGATCAACTTTACGCTTGTTCTCTTGGCTAGATTTCTACAACTTCTCTCTAATCTGGCTATGGATCTTCTTCATTCCTGCAGCAAAATATTTTTCTCCAGCACTTCTGATCTCATTCAGTCCAAAGTATCTCAAATTAGCTACGCCTCTTGGTTGCATTCCATACAGTATTTGGAATGGGCTCTTTCCAGTTCTTCTATTTGGTGAGTCATTGTATGCAAATTCTTCTTGTGGCAGAATCTGATCCCATTGATTATGATACTTAGTAGCCATACTCCTCAATAAGTTTCCCAAACTTTTGTTCACCACCTCAATTTGTCCATATGGCTGAGGGTGATAAGCTGAACCGAAGGAAAAATATGTCCCCAACTTCTTCTACAATGTTCTCCATAAATGACCAACAAATTTGGTATCTCTGTTTGAGATAATATTTTTGGGTAATCCATGAAGACGGACAAATTCCTTGAAAAATAAATTTGCAACATGTGTTACATCACTAGTCTTCAGGCATGGGATAAAGTCTACCATATTTGAAAATCTATCCACTACCACAAATATGGAATCACATCCTCTTCATTTTATTGGTAGTCCCAACACAAAATCCATGCTTATTGCATCCCAAGGCCTTTCTAGTATTGGAAATGGTTGATACAATCTAGTTTTTTGTCTTTTTCCCTTTGCATGTTGGAAAATTATACATATGTTCATAAACTTTATCACTTATGTTCTCATACCTGGACAATAGTATGAACTTCTCAACTGTGCAAATGTTTTATCATAGCCGAAATGTCCATCTAATCCTCCACTATGATTTTCTTTCAAAAGGTTATCCCTCATTGAGAATTTTGGTATGCACAACTAATTTCCCTTGAACAAAAATCCCTCTTGAATCATATACTCTACCCACTATCTCTTGTCTCTCAGCATAGAATTTTCACATGTTTCGTATGCTTCCTTGAAATCTGGATCCTCACTGTACATTTCCTTAAGTTTTCTGAACCCTAAGTTCTTCACATGAAACTCCTGCAAAATCAAACATCTCTTGTTCAATGCATCAACAACTTTGCTAGCATTTCCAGAAATATGTTTTATGACAAAAGTAAAATTCTACATAAACTCAATCCACTTTGCATGTCTCTGATTCAATTTTCCATTTCTGGTTATGAATTGTAAATCTTGGTTATCACTATAGAAGACAAAGTCCTTTGGAACTAGGTAGTGCCTCTGTTTCTTCAAGACTTGAATTATGGCATAAAAATATTTTTCATATGTCGATTACTTTCTCTTAGTCTCATTCAGCTTCTCACTAAATTATGCAACTGCTTTATTATCTTGGCTCAAGACTGCTCCAATTGCAACTCCACTTGCATCACATATCACTTGAAATGTCCTTACACAATTTGGTAAGACAAGAATTAGTTGTTATTTTATCTTCTCCTTCAATATATTGAAGCTCCTCTCGGCCTCCTCTGTCGATTTAAAAGACTTGTGCCTCTTCTTCACTGTATCCATCATTGGTGCACAAATTCCACTAAAATATATGATGAAATTCCTATCGAAACTTTCTAATCCATGGAAACTTCTCACTTCGAACATACTCCTTGGTGATGGCCATTCTTTGATTGCTTTCACCTTCTCTGGATCCATCTTCAATTCATTTGAAGAGATCACAAGACCCAATTAAATGAGTTATGTCTTCATAAAAGAGTACTTCTTAAGATTTATCAAAAGCTTCTCTTGCTGTAGTCTCCTCATCACTAATGTCAGATGTCTCAAATGCTCCTCTTTAGCCTTGCTAAAGACCAGTATATCATCCAGATTTACAGCCACAAATTTACCAATGAAATATTTCAGTATTTCATTCATCAATCTCATAAAATTACTTTGGGCATTTGTTAAGCCAAATGGCATAACAAGCCACTCATACAACCCTTCATTTGTCTTAAAGGTTGTTTTCCATTCATCACCTTTTCTCATTCTTATCTGGTGATATCCACTTTTCAAATCTATCTTAGAAAAGAAATTTTCTCCACTTAAACAATCCATTAAGTCATCCATTATTGGCAAAGAAAATATATGCCTGATGGTGATATTGTTTATGGATCTCGAGTCTATACACATTCTCCATCCTCCATCCTTCTTTGGAATCAACACAGTTGGTACTGCACATGGAATCAATCTCTCTCTGACCAAACCCTTGTCTAACAAATCCTGGACTTGATTCTTTACCTCCTCATTCTCTTTGTTAGAAAAACAGGACCATGGAGCAATAAAATAAAACAAATGTGGAAACAAAACACAGAAGATACACAATACAATAGAGACACAGATTTACATGGTTCACCCAGTGTGGGATACATCCACCAGATAAATTGCCAGGTCCTTCCTTTATTATTATCCAGCATATGAAGGGATACAACCTACAACAAACCCTCTATAACTTCCTCTTCTTTCTCTCACAGTCTCCTATCTCAGAATACAATATTCGCCATCAACCATAGCCGCAATACATTTCCCTCATAAAAGAGGGTTTCCTTCAAGGGAAAAAAACCTAACATAATCTCTATCGTTAGATCTGCGACCTTATAATGAATGGTCCATATTTACAATGAAATTACAATATACAGTTACAAGGCAGTTTTTTTTCCTTTGGGGGATTCACCCTCGAACCCCCACTAGGGGCCCACTTTCCCTTGAACCCCACAGAGGGGGTACCCCCCCTCCGCACTCCCCCACGTGGAAGAGTGTACACACTTATAGGGTATAAACACGCCTGAAAGTAAAAGACCTCTGAATCAGGAAGATAATCAGGCTCCACAACCAACACTCTTGAGGTGTCAATTTGTATGCTTCTTTGTTTGGAAGACTTGCTCCTAGTATCAAATCAATATGATGGTTGATACTTCTGATGGGTGGCAATGAGTTAGGAAACTCATCCACTACTATGTCAGCAAAATTATCCAACAATTCTCGAACTTCTTTAGGAAAATCATCCATTGAAGTACTTGTAAGGACAACTCTGGTTGGTTTTCCTCACCACATCAAACTGCATCTCTTGTTCCTTCTTGACATATATTAGGAGTTCCTTCCCAATCATGAGAAGTATTCTTGTGTTGGCTTCTTATTTTACTCTCTTCTACCCTATTTGCAGCAACATGTGCATCCTACCATTCTTCTCCAAGGTGTATGTATTCTTCCTCCCATCATGAATAACATTTATGTCAAACTTCCATGGTCTTCCCAACAAAACATGACATACATCCATGGGAATCACATCACACAAAATTTCATCTGTATATCCACCTATTTTAAATTCAACAAGGAATTGTTTAGTGACCATTGCCTGGTGTCCTTTTTGCAACCATGAGACTTTGTATGGATTTGGGTGTGTAGTTGTCTCCAAATCCAACTTCTCCATCATCTCCATGGATACTATATTGTCAGTTCTCCCACTATCAATTATCACCTTGCATACTCTGTCTTTCATCTTGCAAGTTGTCCTGAATAGACTATTCCTCTACATTGGATTTTCAATTTCTGATTTTGGTTTTAAGAGAACCTTCCTCAACATCAAGGATCTTCCATCCTCTGTACCTTTTGTTTCAACATTCCTTTTCTGTGCTTCAGAAATATGAGCTTCACCTCATCCTTATTTATTTTTCTCAGGACATTCCCAAGACATGTGTCTTGTCTTTCCACAAGAATAACACCTTACTTCGCATCCTTTGTTTCTTCCTCTTCCTCTAGAAGAACTTCTTCCACTACCTTGTCTTCCTCAGGAACTTCCTCTTTTTTATGAGTGACTATGTGGTTTATCTATCTCACCTTTGGATTTTTGTGTCTTATCATGGGCAAATCCTTTGCGTTTTCTTGGGATTTTGACTCTATTTCATTGACTCTGCTTCCTGGCCAACTTCTCCTCTTCCTTCAAATCAATCTGATAAGCATCCTCTACTGTCCTCACTAAAATCATGTTGATCTCATCTTGGATTTCATACCTCAGGCCATCTATATACCTGGAAAATTTTTCCTCATCCTTCTCTCGCTGTCCAATCCTAATATTCATCTTGTAGAACTCCTCTGTGTACTCTTTTATTGTTATACCCTTCTGTCTCAGGTTCTACAAATTCTTGAACATATTTATCTGATAATATTTGGGCATGAATTTAGCCTTTAGCTTGGCCACCATTCTATCCCAATTCTTTATCTTTTGTTTTCCTTTGCTTCTCCTCTCAGCCTACAGTTCATCCCACAACAATGTTTCATGTCCTTTCAGTCTAGTGACATCAAGTCTCACCATTTTCTCCTCATCGACATCTTCATAGTCGAAATATTTTTCCATGGATATTATCCAATCCAGTATCTCTTCAACATCCAAATTTCCTTCATACATTGGGATCTCTATCTTGTATCTAGCTCCTAATATAACAACCACTCTTAGCAAGCGTTCCTCGGAAACATTTTCCCCTGTGGCTTCTTCGACTTTTACTTCTTCAATTTATGCATCACTGATGTCCCCAGCATCATGTTCTCTCCTCCAAGTTTCCTCCATCGCCTCTAATCTTGCACAAAGCTCTCACATTTATATTTCGACATCGTGATTGGCTAAAGGTGGTTCCACAAGTCTCCTTGGTGGAATTGTGTTGATTTTCTCTCACACACAGAGTACACCTTCGACCTCTTCTTCATTTCCCGAAACAATTTCAGTCTCTGATACCACTTAATGGTATCAGACTATATCCTTTGTCTCCTTTGCCTAAAATATACAAATGAAATCATGCTCTAATACCACTTGATGCAGACCACCCTTCTCTCCTAAGGGCTGCGCGACCTCCCAGTCAAGGATATTCAATTATGAGCCGAATTGGCTCTGTGAAACCTTGTTGGTTTCACTTTATGATTTAACACGGGCCCTTTCAGCCCTCCGGTGCAGGTTCTATGGTAACTGAGACCTCTTCGTTCATGCTACTGAATTATCAAGTTTCAAGCAAAAGCTCCTCTCTCCTTATCCCTCTTTGGTATGTGACCTCGAGCTATGTCTTCACGTAAACACATGAATGAGGGTGCGGTCGAGAGTGGTTTTGGATCAACCCACTTTTCTCCCCGTAGTTCACTATCAATCACCACACATCCCCTTTGCAATACCGTGGTTTCGATTGTGACCCACTCTCTAAATTTTAAAGTCTAAGCACATTCTATCCCTGCAATCATGCGTGACTGTTGATATTGCAATCTCGGGTGGAGCCTCTCGATCAAAGGTTCATATCTTCCTCCTTTCCTTCCTTTCCTTCAGATCACTCCTTCCTAGATATCTACGATATGTTGATGCATGCCCCTTTAAAATCAATGGCTATGATTTTCTTCGTGAATTCGGGTTTCAGAGGTTTCAACTCCCAATCCTTACTTTCTCTGTGATGGTTGATCTCCTGCCACATATCCTCCTCAAATCTACGTCTCTAGCTCACTTCGAGACTTTGAAGTTCAGATATCTCAACTCTCAACTTTCACTTTCCCCCAAGGTGCTTTTATCCAAAGATTCACGATCTATTGACACATGTCTCCTACAGATTGACAGTTACAATTCACTTCGGGTCTTCACCCAGAGCCCATGGATTTCTACTGCATGTCCTCCTTAATATAAAAATTATGATTTACTTTAGGTATTTACCTAGAGTCCATGGATTTATGTCGTGTGTTCTCCTAAATCATATGACTATGTTTCTCTTTGGGTATTTACCCAGAGTCCACAGATTCTTGTCGGGTGCCCTTCTGAATCAGAGGGCTAGGATTCACTTCAGATATTCGCACTTCGGGAGTTTAAACTCTCAACTCTCCCTCCCTCTTGAAGCTCACAATTCATCACCATGTGTTCCTCTAGATCTAATGGTCTAGATTCACTTCAGACTTCAAGTTTCAAGAGTTTCAAATCTCAACTAAAATATTCGAAGAGATTTCTCCTGAAACCTCCGATCTGTTTACATGTATCCCCCTGGCGACCAATGGTCAGGATCTACTTCAGATATTAGTGAATTTTATCTCTCAATGTGTACACAGAGGCTAAACCTTGTGTACTTTGCTCAAATCCAATGGTCTGAAATGATCCCTCTCCCTCCTGGACGGATCTTAGCCGGTAACTCGCGAAACCTTCAGTACTCCACTCCCTTTGAAGATTTCCCCTGCTATCTCGCTTGAGATTTCTCTCCTTCTTATCTCTTGAATCCTTAAATATTTACTTCAATGCTTATTTGAATTCCATATATGTGCACTACTTGCAACAAATTCTCACGTAAGACTTAACTTCTTGCAGGCGACTATGCACACCTTGTAGCCATCACTTTGCACTCCTTGCAAAGGGAAGTTTCACGCTATCTCTTCTGAGCTTCTGATTCCAAATAGACTTTGTCAATGCACTCCGTTCAGACTGTATGCACACCTTGATTGAACTCGGCAAAGAGGAAAAGAAAAATGTATCTAAACATTTCACAATTGCATGTACTCAAAAATATAACTCATTCATTCATGAAAACAACAATAACAGGGAATTGTAAATAGTAGCAACACCATGCATTGGATCAATTTTCCTCTGTTATATTCATTCAAATGTAATTGGACACAGCTATGATAAAACAAAAACTAAAATCTCAACAACAACTAAATTACAACAACCTCCTACTAACTTCCAGCAACCCCCTTCGGGCATACAAAATGTCTATTTATCTTAGAGGGCTATTAGGGTTCCCTCTAACTACTCAACATCCCGAAAAAAATCCTAACTTCTACCTAAGTTCCATTACATTAAAGATTAGGTGTGAAACTCCCAGATCACTCATGATCATTCGCTCCCAAGCATTTGATATTTAGTTTTCGATCATTTCAAAAAGATTTGCAAGAAACATCGACGGTTAAGATTCTGAATTGATTCAAAGGTGCATTGAGTTGTCTCTCCATGTGTGCTTTCTGACGATTCTCCTGCATCAACTGGTAGGTTCATGCATTGCACATCACTCCTGCTCTGCTCAATATCTCCTTGGTCTCTTTCTCATCCATCATAATAGGGTCCATTTCTTCCTTCTTCTGGCCTCTCTCCAGATCCCTCTCCATATCTCATAACTTCCTCGATGCTTCCCCCAGTTCCCCTATGCACGTAGAGTGATTTATCTATCTGACTCCATTATCATTGTGCCTTTATCATGTAATAACATCTTGATCAATGTGTAAATATACCTAATGTACCTTCCTCTGGGTCCCTTCAAGAATTCCTTCTCTGCAACATTATATGACTTCACTGTATCGATTGTGAATTCAATAATAAACCCCACAATAATATTTTCTAACCAAAAACCCACTACGCGTGTGAATTCATTATTAACCTTCTCCAATCACACGATATTCTTAGTAGTCCAATCTATTGTCATTATTTGATTAGTGGGATGAGTATCCTTCAACCTAAATATCCACTCTTTCAACAACTCTGGAAAATTAAAAAAATATGCTTCATGTAAATCAATAAGCACATACCTTTGTAAATATTTGTGCGGTGTATACTTGGAACTTATATTTTCTTTATACACAAACTCTAGATTCTTTGTCTCCAACCATCATGCATTCTCCTTCTTCATTGGATTCTGTGGCCTAAACATCCCTTTCTACCATTTCATTCTCTTCATTGTCCTTCTCATCAAATCCCTTCCAAGTTGTTCTTCTCAGTTCTAGGCGGAAACGAAGCCATTTGTTGGATGTATGGTCTAACCTAGGTTCTACCTTAGTTCTCCAAAAAAAACCTAAAAACCATCTTCCCTTCTGGTAAACCAGAAGGAAACACCGCACACAGAGTGCACAACGTAATCTTACTCTGGATGGATTATGGGTGACTACAAGACCCAAATGTTTGCATTCATGGAAGGGATGTTTCTCCTAGGGGTGTTAGGCATATTACTCTTCTACTTCAATATTCATCACCATATTTACCATAACATAAATAAAATATACCATTCATTTAACCATTTACATTCATTCTTCATGACTAATATAGTGCACACTTTAAAATAACTCTAACAAATTCATTCATTTATCCATTCATTCATAAAAGGCATTGCAAAACATAAAGGAAACATTCCACACATTGACACAGTATTTTATCGTGGTTCACTCGCCTTGGGATACATCCACAAAGATATTTTGCTTCTTATTATTCTTAATTCAATTTATGCGTTGCGCGCATTAGATAAAAAAGTGCATTTGGAATGCACATATGTGTGGTGAGCTTGACTAGTGTCACACCAAACTCCACAACTTGCGACTTGACCCTCAGTTACAATCTCAAAAATAGACTCATCTCCAAAACTGACTCAAAAAATATGCAAAAAGTACTCTAACTCTTTTCACTTGCTAGATACTATATGATCTCTTCAGATCTTACAATTCCTATTTATACTACCAAAATGGGTAAAACTCCCTTACAATAAGGACCCAAAACCCTGTTAAAGTTTCTTCTATTATTAGGTTACTTTCAATTTACTAGATAACAATAGCATAGACCAGATCACTAAGAGAAACACAATCACAAGAGTACACAAGAATTTATCCTGGGAAACCCTCAAGGGGAAGAAAAACGAGCAAAACTTCATTAATATAGATAGCCAATACAATGCCAAGATAATGAACCAGAAAATAGAGAATATCCAACACTGAGAAACACGCCACTTTCTCTTCCTTCTTTCGGCAACCAACAACTGTAGCTTCCTTCAAAACTTGCTCACTAGATGAGTGAGCTGAGTGTGTGTTCAAATGAGTCTCTGGCCTCTCTTATTTATACAATTATGGCACATGTGGAAGTGTCTCTTCACTGGCAGGGCCGACTTATTCTTCTAGGTGGTTATAACCACCTTTAATATATTATGGGTCCTCTTTAATATATACTGGGGCCGACTTCTTATTTAGCCTATTACAATTAGGGTTTGACCAATCCACAAAAGGGAATTTGGTCAAATACAATGACCGACATGATCAATCCACAAAAGGGGATTGATATAATCAATAATAAATATATTTTATCTTTATCCACAAAAGGGGATAAGAATATTCTTTGCAGTTATACAATATTTTAACACTCCCTCTTAATAAGAAGGATATTCTTTATCTTTTGACAGGTCACCAGATGTCAACATCAACTAAATAGCGGCATCCACTGGATAGCATAATCAACTAGGAAACATCATCAACTGGGCAACATCATCGACTGGATAACATCATCGAATGGTTAATAGGAGGCATCAATATCCTCCA
>ML780523.1:233749-247024 GCA_009831015.1 Picea engelmannii | reverse complement strand
GAAGTCTGAAATTTTCAGCATCACCCCGCTCTCCTGAAGATCATAAAGATTATGTCAAATTGTAAATAACTTCTAGAGAGTTGAAAGCACTGTAAAGTGTGGGAAGTTTCTATAAACCTGCAGAGATACTGAACAGGTCTGGAGGTAGTGGGTAAATGCATGCATGATGCCAAGGAAACTTCACCGGGGTACTGAACAGTCCTGTTGGCACCGAAGCAATGGAGGATTCAAGAAAATTATCAGGTTTAACATTTTGGTATTAATCGTAAAATGTCCTTCATATTGAATTGATATTTCTTGGACAGGGTAGAGGTGTCAGAGTGGGTTGATTGACATCCCTGCCAAGGCTATGGACACCTGCTGGAAGAAACAAACCTATCAACAATATCAAAGTCATTTTCCTAAACATCGTCTCACTCCTAATTAAAACTTGTCACTGGATTGCATTTCGATATAAACACATTTGACACTAGACCGTGTGATTTTTAATTTTGATTGGGATGCTTGACTTATTGTTGACCGTTCTTTAATTTTTCAATCATTATGATCTGTCCTAACATGAACTTTATGGTGATGCAAAGATAACTGCTTCACCAAGTAAGTCACCATTGTTGGCAACCCTACAATATTTCGTTATTTGAACAAGAAATTACATTTTCCATAGCTTCCTTCACCTCATCTTGTAAATATTATCATTTTGAGATGATTATTGGATTAGATAAGATGTTCATTGATTATTTAAGTTTGTGTTTTCATTTTGTTTTATGTTTGATTCATGACTGAAAGCATGAATCAAACATGACAACTTAGCTTCATATTATATTTCTATACAAGGCATTGTTTTTTAGGGTCATCATGCTTATGTACAATTTAAATCCAACACTTGATTGACTTATCTTTGGAATGTTTTGGATATTCATATGCTTAGATGGTTTGCATTTGAATTATGAGGATTTTTTTTTGTTTTTATATATTTAAACCCTTTGCAAAAACAATGGTCGTGCTAGTAGTCATGTTAATCGATGCGCAACTACTGTACTCTGTACTTAATTCACCTTGCTGGCATAGTGAATTAGTGAGCCTCTCATTATGGGTATAGGTTATCGATTCTGTGTGTTAGATTTTCATTACCAGGGATGGTAAAGCTTCCTGATCAAAGCCTTGATGTTCATGCTATGATAACACAGGGACTTTGTTATGGTTGTTTCCCTTTTATCCATTCAGATTTGTTCCTATCTCTCCTACCATCCAAGCCTAAAACTGTTTTGAGTCACCCCTGTTAAATCCTAGTCACATTTGTAATGGTTCTTGTTGTTCATTTGGAGCCGAATGGCTCTCAAGAATTACTATCACATGATGATGCGATTGAACATTTAAAGAGCCAAGGCTGGGAGGCCTTCCTTAAAAGATTCTAAGGCCATAACCTTCAGGTGGCGAAGGTCTTCAT
Organism: Picea engelmannii; assembly: GCA_009831015.1. Taxonomy (NCBI): domain Eukaryota; kingdom Viridiplantae; phylum Streptophyta; class Pinopsida; order Pinales; family Pinaceae; genus Picea; species Picea engelmannii. The sequence continues at coordinate 245,577 of ML780523.1, read as the reverse complement.
ACAGACTTTCGATGGATGCAGAGCAAAGATTGGGGATACCCAGTTAGAGGTAACCGAGGAGTTTGTGAGTGAATCCATAGGGCTTCCATCCACTGGAAAGAAAAGAAGTACCTTGGAGCCTCTTCATGACCTCAAAGAAAATCAGTTTCTGCGAAAAAGGTATCCCCATTTCTTTGGTTAAACCTAGGTGGCATGGCCTGTTGTCGATTCTCAAACAATTCGTGAGCTGTGAGGTTCATTATGGTTTAGTTTTCCTCTATCATATACGACTACTTATGAATTTCATTGGCTTTAAATTAAACATGTCTTTCTATCTTTTGAGAAGCCTGTACAAAATGTCTAAACGTTATAAGAGACAGAGCCTCGACTCTAGTCTTTTCCACCATGGCTTGATTAAAATTTTGTTGATTCACCATTTGAAAACCGTGGGCAATTGTTGGGATGGATGTTTAAAAAGAAATTATTTTTCTACAACCATTCCTATAGAAATACCTAATTCAGGTGAACCACTGATGAAAAAGTAGTTTGACATTCCAAATAATGAACCAGACTCTCTAAAAAGAAATCCTCCAGACGAGGTATTTCCAATTTAGTCTTCACATGAGCAACATGCTATTGAATTCAAGTTAAGTGAACCTCCTATTCCTGAACTAGATGCTGACTAGAATGCCACTGTGAAACCCAATGTAAATAGATCTTGCAAATAGACAAAACAAAAACACACAGCATTATGGTTTAAAAAAAAGAGAGCAGGTCATCTTATTTCGAGAAAATTGAGGAATCAAAATGATGCTCATTTTAGCTCGATCGACCTGATTGAGGTCAATGAGGTCTTAGACTCCAAAATAGAAGATTTATTGTCTTCAAAAGACCCATATTATCAAAGATCTGATCCTGCTAAACCCTATGACTTTGTTACAAGTCTTCCACCGTGTCTCAGGGGTAAGGAGGGGTTCCCTGGTATTGGGCTTGGTAAAATAAAATAATAGGTAAGGTCAATACAACCAAGTTTGACTGTATGCTTCATCAACATATCTTTCCTCCTGTACAGTGCAATGTTTCTCTACACTTGATTGAACGATAGTACACTGATATACCCGTCCTTCAGGCTCGAATTAAAACACTCACAACTCAAAGATAATCACTGAGACAATAAAATCTTGACCTCAGATTAAACGCAGAGAGGAGGGATAAACGCCTTAAGAGGATAGGGAATATAGTGATAAAAAATGCAAACAGTGTTAAATCCATAATCAATTCCGAGCTACCCTGATCCATCTTTAGTCAATTGTTGAAATGGTAAAATGATTTTCCTCTTATTATATTCATGTTATCTATTTTGAATCGAATGAGTTTGAAATTAGATTTTGTTTGCTAAGATAAGACTGGCTACATAATCTTTCAATTTTGTAGCCAAGTCATTTTTAAATAAAAAATTTAGAAATTAGTTATTAGAAATTGTCTAACTTATTCATGTTTCATTTTCAGGGAATAGTAGATATTGATGTTGATCATCTGGTGGAAACATGTTCGATTTTTCATTGGAATGATTAGTTTTTCCTTTTCTATTTTCTTTTGTAAAAACTTTTATTAATTTTTGGGAAATATCAAATCAGTTATGAGTGGTTGTTAGCCCTCTATTTTTGTAATATTTTTGATCTCATGAGATCCTATCCTATCCTAGGATATACGAAGATGGGATCTCAAAACACTTTAAATAATCTTAATTTTAGAAGGGAAAGATATCTTGGCCTGGAACAAATTATGGATGAATGATTTCCAGAACTTAATGGAACAACTTATAGCTTTTCAGCTTTAGACCACTGTGATTGTTGTTTCATTGATGTTTTGTTTCTCTTATTTTAGGATATTAATGTGTTGTATAGCTTTATTCTTGATCCAGGAGGTCTCTAGATAGCTCAAAAATTGATAGTCTCAAAATGACTTAAAAACTCTACCATTGCGTAGTGCTTGTCGTGTTGATTCCGAAACACTTTTCGGTTCATCAAACAGAGTCTGTATGACCAAGATATCGCGTTCTAAAGTTTTGGCCCAATAGTAAAACCCAAGTTACAGGGTGAAACGTGGCAGTACAGTCAACATTGCTGACGTGGCAATGGGACCCACCACTAATGACATGGAAATTTGGCACAATGACACATGGCAGCAAGTTGACATGGCAAGTGACGTGGATGAAACACAGGTTAATGAGTTGGACCAATGACATGTTGACACATGTCATGTTTGGGTCAATAAAAAAAAACCGCCACGCGGAAATTTCAATCTGGAGAAAATTTGGCGGAGCGTTGGCACATTTGGTGGGTCTGTTGGTGAGGCGCACATTTGGCGGGATAGCACAAATTCTTTGGCGGAGGGTTTGATATAACCATAACAAATATGTTATATATATGTATCATATTGTCATATATAACCATATAACAAAACAATCCAAAAGATCATGCGATGTGATTTGAATCGCCAACCACCGAACACTCAAACGCCTTGATATCTGTCAGTCTAGCCACAAAATCCGGTGGTCACTCCTTGTTTGGAATGCGAAATCTAATATTCTTATCATACAGTTTTCTAACTGATAAGAAAAATACAGCGCAAATGGTGGATTTGAACCTGTGACCTGCAACTATATAAACATATGTTTTTCCATTGCACCGGGGATGCACGACATAGTAAAAAGTCGAAATGTTGTAATCTTATTTGTCCCTGTAATAATGATTTGGGCATAACTTTGCCATCCTGGGTCCGTTTTCTAAACGAAAAGAAGCATTGGAAAGATAAAGATGAGAGCTATCTGATGAAGGAGGCTTGGAGACAGAATTCAGAAGTCAAGGGATCAGAAATCTTGATGTAACAAAAACAAACAAAGCTTGCATCATTAATAAAAATGGATCCAAATTGAGAAGCGGTCCCGCAGACGTAGCCCAAAACACATGGGTGAACTCCGTTATTAATTTCTTTGTCTCTTCTTTTCTGTTGTTCATGTCAATTTTCAGATTTGCAAGTTTTATATATTTGAGCATTTTAAGAGTTAAAAAGATGCTTTTATATAAATAAAACATTAATTTTCAAGCTAAGTAAATCATTCACAATTACAATTGCACACTAAGTTGAGATCCAACGGATAAATTCTCAATGACATGTTATGTTCTACTATATTCATGCTATAGATGTTGTTCATGATTTGTTTTTCCATATGTTGTGACTGTGATCATCATATCAATTTAAATATCATGTTTTTTCTTTGATGTTTAATTGATAGGTAAAAATGAATGCTTTACATAAATATTTCTTTGACTATAATCGTTCATAATTATAAGATCATTGGGTCATATGTGTTCACTATTTTGTTTTTTTTAAATCCTAGTTGCCAATATGCACCTTGAATTTATTCAGGAAAACTTTAGTATAAGTCTACTGCAAATTTATTTCACAGGCGGGGCAGCTAGATGCTTTTGTTCATACAGAGGCATAGACACATTTAAAAAAATCATAACAGGTTAGCTTCACATTCTTCTAATTTTTGTCATTTTATGTATTAGTGAAACAAGAAATTTTTAGATTGGATTTGACCATCTGTGCATCTTTGTTTCATAACTTAGTTAATTCAAGTTTTATTTGATTTATAATTAGAAATAAAAAAAATAAAAAAAATGTGCTTTCTTTATCTGCTTCTGAAAATAATTATCTTTACATTGATTTTGTAAGGCTTTCATTAAAACTTGCAACCTGTAAATTCTGTTCATAAGTGATATATCCATATTTCCTTTTTCTATTTAATATATTTGTAAATAATCAAATTAAAGTTCATGGATTATTATAGTTTTAGTATTAGATAGTTTTCCTCTTCTCTTTATTTTAGGGCCCTATATTGGCTAACAGAGCCATTAAACCCGCCATAACAGGTTACACCAAATGGATTGGGTTATTTAGACAACCTCGGACCGAACCTGTCCTTCCAGTTGAAAGCCTGTCAAATTTTCTCATCAACACAGTGGTCATGAACCTTGAGGACAGGGATAGAGTCTTTGAGGGAGGTCCATACTTCCACACCTCAGTGGGATTGTATATGCAGCCATGGAAGGAAAATTTCTCCCCAGAAAAAGAGACTTTCAAAAAGGTGTCGGTTTGGCTGAGATTTTATTCCTTACCCTTAGACTACTAGTTTCCCTTTACTTTCAAAGTAATAGGAAACAAACTGGGGAAATATGTGAAGACCTCAGAAGCCACCCTAAAAGGGAGTTATACATCTTATGCAAGAGTCTGCATAGATATGGATGTGTCCAGAGCACTCCCAGAAGCCATAAGTCTGGAATTCAGGGATGAGGAATGGATCCAAAACATAGATTACGAACAGATCCCCTTCATATGCCAAAGATGCCATGAACATGGCCACATGATCAAAGAATTCCCTCTTAATAAAAAACAGGAAGTGGAAAACACCAAACCACAGTAGGATGAGGATGGGTTTATAAAACCGAACCCTAGAAGCAAAGTAAACAAAAATCAGAGTAAAACCCCAGGAGGAAATAACCCAGAGACCTGGAATAAAATGAAAGGAAGGGACAAAACCAATAAAGGGGCAGAAGATGAAAAGAATTCGACAAAGGATCAAGAAGTCAGAGAACAAGCAACAAACGAGCCCACTGATCAGCCAAGTAACAAGAAGGAATAGGGGAGTTTCGCAACCCTGATGGATGGAGAAACCAGAGAAGACAACACCCCCATGCAAGAAGCAAAGGGAGATGCGGAAATGACCCTGAGCGAAGTAGGTAGAGAATATCCTGATCTCTGAGACCTTGTGGAAAAGGAAGGGATAGATCTCCCGAACATACTGGAGAAATGGAAAAGATAGGGAGTAGACAATGTACCAACATAGCAACTTGACCGTACCTATTTCTCCTAAGGGAGGAAGCCAAAGATAGGGGAATAAACCACACACACGAGGAGATAGGACACTTAGGAGTCAAAGTCGACAAGGGACAACCACATCTCTCACCAAAGAAAACGAGGAGGAAAAAAGGTAGGAAATCAAATAGCGTAGCCCTAGAGGAGCTTGGAGCACTACTGATAAAATCGGGTAAGATCAAGAAACTCTTCCCCAAGTCCCCCCCACATGTTTAAATGAGGGTTATAACTTGGAATATAAGAGGCCTAAAAAGCCCGATAAAGCAAAGAATCCTTAGAAATAAACTAAAGTAGGAACAACTGGATCTTTGTTTCATTCAAGAGACAAAATGCACTATAGACAGAATGGAGGAAATCAGTAAACAACAATGGCACAAGTACAATATGGTGGCTATCGAAGGCCACCAAATGGCAGGAGGTATTATCACCTTGTGGAACCCACAAGTACTGAGCCTAATAGCAACCGAAGTGACCAGGAACACCCTTACGATTCACATACAAATCATTGGAAACACATAGGTGATTCTATGCACTAATGTGTATGGGCCCTAGGTGTCAGAGGAAAAGAGAGGAATGATACTAGACATAGAATACCTTAAAACCCAATCCAACAACCTCCAATGGATCTTGGCAAGGGACTTTAACATCATCACGTCACTTGTGGAGAAAAAAGGAGGTACAAGAAGATTGGATAGGGATGTGAAAGAATTATCAAAGTTCATAGACATAGCGGAGATGGTAGACCTCAAAACTAATAATGGTCAGTTCACCTAGAACAATAAATGGATGAACCAGTATCAGGTAGAAACAAGACTGGACAGATTCCTAGTATTGGATTCAATCATTATGCAGGGACTAATCTTAGATTGCAACATCCTTCCCTGAGGGGGAATCTGATCATTGGCCAGTGCAACTAGAAGCAGGTTTCCAAACCACACCAAAGAACAAACCCTTCAGATTTGAGAAATTATGGATTGAACACCTGACTTTCAAGGACATAATCAAACAGTGGTGGAGGGAGGAGCAACCAGAGAAAGGGACAAGGATGTTCAAACTCTATAAGAAAATAAAGTACATCAAATATAAGCTCAAGGAGTGGAACAAGGACACTTTTGGGAATACAAACCAAGAGAAAAACAACATAGAAGAAAAAATGAAAAAACTACAGGAAACTTGGATTTCGGATGGTTATATAGAGGATCGAAAAAAGGAAGAGATCCAGATGAACCAGGAATGAGAAGCTCGATGCCAGCAGGAAGAAACACTTTGGTGACAAAAGTACCGTATCAGATGGCTAAGGGAAGGAGAGCAGAACACCAAGTTTTTTCATATAACAACCATGGCCAAAAGAGCCCATAACAAAATCCTGAAGATAAAGGACCAGGATGGAATAGAGTGAGAGTCCCATAAGGAGATCGAAACTACTCTGGTAAACCACTTCCACAGGATAGTCCAGGAACCCAACCAAGATAGAATGGAGGCCATACAAAGGATAATCTAGTATATCCCCCACCTGGTCACCCAGGAATAAAATAACAACATAAACAAACCCATTGTTGAGGAGGAAATTGACCAAGCACTCCAAGAAATGTCCAATGGGAAAGCCCCAGGTCCAAATGGCTTCACAGTGGAGTTCTTCAAAGCCTACTGGGAAATTGTCAAACACGATGTTTATAGGGTAGTGGAAGACTCTAGAAGGTTAATCTCCATTATAAAAGCATTAAATGCTATAATGATTACACTAATCCCCAAAGAAAATGAAGCCAAAACCCCTGATCACTACAAACCTATAGTGTTGTGCAATGTGGTTTATAACATAATATCCAAAGTTATATAAAATAGATTGAAACCCCTCCTACCCACACTAGTCTCACAAGAATAGGTAGGATTTGTGGAAGGAAGAAAAATAATAGACAATATCATCCATGTGCACGAGCTTATCCACACCCTAAAGCTTCAGAAGAGAGGGGGAATGATAATACAACTGGACCTAGAAAAATCTTATGAAAAAATTAGCTGGCACTATATCATCAAGACTCTAGAAGCCTTTGGTTTCACCCAACACTAGATTAGTTGGATAGTCATCCTAGTATCCACAACAAGCTACTTGCTAGTAATAAATGGAGCCCCTACCAAACCTTTTTGTCCCACTAGAGGCATCAGACAAGGAGACCCATTGTACCCCTTCATATTCATTCTGATGATGGAAGGTCTCAGTTGATCCAGGTGGATATCAGTGGCCACCCACCTTTTCCGACTGGCTCAAAACAGTTTTCTGGCAATTTACTATTTTTAGCAGGTTTTAACTTCCGGGGCCATTTTGAGGGCCTAAATGAAGGTTTTTTGAGATATAGGTTCTCAATGATAGCCGAAGGCATGATTGAGCCCCTAAAATTAATCTCCTCGACGATACCTTTCCAACGAGCTATCACACACCTAAAATGGAGATCGTATGCAAAAGTTACGACCCCGGGAAGTTGATGTACTAACTTACCCAAACGAGGCCCACATGACTTTTGGCGCTTCATCTCCTAGGGTTAGGTTTTTGGATGTCTATGACTTTTGTCATTCTCGTCTATTGTAAAAATGCCTCTAGAGCCTCATTGTAATCATATTCTCATGGATGCGAGTAGCAGCCACATCTCTTCTCAGAGATAAGCTACCAACGCCCTAGCTAGTTTATTTCCATTCTGTCTGTAAGCATATTTCAGTCATTTGTTATTAATGAAATGAAGTCTTATTTCCGCTGCATCTCTGCATTTATGTGTATTCCTGTATTTCATTGTGTTCCTACATAAATCTGGATCAGTGGTATCAAAGCGATCTTCTCATTCTCGATCCTTCTTTGCATGTCCTCAACGAGATCGGGGTATAAGGAGTTGGGGCTCGATCTGGTTGAACCTTTGCAAGATCAGCCTCGCAAACCTCGACGACCACCCATGGGGGAAGAAAATAAAGATGAGGGAGTAGGAGATCCTATCAAAATGTTGCTCGAGGAGGCCCTCGAGAAACAAAGGAACACTATGATGGACAGCTTTGCCCAGATTCTTCAACGGATTCCGACTGGCGGTGCATCGACATCCAGAAGCCACTCTGGAGGTGCCACTCCTTTTAAGGTACAAGTAAACTTTGAAATTCCCATATTTGATGGCCAAATAGATGCAGATGTTGTAGATAGATGGTTGAATCTATTAGAAGGATATTTCTCGGTTCATGACTTTTCTGATCGAGAAAAGATTATTTTCGCACTCCTCAAATCCGCCCCCCATGTCAAGGATTTGTGGGAAACCTACTCAGAGCAAGAGGGCGAGGGAGAAACCTCTTTGTTCTCGGTTTCACCCACTTGGAATTCTTTCCAAGACGCCATCAAGGAATAATATTATCCCGTGGGGAGCTATGAGGACAAATACATACAGTGGACTACGTTGCGGCAGCAAAGGGACCAAGATGTGCATGAGATGACGAATATGTTTCATACCCTACACACAAAGTTGGGTATCAAAGATTCAGAGAAACATTTTGTGTTAAAGTACCGCAGTTGTCTGCACAGATACATTCAGGAGGAAATGGAGTTCCTCGACATCTCCTCACTTGGTGTGGCATACCGATATGCTGCCAAGATTGAGAAAAAGTTCAAACAAAAGAAGGGAGACTTTGGGTCTGCAAATCAGAAGCACGGGAAAGGTACTCCCAAACCGCAAAACAAAGGACCAATCCAAGGCGGGGCAGCCCAGGACAACCCACCAAAGCCACAAGTAAAGAACAACACCACGAAGCCAAAAAAGGACACGGGGAAGTGGTGTGAGTTCCATAAGAGCTCCACTCACAACACAAGTGAGTGTTGGGCCAAGAAGTCACTGGTAGCCGAGTTGAAGGCTTCTGAATCGGATGCATGCTCCGACTCTGAATCAGAACCTGACAAGGGGAATGACAGGGGAAAGCAGATTATCAATGCGGAGCCCAATGCCACCATTGCCACCATGAAGATTCAGAAGGAGGAACCAGAAGATCCAGAGGAGGCAGAGCGTCTCTTCCATTCCAAGATGTGGGTAAAGGGTTCCCCGTTGCAGTTCATTGTCGATAGCGGGAGTCAGAAGAACCTCATCTCGGTAGAGGTCGTGAAGTAGTTGGGCTTGCCAACCACAGCACACCCACAACCATACACCATCGGGTGGTTGCACCAAGGATGGGACCTCCGCGTCAGTCGACAATGTCGCCTTCCCTACAACATCAAGCCCTTCACGAATGAGGTATTATGTGACATTTCTCCTCTTGATGTTTCTGATGTATTATTAGGACAACCATACTTGTGGAAGCGACATGCTGTGTATGAATCTAGGACTCATGCTGTTATTATCACTTTGGGCAATAAGTTGTACAGGATATCGGAGATAGCACCGCCTACCACCATATCTTTGGTTACTACAAAACAATGCAGTAAGCTCATTTCCCAAACCAGGAAATTTGTTTTCCTGATGATCCGTCCTTAGGGAAAGAGGAAGACTATGGCCATGACCTCCAGACAAGGCCCCACTGCACGAAAACAACAGATGGATAAGGTCGTGGAGGAGTACGAGGACATCTTCACCTCCCCCGCAGGGGTGCCTCTACACTGCCAGGTCAAGCACCCCATCGATCTGACCCCGGGTGCACCACTGCCCAATGGACCCATCTACCGATGCTCTGTCCTGGAGAATGACAAAATCAAGAGGCAGATTCATGAGCTATTGCATAAAGGTCACATCCGGCCGAGTTCATCGCCCTGTGGGAGCTCGATCGTATTGGTGCAGAAGAAGGATGGGACTTGGAGACTCTGCATTGACTATCGGGCACTGAACAAGATCACTGTTTGGAATAGGTACTCAATCCCATGGATTGATGACCTTCTAGACCAACTCAAGGGGAAAAATATTTCAGCAAGATCGACTTGAAGTCTGGGTATCACCAGGTACCAATCGAACCTTTTGATGTGTGGAAGACTACATTCAAATCCAAGGAGGGCCTTTTTGAATGGTTGTTCATGCCTTTTGGGTTGACGAATGCCCCTGCAACCTTCATGAGGCTAATGGATGACATCCTGTGACCATTCACCAAATCATTTGTAGTGGTGTACTTGGATGACATTCTGATCTTTAGCCAGACTTGGGAAGAGCACCTCCACCATGTCCGACAGGTCCTCCAAACACTGCGGCAACACAAGTTGTGTGCCAATTTGGAGAAATGCACTTTTGGCATAACCCGGGTTCAGTATCTGGGATACATTATTGATGAGCGGGGGGTGCATGTGGATCCAGCAAAGATCCAAGTCATTCGGGATTGGCCAGCCCCAACCACCGTAACAGAGCTCCATAGCTTTTTAGGTCTTGCCAATTTCTACCGCAGGTTTGTGTTGGGATTCTCTCATATCACTTGGCCCTTGAGTCAAGTCACCAAGGGAGGAGCTAAAGTAAATTTCTTTTGGTCTAAATCTCAACATAAGGCATTCGGAGAGTTGAAACACCGCCTCTGCTCTGCACCAGTGCTCACACTACCAGACTTGCAACAACCATTTGAGATCGAGATAGATGCCTCTGACTATGCTATTGGGGCAGTCCTTACTCAACATGGGCATCCAGTGGAATATCACAGTGAGACACTTTCCGACACAGTCTAGAAGTATCCCACTTATGACAAATAAATGTATTCCATTGTGCAGGCTTGTCAAAAATGGAAGCATTACATTTTGGGAAAGGAAACGGTCATCCACATGGACCATCGACCCCTGCAGTTCATACAGACACAAGGGAAGTTGCAGAACGATCGCCATCAGAAGTGGTCCACATACCTGCAACAGTTTCATTTGAACATTAAGTACAAAAAAGGTAGCACCAATAATGTTGCAGACTGCCTCAGTCGACCACCCATCGTGGCGCTAACCACTGTGCTCAACTCTTGTGGGCATGAGACTTCCGATTGGCTACTTCTCTACACAAGTGATCTAGAATTCGGCCACACATACAATACACTCTTGGAGGGTAAGCAAGTTCCCAATTTTCACCTCCAGGATGCCCTGCTTTGTCACTTGGGACACCTTTGTGTTCCTTCAAGTGAGCGTGCCAAGATGATTTTGGAGGTGCACTACAGTCGATTCACTGGGCATTTCGGCGTAGAGAAAACCATGGCAGTACTGCAAAAGTATTTCTATTGGCCGAACCTTCGACAAGATGTCAGGAAGTACATTAAGTCCTGCACTGCTTGCGCCATTTCCAAACCGACCATCAAGAAGCAAGGCCTCTATACTCCGCTTCCTACCCCTAGTCGACCTTGGGAATCCATCTCTATGGATTACATGTCGGGCCTTCCTTCTACTAAGCATGGAAATGACTGTGTTTTTGTGATTGTCGACCGATTCTCGAAGATGTCCATTATGATGGCCTGTAAGAAGAATATCACAACAGAAGCCACTGCTAAACTCTTCTTTGAACGAGTGTGGGTACACTTTGGTATCCCACAGTCTATCATCTCAGATCGGGATAGTAGGTTCCTCAGTACATTTTGGTCAAGCCTCTGGTCAATGTTGGACACCAATCTCACCAAGTCCACAGCTTTCCATCTGCAAACTGATGGCCAGACAGAGGTCATCAACCGAATGATCATACACATTCTGCACATGTAAAATTCAAAGCATCCATGCACATGGGATGAGAGCCTCCCCTATGTACAACACAGCTACAACCGGGCTCTCCATAGCTCAACTAGCCACAGCCCCTTTCAAGTGGGCTTGGGATTCCAGCCACTCTATCCCATTGACATAGCCATGCCATTTGTGGCTACTCAGGAAGATTCATCTCATGTCTGATCTGAGGTGGATAAGGAAAACAACTTCATTGAGCACATTCAACACATCCGCCAACAGGTTCATGACA
>ML780523.1:209853-231527 GCA_009831015.1 Picea engelmannii | reverse complement strand
TTTTCCAATGGTTAATACTCCACAACCAAATTCTAACTTGGGAAAACCTAAGGAAAAGGGGATTCATAGGTCCTTCCAGATGCCACCTCTATCAAGCCAAGGAAGAAACAACAAACCATCTCCTTGAGGAATGTACCTACACAGTAGAAATCTGGGACTGGGCGGCAGGTATCTTTTGACAGTCCAATAGGATCTAAGGTAACATCTCTACAACTATCAACATCTGGAAAGTGAACTATAGAGAAAATAAAGAGTTGAATCTTTGTTGGACCCTTATCCCAGGAATGATCATATGGGAAATATGGAAGGAAAGGAACCGACGCATCTTCAGGAACCAAAGCTAACCAGAAGGGAAGATAAAGGAAACAATAATCTCCATGACAAGAGAAATGGTACAGAGCCGCAACTGCCAGACAGGAAGAGTGCAACTCATACACCAGGACTCCTGAATCGTAGAAGCCTTCCACCTGAAAGACAGATGCAACCCCAATCAGGTAAGCCGACCACTGCAACTCTAAGTAGGTGAGTACAACTAGAAACCACCACCAGTAGTCTCCCTCAAGATAAATTTCAATGGGGCGTCGAAAGGCAACCCAAGACAGACAGGAATGGGAGGAGTAATTAGGGATAGTAAAGGAAATATCATCCGGTTGTACGCAGGGAGTCTGGGAAACTCAACCAACAATGTCATGGAATTTGGAGCCCTGGAGACTAGCCTCGAGATTCTAAGCGAGGAAAGGATGACAAATGCCATAGTGGAAGGAGATTCCTTGCTGGTTATCAACACAGTAAGGAGAATCCAAAACGGTACCAAAGTGGGAAAAATTCAGAGGCACTGGCGCTTGGCACATTCCCTGCAAAAAATTCAGGAGAACTTACACAAGGGGATCATAGTGGAGTTGCGCTGGATACAGAGGTCAGAAAATGGATTGGCAAACAGAATATATAACGAGGGGGTCGACAAGGAAGGACCATAACTGGACACTATCTAAAGTAACATCTCGAAAGGTCAGTTATGAACAGACTGCATCCAACTAGCAGCAAAAGACTCTGACGACAGACGAAGTATGGACGAAGACATCGAGGATGGAGGTGCTGGAATAGCTGAAGGGCACGTAGGATCCAGGAAGAATCCAATAGCCCACCACTCAAACATGAGTTACAATGCAAATCTAGCTCACACAACAAGAAGAGGTACGACACCACGGTCCTGTCAATATGAAGAAGTACAGGGGTTTTCCGTGGGAAAACAGAAAAGATAATCAAAAAACGACAAAGGAAGAAGAACAAAAAGGCTTTCCATGGCCAAGTATGGGTACACCTTACCCAAGTATAGACATAAGGAGTGGTAAATATTTTTGTACAACATGCAGGGAAAAGGATTGGCGTAGGGATTACGACATAACTACCAAGAGAACACACTCTGAAACAGTGAAAAAGGATCACAGGGTACACCTTTACGAGTGTTTCATGATTGCCAAGATGAGGCTGCAATCAGGGAGATCCTATAAAAGAAGAAACACCAAGAATAGCCACAGATTAGAGAGAAGCAATTACAGAGGCCATCTTACTTACCAGAAAAGGGCGAATAGGAACAGGAGAAGAACCCCAAGCAAAAACTACCACAAACAAGACGAGATGGTACTAATGAATAAAACCCATAGTAAGAGAGGCCCCCAAAGGAAAGAACCTTTGCCAAGTGCCCATAGGATTACAAGGATGGAGCAAGCAGCCAGAGAAGCCAATGGTACCTTTCTCACACAGGTCGATCCAAAGGGCAAAGCGATCATCGACAGGTGGGAGCGAGAAATCAACACCACATGCAAGGGAAAATCCTGGACAAAACTAATTTAGGAAGCAGACAAGATAAAGGACCTAGGGGCCACACAACCCAGAACAACCCTCTACCAAAAAACGATGGAGTAGGCCCGGTGAACAAAAATGTTGATAGGCAAGATGAGCGTTGACCGAAAAGAGACCAGCAGGGAGGAAATTAGATACCACAAGGAGGTGCTCATAGAAATTCTAAGTTGCCTCAGCAACCTGGAGGCTAGTGCAAAAAGACTAGTTGAGGACCAAAGGAGCCAAAAAGAAAAAATGGAACGAATGGCAGGCCAATTCCACCTTTACCTACACTATGTCCACCACATGGACATCACTCCAGCAGACCGGAGTGGAACACCAGTTAGTTCTTTATAGTCAAAACTATTTGGATAAGAACTAGTGAAGTTCATTGTGAGCCACAACAAAACCAACATATTGACTATTGAACTACCCATGCTATGCTTTTATGACTGATGTGTGATTTCCTTTCAGAAGTGTGGATTGCATGGTTAGTTTTTTGGGTTAGATATCAGAGTTGATCTATCAAACCAATTCCATCTCATACTTGCATGTGCCATAATGGAATAGATAGCCTCTTTGTGAAAGACAACCAAAGTCCATTGCAGTTTGTTATTTTGATTTGTTTCCAGCATGCATAATCTAGCTTAGTTCTATACTAGTGACATTAGAAATTACCTTTCTTACTGGTGTCTTGTAACTCTATTGATTACGAATCCCGGATTGATAATTAATGAGTGCATTATACTAAACATATAAGTAGCACAACACCTCTAAAAAGAAAATAGAAATCCTTACTAGGCCTCCCCAAGCCAAAAGTCAACCTGAAGCTTTAGACTTATAAAGCTTGTAGAAGGCTTTCCAAAAATTATCAAATCAAGTTGTAGACTTCAAGAGATTGGCCGAGGAGGCATCCTCAAGCAATGGAAGTTTTAAACCACCTTTCAGAAAACCTTTTCCCCCTAATTGGCCAAACCAAACCATTGAAGGTCTTAATTTCAAAAGCTTACAATACGCTTTGCAAACTATTCTTGAAGCACATGATAATTTTGTCCCTCTTGAAAGTTTTGAAGACGTAGCTGAGGAAGAAGTAGCAGAAGAAGAAGAATCATCCCCCAATATCTTCGGTCACTTTTCTGATAGTATTTTCCAAGCAAATTTTGAAACTGTCCACCCCTACAACACAAGAAGCAAAACTAAGAAAAAACCTTCTTCTGAAGTGAGTAATAATGTCTTTCTAAAGCAATCAAAGAAATATGAAATAAAACAAAGTTTAGCAGCACCAGTTTTAGAATATGACTTAATTGAAGACCTAAAAAAACTAAGGGCTAATATTTATGTTTTCGAGCTTTTGAAATTTCCTCTTATTTTGCATAAAATGCTTCAAAGTATTGCATAAAACAGTAAGAACAACGATCCTAGCAGCAAGAAAACTGTAGAAATTAATTCTAAAACAACCAAGAAGATCCCTACTAAAACAACATCCGAACCTCTAGATAAAAGGGATTTAGATGAAAAAATTCTATCAAATGTAGATAAAACTGTTACAGGGACAACGACAAAATATCAGTAGAATCCTGTTGTTAACATTCAGAAAAATGTCCCTCCTTTCTTGTTAACTTTCAAAAATTTTAATAGGAATGTACATAATTGTATGGTCGATTCTGGAGCATCGTCATATGTGATTCCTTTATTTGTGTGTCAAAAAATTAATGCAGAAGTTCAACCTTTTGATCTCAAAATCATTTAGCTTGATTGGACGAACGTTAAGATAATCAGTGAACTTAAGAATGTTTTGGTTAGGTTATCTTCTAATCCTAAGGTTCACCAAATTATTGACATCATTGTTGTTGACATCCTTGAATTCTATGGTTTGTTTTTGAGCAGGGACTGGTCCGAACAACTGCATGGTTACTTTTCCACAGATTGGTTTCAATTGTGGCTTCCGAAAAATGGACACCCCAATAAAATTAGGATAAATCCTGAACGTTATCTCAAGCACACCGTGACGGATCTAAATGATGTGAATGAACCTTTTACTACATCTACTAATTCATTTGAAATATAGGGAATGAACACCTTCTTTGTTAACTTCATGATCGAAATTTCCCCCATCATTGATCCTGGGCAACAATCAGAACTTATGACCTGTACACAGTCATCAACTTTACCAAGTATTCCAAACACTGCTGACGAAGCTCAAATCTGGTCGATGTACTTTGATGGATCCAAATCCAAAGAAGGATTCGGTGCGAGATGTGTACTCATCGATCCCACAGGTAATAATACTTTCATTGCTTGTCGATTAAAGTTTGAGTGCACTAATAACACCATCGAATACGAAGCACTTATACAAGGGCTTAAGAAAGCTTTGGATATGGATGTAAGAAATTTAATGGTATTCGGTGCTTCAAAAATCATGGTTAGGCGGGTAAGAAACTCCATACATTTCTTGTCACCACATCTAAAAAGTTACCAAACTGAGGTATGGGGTTTAATGCAAAATTTTTCAGCATTTAACATAAATTCCATTCCTAGGCTAAGTAATTTAGAGGCTGATTTATTGGCTAATGTCGCTTCTAAAATTTTCCCCGTAGAAGTTCTTTCTCCTAATGAATTTTCGATTGAATTATTGTTCAGGCTGTCGATCTCGGATAACATTACCAATTGGAGAGTGTTCGAGGATGATCATAAAATCATCAACTTCTTTCATATGGTGGACACTTTCCAAGGTGAAGTCATCGACGAGGGAACTCACGATGAAAACCTCTGCAACTTCACGGTAATATCATATCCTAGGTCTCCTGAATCAACGTCTGATTTGGTAAACTCTATTCCCAGATATGTTGTAAGACTAGAGAAGTTTTATGAATTGCATGATAAATTTAGAGGGTCGTTTAATTGTAAAACGAGCAGTTCTTCCTTGACCTATGAGATGGTAAATTTAGGAACTAAGGAAAATCCTCAAAATATTAATTTGGGAACAGGATGCTCTGAGCAAGAATGATATGCCTTTATAAAATTGTTTAATTTAAAGACATTTTTGCCTCGACATATGACGATTTGAAAACATTTTATCCTAATATAATACAACATGTCATCCCTATGAAACCACAAACTCAACCTTTTCAACAGAAATTGAGAAAGAGTCATCCCAAATTGGAACCCACTGTCAAGAAATAATTGAATAAATTACTAAATGAAAAGATAATTTTCCCAGTGAGGCACACATAATGGGTGTCTAATTTAGTTCCTATAAGGAAGAAAAGTGGTGAAATATGACTCTGTGTCGACTTTCATAACTTGAACCGAGCGTATGATAAAGACAACTATCCCATTCCTCCATTGGAACAAATTGTTCAGTAGGTATCTGATTTCGAAAGACTATCTCTATTATATGGTTTTTTGGGATACAATCAGGTCCTCATGTCTCCCTCAAATTAGCTAAAAACCACCTTTCGTACCCCATGGGGTACTTATTCCTACAGGAAGATGCCTTTTGGGATTATAAATTCCGGGGACACTTTCCAGAGAGCAATGGACATTGCTTTTCATGGTCTCATAAATTAATCAGTAGTGGTCTATATTGATGGCGTTACAATTTTCTCTAAAAACAAGAAAGATCACTTGTCTCACCTTAGGGTTGTCCTAGAATGATGTTGCAAGTATGACATATCTCTCAACCCTAAGAAATCAATCTTTGTGTTAGAGCAAGGAAAACTACTTGGGTTCATAGTGTCCAAAGACGGAATGATTATCGATCCCGAAAGAACCCAAGCTATTGCCAAACTTACCCCTCCCTCCTCCAAAAAATCCATGCAATCCTTTTTAGGCTAGATTAATTTCGTCAGAAGATTTGTCCCAAGTTTCTCAGAAATGGTAAGACCTTTACAGAACTTAATTAAAAAAGATGTTCAATATCTTTGGGGGCCTCAATAAAGTCAATCTTTTGATTCTATTAAAAAATCAATAATAGAAGCTCCTTCCTTGATGAGTCCCGATTTCTCTCGAGATTTCACTCTTTACACTTTCGCCTCCGACTGATCTTATGTTGTTGTGTTAACACAAAAGAATGATGAAAGCAATGAAATACCCATTTCCTTCATGAGCTTATCTTTCAAAGGGGCAAAGCTGAATTACCCAGCTGTAGATCAACATGCATATGTTGTTTTTAAAGCAGTGAAACACTTCCGGTCATATCTACTTAAATCCAGAACTAAAGTCATCGTGCCTTACCCTATTGTAAGAAACTTGTTAGTACAAAAGGAATTGGGTGAAAAACGGAAAATTGGATGACATTGTTACAAGAATATGACCCCGAAATAAATCCTGCACAAATTCTTAGAGGTCAAGGCATATGCAAACTAGTGGTTGATTCAGTTGAAGGATAGGAAAGTCAAATTAACATCTCAACTGTAAATAAACACAACAGGAAACAAATAAGTTGTACACAACTTGTTGCTAATTCTTGGTATGATGATATTAAATTTTATTTAACACATGGATCTTCTCCTCGCCATCTTGATCCTAAAAACTGAAGAGCACTCAGGTTAAAATCTACATTTTTCCAGCTAATAAATGATGTATCGTTTCAAAAGAATTTTGATAGTGTTCTTATGCGTTGTTTGGAAAAGGAAGAATCAGAAAAAGTATTATCTGAACTTCATGCAGGAGAAGCTAGTGGATACTTCAGTGGAGACACCACTGCTCACAATGTGTTAAGAGTTGGGTACTATTGGCCCACTTTCTTTAAATATGCCCACACTTTATGTCTTAAATGTATAATTTGCCAAAAGGCTGCAGGATGGGTCAAGAAGGCAACATTTCCTTTGCAGCCTATCACTATGGATTCCCCTTTTCATCTATGGGGTCTTGACATCATAGGAACGATTAATCCTTCTTCTTCACAGCAACATAAGTATATTATTACAACAACAGATTATTTTACTAGATGGTCTGAAGATGCACCTTTGAAAGTGGTAAACATGAATCAGGTAGTATCTTTCCTTAATTCACATATCATTACTTGATTCGACATTCCCGAATGTTTAGTCTTTTAATGCATCTTATTTCTCATCCCTGGATATGAATGTGTTTTCTTTAGAAAAATGGATTAAATTGAAGTATTTTGCCAGCTACTACCCCCAAGGAAATGGTCTAGCAGAATCAACAAACAAAAATTTGATCAAGATCATTAAGAGGATTGTTTCTGAAAACCACAAGAACTAGCACAACACACTATTTAATGAACTCTAGGATGATAGAGTGACACCCAAAACCTCTGTTGGTAGTTCTCCTTTCTTTCTCGTTTACGGGGGAGAAGCAATCCTACCGCCTCATGTTTTACTTCCATCTCTACAATTATCGTAGAAATTCCAAGAAGAGGGTTGCCCTCCTCTGGAAAGTCGAATTAATTCCCTATTAAAACTAGAGGAAGTAAGAGTGCAAGCAAAGGAGAAGTTGGATCAACATAAGCAGATTGTAAAAATATGGTTTGATTCAAACTCTTCTTCAGATAGTAACTTTGAGGTAGGAGACTTGGTTCTCAAATGGGATAAACCCCATGAGGGAAAAGGGGAACACACCAAATTCCAAAATCTGTGGTTGGGGCCATTCGTAATTTCTGAAAAGTAGGTCCCAGCTCTTTCCATCCACACAATTTGGAGGGATAGCCAGACACTTTCCCGATGAATGGCCAAGCTCTCAAAAGGTATTTCTCTTGATGATTCTAGAGCCACCTCTCTCTATATATTTTTTTGTTTTAATTTTCTTTTGTCTTTTGATTTTAGTTCTTTTGATTTTGCTTGTTTTCATTGGTTTCTGAATAAATTTATGTCTAGTTCACCATTTAGTTCATGAAAGGAAACCAAAAATCTCACCATAAAGCAACAATCGAGGTCATTTCAAAGCATTAATGCTATAATTTCTAAAACTGACACTATTCAAGGAAATTTTATGTTCAAAGTAGCCTTCCTGGTTTCATTTTATAATCATGAGAAGATACGATCATCATTAAAACTCTTTACGTTGTCCCTGTTTTTAAATAAAACAACTCAAGTATACCTTCCTGTCCTCAAAAATTTGTTCATAAAAGAAGACTAAGTTCAGATCATGATGAAGGCCGTCAAACAAGAAACTAAATTGAAAAATATAAAGTTGTTTGAAGTCTAAAATTTTTAGCATCACCCCGCTCTCCTGAAGATCATAAAGATTATGTCAAATTGTAAATAACTTCTAGAGAGTTGAAAGCATTGTAAAGTGTGGGAAGTGTCTGTAAACATGTTGAGATACTAAACAGGTCTGGAGGTAGCATGTAAATGCATGCATGATGCCAAGGAAACTTCACCAGGGTACTGAACAGTCCTGCTGGCACCGAAGCAATGTCGGGTTCAAGAAAATTATCAGGTTTAACATTTTGGTATTAATCATAAAATGTCCTTCATCTTGAATTGATATTTCTTGGACAAGGTAGTGGTTTCAGAGTGGGTTAATTGACATCCCTTTCGAGGCTATGGACGCCTGCTGGAAGCAACGACCCTATCAACAATATCAGATTCATTTTCCTAAACATCATCTCACTCGTACTTAAAACTTGTCACTGGATTGCATTTGGATATAAACACTTTTGACACTAGACTGTGTGATTTTTTATTTTGATCGGGTTGCTTGACTTACTGTCGACCGTTCTTTAATTTTTCAATCATTCTGATCTGTCCTAACATGAACTTTCTATTGATGCAGAGATAACTGCTTTGCCAAGTAAGTCTCCACTGTTGGCATCCCTACAATATTTCGTTATTTGAACAAGAAATTACATTTTTCATAGCTGCCTTCACCTCATCTTGTAAATATTATCATTTTGATATGATTACTAGATTAGATAAGATGTTCATTAATTCTTTAAGTTTGTGTTTTCATTTTGTTTTATGTTTGATTCATGACTGAAATCATGAATCAAACAGGAAAACTTAGCTTCATATTATATTTCTATACAAGGCATTCTTTTTTAGGGTCATCATGCTTATGTCCAATTTAAATCCAACACTTGATTGACTTATCTTTGGAATGTTTTGGATGTTGATATGCTTAGATGGTTTGCATTTGAATTATGAGGATTTTTTTGTTTTGATATATTTAAACCCTTTGCAAAAACAATGGTCGTGCTAGTAGTCATGTTAATCATTGCGCAACTACTGTACTCTATACTTAACTCACCTTGCTGGCATAGTGAATTAGTGAGCCTCTCATTATGGGTATAGGTTATGGATTCTATGTGTCGGGTTTTCATTACCATGGATGGTAAATATTCATGATCAAACCCTCGATGTTCATGCTATGATAACACAGGAAATTCATTATGGTTGTTTCCCTTTTATCCATTCAGATCTGTTCCTATCACTCCTACCATCCAAACGTAGAACTGTTTTGAGTCACCCCTGTTACATCCTAGTCGCATTTGTAATGGCTCTTGTTGTTCATTTGGAGCTGAATGGCTCTCAATAATTTCTATCACATGATGATGTGATTGAAGATTTAAATAGCCAAGGATGGGAGGCCTTCCTTAAAATATTCGAAGGCCATAACCTTTAGGTGGCGAAGATCTTCATACAGACTTTCAATGGATGCAGAGCGAAGATTGGGGATACCCAGTTAGAGGTAACCGAGGATTTTTTGAGTGAAGCCATAGGGCTTCCATCCACCAGAAATAAATGGTTCAAAAACTCAAAGATCGAAGAAGTACCTTGGAGCCTCTTCATGACCTCCAAGAAAATCAATTGTTGCGAAAAAGGTATCCCCATTTCTTTGGTTAAACCTAGGTGGCATGGCCTGTTGTCGATTCTGAAACAAATTGTGACTTGTGAGGTTCGTTATGGTTTAGTTTTCCTCTATCATATACTACTGCTTATGAATTTAATTGGCTTAAAATTAAACATGCCTTTCTATCTTTTGAGAAGCCTGTACAAAATGTCTAAAAGTTATAAGAGACAGAGCCTCGACTCTAGTATTCTCCACCATGGCTTGATTAAAATTTTGTTGATTCACCATTTGACAACCGTGGGCGATTGTTGGGATGGATTTTTAACAAGAAATGGTTTTTCTACGACCATTCCTATAGAAATCCCTAGTTTAGGTGAACCACTTATGAAAAAGCATCTAACATTCCAAATAATGAACCGGACTCTCTAAACAGAAATCCTCCAGACGAGGTATTTCCAATTCAATATTCACATGAGCAACAGGCTATTGAATTCGAGTTAAGTGAACCTCCTATGCATGAACTAGATGCTAGCCAGAACGCCACTGTGAAACCCGATGTAAAAAGATCTTGCAAACAAACAAAACAAAAACACACAGCGTTAGCGTTTAAAAAAAAAAGAGCAGGCCATATTATTTCAAGAAAATTGAGGAATCAAAACGATGCTCATTTGAGTTGATTGGACCGATCGAGGTCAATGAGGTGTTAGACTCTGAAATAGAAGTTTTCTTGTCTTTAGAAGACCCAGATTGTCAAAGATTTGATCCTGCTAAACCCTATGACTTTGTTACAAGTCTTCCACCATGTCTCAGGGGTAAGGAGGGGTTCCTTGGTATTGGGCTTGGTAAAAGGAAAATAATAGGTAAGGTTGATACAACCAGGTTTGACTGTATGCTTCATCAACATATCTTTCCTCCTGTACAGTGCAATGTTTCTCTACACTTGATTGAACGATAGTACACTGATATACCCATTCTTTAGTCTTGGATTAAAACACTCACAACTCAAAGAAAATCGTTGAGATAATAAAATCTCGACCTCAGAGTAAACACAGAGAGGAGGGATAAATGCCTTAAGAGGATAGGGAATATAGTGATAAAAAATGCAAACAGTGTTAAAGCCATAATCAATTTCGAGCTACCCTAATCCACCTTTAGTCAATTGTTGAAATGGTAAAATGATTTTCCTCTTATTATATTCATGTTGTCTATTTTGAATCAAATTAGTTTGAAATTAGATTTTGTTTGCTAAGATAAGACTGCCTACATAATCTTTCGATTTTGTAGCCAAGTCATTTTTAAATAAAAAATTTAGAAATTAGTTATCAAAAATTGTCTAACTTATTCTTGTTTCATTTTTAGGGAATAGTAGATCTTGATGCCGATCATCTAGTCGAAACATGTTCGATTTTTCATTGGAATGATTAGTTTTTTATTTTCTTTTTTCTTTTGTAAAAAAAATTATTAATTTTTGAGAAAAATCAACTTAGTTATGAGTGGTTGTTAGCCCTCTATTTTTGTAATATTTTTGATCTCATGAGATCCTATCCCATCCTAGGATATAGGAAGATGGGATCTCAAAACACTTTAAATAATCTTAATTTTAGAAGGGAAAGATATCTGGGCCTGGAACAAATTATGGACGAATGATTTTCAAAACTTCATGGAACAACTTATAGCATTTCGGCTTTAGACCATTGTGACTGTTGTTTCATTGATGTTTTGTTTCTCTTATTTTAGGATATTAATGTGTTGTATAGATTTATTCTCAATGACATGTTATGTTCTACTATATTCATGCTATAGATGTTGTTCATGATTTGTTGTTCCATATGTTGTGACTGTGATCATCATATCAATTTTAATATCAAGATTTTTCTTTGATGTTTAATTGATAGGTAAAAATGAATGCTTTACATAAATATTTCTTTGACTGTAATCGTTCGTAATTATAAGATCACTGGGTCATATGTGTCCACTATTCTATTTTTTTTTAAATCCTAGCTACCAATATGCACCTTGAATTTATTCAGGAAAACTTTAGTATAAGTCTATTGCATATTTATCTCACAGGCGGGGCAGCTGGAAGATTTTGTTCATACAGAGACACAAACACATTTAAAAAACTAATAATAGGTTAGCTTCACCTTCTTCTAATTTCTATCATTTTATGTATTAGTGAAATAAGAAATTTTTATATTGGATTTGACCATATGTGCATCTTTGTTTCATAACTTAGTTAATTCAAGTTTTATTTGATTTATAATTATAAAACAAAAAAATACAAAAATGTGCTTTCTTTATCTTCTTCTAAAAACAATTCTCTTTACATTGATTTTGTAAGGCTTTCATTAAAACTTGCAACCTGTGAATTCTGTTCATAAGTGATATATCCATATTTCCTTTTTTTGTTTAATATATTTGTAAATAATCAGATTAAAGTTCATAGATTATTATAGTTTTAGTATTAGATATTTTTTCTCTTCTCTTTATTTTAGGTCCCTAGATTGACTAATAGAGCCATTAAACCCGCCAGAACAGGTTACACCAAACGGCTTGGGTTATTTAGACAACCTCGGACCAGACTTGTTCTTCCTGTTGACAGCCTGTCAAATTTTCTCATTAACATAGTGTTCATGAACCTTGAGGACATGGATAGAGTCTTTGAGGGAGGTCCATACTTCCACGCCTCAACGGGATTGTATATGCAGCCATGGAAGGAAAATTTCTCCTGAGAAAAAGAGACTTTCAAAAAGGTGTCGGTCTGGCTGAAATTTTATTCCTTACCCTTAGACTATTGGTTTCCCTCTACTTTCGAAGCAATAGGAAACAAACTCGGGAAATATGTTAAGACCTCAGAAGCCACCCTAAAAGGGAGGTATACATCTTACACAAGAATCTGCATAGAGATGGATGTGTCCAGAGCACTCCCATAAGCCATAAGTCTAGAATTCAGGGATGAGGAATGGATCCAAAACATAGATTATGAAAATATCCCCTTTAGATGTTGAAAATGCCATGAACATGGCCACCTGATCAAAGAATTCCCTCTTAATAAAAAATAGGAAGAGAAAAAACCCAAACCACAACAGGATGAGGATGGGTTTATAAAACTGAACCCCAGAAGAAAAGAAAACAAAAACAAAGTAAAACCCCAGTAGGAAATAACCCAAAGACCCAGAATAAAATGGAGGGAAGGGACAAAACCAATTAAGGGGAAGAAGATGAAAAGGATCCGACAAAATCTCAAGAAGTCAGAGAACAAGAAACAAACGATCCCACCGATCAACCAAGTAACAAGAAGGATCAGGGGAGTTGCACAACCCTGATGGATGGAGAAAATAGAGAAGATAACACCCCCATGCAAGAAGCAGAGGGAGATGCGGAAATGACCCTGAGCGAAGTAGGCACGGAAGATCCTGATCTCCGAGACCTTGTGAAAAAGGAAGGGATAGATCTCCCGAACATACTGGAGCAATGGAAAAGACAAGGAGTAGACAATGTACCAACAGATAAACTTGATCGCATTCATTACCTGTTTCTCCTAAGGGAGGAAGCCAAAGCTAGAGGACTAAAGTGCACACATGGGGAGATAGGACACCTAGATTCAAAGCCGACGAGGGACAACCACAGCTCTCACCCAAGAAGACAAGGAGGAAAAAAGGCAGGAAATCAAATAGCATAGCCCTATAGGAGCTTGGAGAGCTATTGATAAAATCGGGTACGATCAAGAAACTCTTCCCTGCATAATGATTGACTTCGATACTAGGAATCTGTTGGAATCTTAGATTGCAACATCCTTCCTTGAGGGGGATCTGATCACTGGCCAGTGCAACTAGAAGAAGGTTTCCAAACCACACCAAAGAACAAACCCTTTAGATTTGAGAAATTCTGGATTGAGCACCCGACTTTCAAGGACATAATCAAACAGTGGTGGAGGGAGGAGCAACTAGAGAAAGGGACAAGGATGTTCAAACTCTATAAGAAACTAAAGTACATCAAATATAAGCTCAAGGAGTGGAACAAGGACACTTTTGGGAATATAAACCAAGAGAATAACAACATAGGAGAAAAAATGAAAAAACTCCAGGAAACCTACATTTCGGAAGGTTATACAGAGGATCAAAAAAAGGAAGAGATCAAGATGACCCAGGAATGAGAATCTCTATGCTAGCAGGAAGAAACACTTTGACAAGAAAAGTCTTGTATCAGATGGCTAAGGGAAGGAGAGCAGAACATCAAGTTTTTTCATATAACAACCATGGCTAGAAGAGCCCATAACAAAATCCTAAAGATAAAGGACCAGGATGGAATAGAGCAAGAGTCACATAAGGAGATCGAAACTACTCTAGTAAACCACTTCCATGGGATAGCCCAGGAACCCAACCAAGAAAGAATGGAGTCCATACAAAGGATAATCCATCATATCCCCCACCTAGTCACCCAGGAAGAAAATAACAACATAAACAAACCCATTTCTGAGGAGGAAATTGACCAAGCACTCCAAGAAATGCCCAATGGGAAATCCCTAGGTCTAGATGGCTTCACAGTGGAGTTCTTCAAAGCCTACTAGGAAATTGTCAAACATGACATGTATAGGGTAGTGGAAGACTCTAGAAGGTCAACCTCCATTCTAAAAGCACTAAATGCTACAATGATTACACTAATCCCCAAAGAAAATGAATCCGAAATGCCTGATCGCTATAGACCTATAGTGATGTGCAATGTGGTTTATAAGATAATCTCCAAAGTTATAGAAAATAGATTGAAACCCCTCCTACCCACACTAGTCTCACAAGAACAGGCAGACTTTGTGGAAGGAAGACAAATAATGTACAATATCATCCATGCCCATGAGCTTATCCACACCCTAAAGCTTTAGAAGAGAGGGGGGATGATAATACAACTGGACCTAGCAAAAGCTTATGACAAAATTAGCTGGCACTATATGGTCAAGACTCTAGAAGCCTTTGATTTCATGCAACACTGGATTAGCTGGATAGTCATCCTAGTATCCACAACAAGCTACTCGCTAGTAATAAATGGAGTCCCTGCCAAACCTTTTTGTCCCACAAAAGGCATCAGACAAGGAGACCCGTTGTACCCCTTCCTATTCATTTTGATGATGGAAGGTCTCAGTCGTATCATAAAAAGCGCAACTGCAACAGGTGAAATAACAAGTATCAAACCTTTCAAAAATTGCCCTACTTCCACACACCAATAGTTTGTGGATGACACCTTACTTCATGGCATACCCATAGTCAAGGAAGAAAAATCCTACAAACGAATCCTAGAATATTTTGGGGAAGCCTCAAGTATAGAGATCAACCATTCCAAATCTAAGATCTTCTTCTTCAATACCAACCCCGCAATCCAAAGGAATTTAGCCAACATTTTGGGCTTTGAACACAAAGCACTGCCAACTAAGTATCTGGGCATTCCCCTGACAGAAAAATCTTACAAAATGTCAACCTAGGAAGGAATAATCAACAAGTTACAGGAGCGGGTGAAAATTTGGACCTACAGATAACTCAACCTAGCCGGAAGACTTATTCTGACCAAGTCAGTCTTGCAAGTAATTCCATCCTTTATGATGTCTATTTTCCCAACCCCCCAGGGGATACTGCAAAAAATAATGACCATCCAAAGGGATTTCCTGTGGTGATGAGTGGAAACAAAGAAAAAATGGGCCCTGGTGGCTTGGGAGAAGGTCTATAAACCAAAAAGCAAAGGAGGCCTAGGGCTACAAGACCCGCAAGTGACCAATGACGCCTACGGGGTGAAACTATGGTGGTGTTGGGTCAAAGAAACTACTACACCATGGGTAAACCTATGGAAGGCAAAGTATGCCCCAGACATATGCAACCAGGACAAAATCCACTTTAGAGGCACCAAGGAAGGTTCAGCCATATGGAACTTAGCTTGGCACAACAAAGCCTGGATTTAGACACACAACTTTTGGGAATATAAGGAATGGTAGAACAACCAGATTTTGGGAGGATGCCTGGCAATAGGAACCTAGAATGGAGAACCCATACAGGGAGGAACTCCAACGGGAGATGATCATGCAAGGTAAAACCAAAGTCTACCATTACTGGAAACAAGAAATAGATCTCAACAAATGGAGAATCTGGGACACTCTCACTCCACAGAATAGAGACCAAACCACAACAACGATAAAAGAAGTGGAGGAGGAATTGGGGAGATGAAAAATAATAGTCACGAAAGGAAATGACTAGATGATATGGGGACAAAATGATGGCGGGGAATTCAATCTAAAATAATGTTGACACTATATCGCGGACTAGGATCAAGAAGACTCGACGGAACAATGGAATAAGCTTTGGAACAACCCCCATTGGCCAAAAATAAAAATTTTCCAATGGTTAATACTCCACAACCAAATTCTAACTTCGGAAAACCTAAGGAAAAGGGGATTCATAGGTCCTTCCAAATGCCACCTCTATCAAGCTAAGGAAGAAACAACAAACCATCTCCTTGACAAATGTACCTACACAATAGAAATCTGGGACTGGGCGGTAGGTATCTTCCGACAGTCCAATAGGATCTGAGGTAACATCTCTGCAACTATCAACATCTGGAAAATGAACTACAGTGAAAATGAAGAGGTGAATCTTTGTTGGACCCTCATCCCAGGAATGATCATATAGGCAATATGGAAGGAAAGGAACTGACACATCTTCAAGAACCAATGCTGGCCAGAAGGGAAGATCAAGGAAACAATAATCTCCATGACAAGAGAAACAATATAGAGATGCAACTGCCAGACAGGAAGAGTGCAACTCACAGACTAGGACTCCCAAATCCTAGAAGCCTTCCACCTGAAAGATGGATGCAACCACAATCAAGTAAGATGACCATTGCAACTCTAAGTAAGTGAGCACAACTCGAAACAACCACCAGTAGGCTCCCTCAAGATAAATTTTGAAGGGGCATCGAAAGGTAACCGAAGATGGACAGGAATGGGAGGAGTAATTAGGGATACTAAAGGAAATATCATCTGGCTATATGCTGGGAGTCTAGAAAACTCAACCAACAACACTGCGAAATTCAGAGCCCTGGAGACCGGCCTCGAGATTCTCAGTTGGGAAGGGATGAAAAATTCCATAGTGGAAGGAGATTCCATGTTGGTTATCAACACAATAAGGAGACTCCAAAATGGTACCAGAGTGGGAAAAATTCAGAGGCACTGGTGCTTGGCACATTCCCTGCAAAAAATTCAGGAGAACTTACAGATGGGGATCACAGTGGAGTTGCGCTAGGTACATAGGTCAACAAATGGATTGGCAGATAGAATATATAATGATGGGGTCGACAAGGAAGGACCATAACTAGACACTATCTAAATTAACATCTTGAATGGTCAACTACGAACAGGCTGCATCCAACTAGGAGCAGAAGACTCTGACGACAGACGAAGTATGGATGACCACATCGAGGATGGAGGTGCAGGAATAACTGAAGGGCACGTAGGATCCAGGTAGAATCCGATAGCCCACCATTCAAACATGAGTTACAATGCAGATCTAGCTCAGATAACAAGAAGAGGTATGACACCATGGTCCTATCAATAGGAAGAAGTACAAAGGTTTTCCGTGGGAAAACAAAAAAGATAATCAATAGGTAGCAAAGGACGAAGAACAAAAAGGCTTTCCATGGCCAAGTATGGGTACACCTTACCCAAGTACAGATACAAGGAGTGGTAAATATTTTCGTACAACATGCAGGGAAAAGGATTGGCACAGGGATTACGGCAGAGCTACCAAGAGAACACACTCTGAAATAATGAAAAAGGATCAGAGGGTACACCTTTACGAGCATTCCATGATTGCTAATATGAGGCCGCAGTCAAGGAGATCCTATAAAAGAAGAAACACCTGGAATAGTCACAGACCAGAGAGAAGCAATTATAGAGGCCATCTTACTTACCAAAAAGGGGCGAATAGGAACAGGAGAAGAACCCCAAGAAAAAACCACCACAAACAAGACGAGATGGTACGAATGAAGAAAACCCATAGTAAGAGAGGCCCCCAGGGGAAAGAACCTCTGCCAAGTACCCAGAGGATTACAAGGATGAAGCAAGTGGCCAGAGAAGCCAATGATACCTTTCTCACGCAGGTCGATCCAAAGGGAAAAGCGATCATCAACAGGTGGGAGAAAGAAATCAACACCACACACAAGGGAAAATCCTGGATGGAACTAATTCAGGAAGCAGACAAGATAAAGAACCCAGGGGCCACACGGCCCAGAACAAACCTCTACCACAAAACGGTGGAGGAGGCCTGGCAAACAAAAATGTTGATAGGCAAGATGAGCGCTGACCAAAAAGAGACCAGCAAGGAGGAAATTAGGGACCACAAGGAGGTGCTCACAGAAATTCTGAGTCGCCTTAGCAACCTGGAGGCTAGTGCAAAAATACTAGTTGAGGACCAGAGGAGCCAGAAAGAAAAATTGGAACGAATGGCAGGCCAATTCCACCTTTACCTATGCTATGTCCACCACATGGACATCACTCCAGTAGACCAGAGCGGAACACCATCTTGTATCAAAAAGACGTGCACGGTGGAGCAGAGGAAGGAGAACGAGGCTAGAAAGGATGGAGACGAAAGGAATCCCATCATCCTGGACTAGCGCAGGATCAACCCCTGGTCAAGTTGTTTTCAGTGTAGGAGCTACCCCTTTTTTATGGTTATGTATTTTGTATATGTTATGGTTCAGTTTATCAAACTGGTCTTCGGAGGACTGGGTCGGTTTCCCATGGTGGCAGCCCAACCCTCCCCCTACTATCTTAGACAACACAACTTTGGGATCCTTGATCTGGTTTCCTTTTTGGCAGATCAAGGGACTCCCCGTTTCTTTTTTGTATCATAACTTCTCTTAGTAATACAAGAATTCACACTCACTTACAAAAAAAAAAAAACATTGCTTAATTTTCCTCATGCAATCTCCATTGATAATTGAGAGATATCGTAATTGAATAATTTTCCAAACATATAATATACATATAGTTTTTACTTAAGAGTTGTGAATATAAAACATTCAACAATAGTTGTGAATATAAAACATTCAACAAAGTTGGTTCTTTATAGTCTCGCAACATGGAAATTGTTTTACGATGAAATCAATTTTAAAATATTTAATTATAAGAAGTATAAATATATGTGTAATATATTTTTATATTTTTATCTTTTTATTATTTATAGTTTTTTATAAACAATAACTTTACAAAAATATTAGGTAAGGTGAATCAACAAGATTAAAAATCATTACAATATTATATTTATTATGAGTTCAACATGTTACATATGGGAACTGAAGAGGATAATATCATTCAACTGTGGACCATCTTGTTACATTTAGGATCATTGCAAAGGAGTTCCACAATACTAAAACCAATATTTTTTGTTGTTTTATTGACTTAAAAAAATCTTTTGACATGGTCCCCAGGAAAAACCTTTGGAATAGGTTGGAAGAGATAAAAGTGTCTCTCGAGTTGAGGGCTGCTGCAATAAGAATGTATGAGAACATTATTGCTAATTTTAAAAAAACTAAGGGCCAGTCGAAAGATATTAACTACAATATTGGAGTCAAACGAGGTTGTCCCTTGTCCCCTACCCTTTTTGGGATATACATTGACAAGTTAGAAGATCTTTTGGAAAAATTAGGTTGTGTCAACCCTCCTCTCACTGGTATAGTCATCAATCTTCTTGTTTATGCTAATGATATCGTTCATATAGCAAGGAGTCCCCATGATATTGAAAACCAACTAAGAATCCTTAAGGATTTTTGCTCCAATATGGGTATAATTGTTAACACTGATAAAATTAAGGTCATGCTTATTAAATCCAATAAAATCACTTATGATACCTTCATATATGACAACAATAACTTGGAGGAAGTGACTTCGTACAAATATCTTGGATTTGATATTCACCACAAGCTCAACTAGAATTATAGCATTGAGAAAAGGATTATTGGGGGTTGGAAAGCTTATTATTGGCTTGAAAACAATTGTAATTCACCCGATCTTGGGATTTTGGATAAGAAGAAACTCCTCTTTGAGACTCTCATTACACATGTTATTATTTATGGATGTGAAGTCTAGGGCTGTAGTATCTCTCGTGAATCCTAGAGAAAGATAGAGCAAATACAAAAAAAAATTATAACCTATAATCTCAAAATTAAAGGGAATATGCCCTATCCCATCCTCCTATTAGAAACAAGCATCTTCCCCATTGAGAGCATGGCTATGACTAGATATCTAATGTATAAGAACAAGTTAAACAACATGGAAGACAATAGGCTTCCTAAAATTGCTTCAAACTTGAGTCATAACCACCATCGACTCAAGCGAGGATGGCATAAAGATTCTTAGTCTTGGCTAAACTATTGGGGAATCATGGAAGACACCATTTTTTAGAATAAAGATACTATTAAAAAAATCATCAAATCAAAATTTAAGGAGAAAATGTGGTGTGATAAAGAGTTAGAGGAAAAAGAAACTTAAGGTATTATAAGGATGTAATCAACTCTAATCTAGAAGATCAAAATTATCTATTTGTTTTGACGAGTGTTAAGAAAAAAATAAGCATTGCTAAGATAAGAACAAATTCTCACGAGCTCCATAGTGAAACTAGGCGTTGGTCAATTCCTAAAACTCCATGGGATGAAAGAGTGTGTCACCTTTGTGACACTAAGAAGGTTGAAGATGAAACACACTTTCTCTTAGATTGTCCAGCCTATACCCATATTAGATCTCATTTTCAAAGTATTTGTCACACTACCAACCTTCCTAACGTTTTAACTCAACAAAACTATGGTGATCTTGGAAAGCTTCTCTTAATGCTTTTCGAGCAAAAAAACAAAATTCTAAAGAATCACAAGTAATCACTTACCCTCTTAAGGTCCAATAGACCAATTCGGTCTTAATGTATGTTAATCATCATCATCATCATCATCATTATTATTTTTTCTATAATTTAATAAATATTTTTTTTTTCTATAATATAGATAATTAGTTAAATTTATTGAAATAGTTAATTATGATTATTCTTATAGTATTTTTAAATAAAAATAAATAAATTATATATGCCAATGAAATTTTATTACAAACATTAAACATTAATTTTTCAAGAACATTGATTTTTCAAGGAAATCAAATAAAATATATAGAAAATTATGTCATGATAAAGGACATTTCTAACTTATCCGAAAAACAACTGCAGCAAAAACCAAGTGCACAAGAAAATTGATAGCTACAATATAACGAGCTCTAAACAAAGAAAGAAGGAAGGAAGTGAGCTCGACAATTTAAGGTGGAAAATTGACATTTTGTGATGTTTATAGTTACACTTGATAAGAAATATTTAAGCTATTTAAAATTTCTACAGAACTTATATATATATATATAGCTTGACTGGGTCTAACGATTAAGAATATGTGTTTCCTTCTAAAACGTCACAGGTTCAAATCCCATTGTCCCACAAACCAAATGATCTCATATACCAATTTGATGTCACCTTATTTAATTATTATTAAAAACTCATATAACTTTTAAATAAAAAATAATATATCTTTCATTCTATTCACATCTATATATTAAATCCCTCGTGTAATGTATTTCACTTAATTTTGATGTAGGCTATAGTTGATTTGAGCTACTTGTTATTGAATATTTCTTTGAAACATATAGTATTGGAATATGTTACAATTTTACCTAGTTGTTAATGAATTATAGAGTTTGATTAGTTGTTAATGAATTATAGGGTTTGATGCTCTATAAAGTAAACAAATTACCTTAATTAGAAATAACACCTATACTCCTTTAATTCTTGGACAATGACATCAATTTTCTGGTCATACATGAAATTTTTGGTTGAAATACTTATGTTTAATTTCATTCAACCTCTCATTGAATGAAAGGAAGATGCCTTTCATCTTCACTCACAAGTGCTTCAATAACTAAACAACTAGCATCACAATGAACTTGAAATACTTTATTATTGAAATTCTTGGTTGAAATACTTATGTTTAATCTCATTCAACTTCTCATTGAA
>ML780523.1:182816-209803 GCA_009831015.1 Picea engelmannii | reverse complement strand
TTTTTTTTTCTATAATATAGATAATTAGTTAAATTTATTGAAATAGTTAATTATGATTATTCTTATAGTATTTTTAAATAAAAATAAATAAATTATATATGCCAATGAAATTTTATTACAAACATTAAACATTAATTTTTCAAGAACATTGATTTTTCAAGGAAATCAAATAAAATATATAGAAAATTATGTCATGATAAAGGACATTTCTAACTTATCCGAAAAACAACTGCAGCAAAAACCAAGTGCACAAGAAAATTGATAGCTACAATATAACGAGCTCTAAACAAAGAAAGAAGGAAGGAAGTGAGCTCGACAATTTAAGGTGGAAAATTGACATTTTGTGATGTTTATAGTTACACTTGATAAGAAATATTTAAGCTATTTAAAATTTCTACAGAACTTATATATATATATATAGCTTGACTGGGTCTAACGATTAAGAATATGTGTTTCCTTCTAAAACGTCACAGGTTCAAATCCCATTGTCCCACAAACCAAATGATCTCATATACCAATTTGATGTCACCTTATTTAATTATTATTAAAAACTCATATAACTTTTAAATAAAAAATAATATATCTTTCATTCTATTCACATCTATATATTAAATCCCTCGTGTAATGTATTTCACTTAATTTTGATGTAGGCTATAGTTGATTTGAGCTACTTGTTATTGAATATTTCTTTGAAACATATAGTATTGGAATATGTTACAATTTTACCTAGTTGTTAATGAATTATAGAGTTTGATTAGTTGTTAATGAATTATAGGGTTTGATGCTCTATAAAGTAAACAAATTACCTTAATTAGAAATAACACCTATACTCCTTTAATTCTTGGACAATGACATCAATTTTCTGGTCATACATGAAATTTTTGGTTGAAATACTTATGTTTAATTTCATTCAACCTCTCATTGAATGAAAGGAAGATGCCTTTCATCTTCACTCACAAGTGCTTCAATAACTAAACAACTAGCATCACAATGAACTTGAAATACTTTATTATTGAAATTCTTGGTTGAAATACTTATGTTTAATCTCATTCAACTTCTCATTGAATGAAAGGAAGATGCTTTCCATCTTCACTCACAAGTGCTTCAATAACTAAACAACTAGCATCACAATGAACTTGAAATACTTTATTATTGAAATTCTTGATTGAAATACTTATGTTTAATCTCATTCAACTTCTCATTGAAGAAAGGAAGATGCCTTCCATCTTCACTCACAAGTGCTTCAATAGCTAAACAACTAACATCACAATGAACTTGAAATACTTTATTATTAACATTAAGCAAAGCTAACACTATTTTTTATTTTATTTAACTTACTTTTTTACATTCAAAATTCTTTTGAGTGGCTATTGTACACTTAAAAATTGTCATTAATATGCATATCCCATTAAAGCATCTTATTGATTTTCTATAAAAACTTCAATTAATAGCATCATACCAGTAGTAGTACTAGAGTTTGAAGACCTTACTTCGCAACACCCTTAGCAACCTCTCATTGTCCTTTCCCACAAGATCGAGCCGGTAGTGCCCTTGCGCCCATAAACCTCTACAATATTGGGTAGCGCATAAACCTGTAGAATCTTGGGTAGAGAAGTTGGTTTATATTGAATTGATTTTTCCAAAGTCGGCGCATCTCCATGTTTATCCAAAACAATGATTATTATAAATTGGGCGAATACACATGCATTAACAATCGTTTAAAATCATCATCGTCTAGCTTGTAGATCAACGAAGGAAGCAAATTCGAAATAATCGTGGTGAGAAAAAAGCTTCTATCTATCTTGCTGTTTTCAGTTTACATTTTCTTTCTTCAACAAGATGGGGGGATGCCAAGGCAGAAAATTTCAGTCCAAGATGGATAATATCCATAGCAAACTTACAGAACAAGTGAAAGTCCCGGACCAATTGAATGACAACTTGAAGGAAGTTGAGACCGAATTCGGAGAACAATGTCCAAGGAATGGTGAGGAATGTCGGGCTGCCATTTCTAAACTATTGCAGGACGCTGAGGAAAGGTTCAAAAAAGAAATTCATGAGAAAGAAGAAGACTGCAGAGCGGTGGTTTCTGATAAAAGAATTCTAGAATCTACTGTTTTGCAGTTGAAACATGAAATTGCTGTGATATCTGCAGAATTAGAGGCAGCAGATAAAGGTTGGAAGTTGGAAAAAGACGAGCTTTCGTGACAGATTGTAGCAGCAAGACAGGAGGCTGAGCAGATCGCTAAAGACAGCCAAATGGCAGAGAAAGAATGGAACAATGACAAGGACAAGTGGTTGTCTTCATTGGCTGTATATAAGAAAAAGATTGAAGAGATGTCTCTGGAAAACGAGAGGCTCTTAGTTCGATCTAGAGAAGAAAAGATTGAAATGCAATCCAGGTTGAATGAATCAAAGGCAACGACACATGAATTACTTGAAGACAAACATTGTGGGTATCTGAAAATGGAAATTTAGAAAGCAAAGTTGCATAGCTGCAAACAAAGCTTGATTCAGTTGCTAGTGAAAGATGATTACTGTGTCAGAAAAATAGAGAGCTAAGCACTGAAGTAGAGTCCTTGAAGGCCGAGTTGCATGGACATAATGCAAGACTGGCTCAATTGGAAGAGGAGAGGGAACAAAATGAGAGTGTTTTACATCAATGTAGAACAGAAAAGAATGATTTGCAATCCCAGTTGAATGAATCCAAGGAAAGGATTCATGATCTGCTAAGAAAAAATGAACAAGATGGGCATTTGTGGGATGAAGAAAAGAGAAATTTGGAGGCCACTCTTATGGAGCTCCAAACAAACCTTGAGTTGATGGCTAGTGAGAGTGGATCAATGAGCAAAAAGATTATAGAGCTAATGATTGAAGTGGAATTCTTGAAGACCCAGGAGAATGAGTATAATGCTACTCTGGTTTGCATGGAAGACGAAAGGCAGGCTTTGAACGCTGTGTCTTCAAGCAATGAAGAGAGGTTACAGTCTTTGCTTACCAAAATTGCAACTAAGGAATATGAAATTAACAGCCTTCGGAGCAAGGTGAATGAAGGAGTCAAACAACGCTTAGATTTAATTGATGAGCACATGGTAACAGAGCGTTCTCTTCAAAAACAAAATGAAATCCTACAAGAGGAGGTGGACAGTATTAAGGGTTTGCTAGAAACAGAAAATCAGAGAGTTGAAGAGTTGGAGACTGCTCTGCATGCTCTCAACGAGGATATGCAAGTGAGTTCACTGGTGCTAGAAAATGGAAAATCAAAACCAAATGGTTCGACGGGAACTGGAAAGCCAAAGCCAAATGGTTTGCTACAAAATGGAAAACCAAACCATGCGCATCAAAGTGAAAATGGAAAACCAAATGGTGTTATTGAAAAAGCAAAACCAAAATCTAGGGTTCTTACTGAAAAGAGAACAACGAACGGATTGCTCGAAAAGGCAACACCGCCAAAGCCTGTGCATGAAAAACGAACATCAACAAAGCCGGTGTCTGAAAACCGAACACCATCAAAATTTGTGCCTGAAAAACATACACCAAATAAGCGAACACCATCAAAGCTCGTGCCTGAAAAACAAACACCAAACAAGGTGCCTGGAAAACGAACACCAAATATTGGACCTGAAAAGCCATGGCGGTGAAGATGGCTGTATAGGCATAACCCATTCTTCGAAATTGTTATCAGAGTGAATATTAAAGTTCGGGATCAATATCAAAGTTCAATATTAAAGCTCAGGATCAGGATCAATATTAAAGCTCAGTCTGTACAGTATAATGTAGAGGTAGTATATTTTGTCATAGTACTTTGTTTTTTGTTTTATTGAGAATCATTATGTTTCAACACTTTTGTAGTGGTTTGTTATCATGTTTTTTTTTTTTCAACAATTGAGAAGTATAGAATTTGTTTTTCAGGGAGGGGTTTCTATTTTTTAAATTGTTATTATGACTTTTTATATTTATGTTTTTCTATCATTTAAATATTATGCATATATGTGTTTTTGTTAGAGTAATTTTTATTGTGGATGGGGAGATGCTTAATGACACATCCATCCAAAGCATAAAGAAGCTTCAAAATTCATTAGCAACAGAAATTAATAAAAAAAAGCATTGTAGAATTTGATGTTATTAGCAATGTTAGGAATATAAATATGCTTAGACAATCATGCTTATATTATAACACCAATTCTCTAATACCCTTTATAGGTACATGCCCAACGATATAAACATAAAGATAACTTAGCCAATGATCACAACAATCAAGAATGAGAAAGGGCAGCTAGATTTCAAATCATTGAGTACTAACATAGGTGGCCTACTATATTTAAATATTATACCAATAATGCTACTAAACCTCCAATACTATACCAAGAATTCTACTAAACTTCCAATTCTACAAATAGGGCATTATTCTTGTACTAGGGACAAATACTGATCATATGTTGTTTCCAATGTGCACACAATTGTTGTCTTTTAAAATCATATCTATCTAAACTTCCACTTCTATAAATAGGGCATTATTCTTGTACTAGGGACAAATATTGATCATATGTTGTTTCCAATGTGCACATAATTGTTGTCTTTTAAGATCATATCTATCTATAGATATTCTATAATCTATAGAGAAAGTCTCAATTGAATTTGTAAATATTGAAATAAAAGGCATAAATAATGACCATGGAGAAAGCAATACTGACCATAGGCCTTACATCCATGCAAATATTAAGATAAGACCAAGATGCATGGATCAAGATGCTAAAGACACTTTTCTTGTGTCACCCATAAATACTCCTATGCATCATAATTAAAACCATTATGTAACCCTAAAATATCTTGCAGGAGATTAGAACCATCATTGAATTGTAAATAGAATCCATGTAATGGTGAAGGGAGGGAGGGAAACTTGCTCAAAAATTCACACCAGTATATGCATACTGTCAAAATGGATGAAATTCCATTTAGAATATTTTCTATAGTTGATTGCAAAAGCACTTGTAGCACCATTAGAAGTGATGCTTCACTAGAAAAAAAACTTTGTGATCCTACTCAGATTCAGTGGTTATGTGTAAGAACCAACAATCTTAACCATGTTCTTATTCCCTTATGCTAAACCTTCCTCAAAATGAATATGCTTTGGAAAAGTAACACTATAATGAAATTGCAAGGGGTAGATTATAACTAAATTATGAAATAACATGAATTAAAACACTATGTATCTTCCACATTTGGAGACTAGGAAGAAGAAAAATTACTAGATTCTCTAGTAAGTGGAAAACTATTAGAAACCTAAACATCATAACTATTGGAAACCTAAACATCATATGTAGGTTTTTTTTGTTGGATGTTTTTAGTTTCCAATAATGATATCACTAAGATAATGATATCACCTAGTGATCATACCTATTACGAATGGGATATAAAAAACCAAATATGTAATAAGAATCTATTGGTGTAACAACAATCCCTCCCCATAATTTTTTCACTATTCTTTTCAAATTCCTTTCTTCAAAGTGAAGGAATCATGGGCTCCTCCTCCTTTTGTTTATTTCAACTTTTCAAACACTAATTTTATCAAGTGTACGTCATTTACACTTGTCGATTGTACTCAAGTCACCATCTCCAAGATTTATTTATCCTTAGACCAAACCATACTTTATTTCTCTTGAACTTAAGATATTCACCTTGCATTGATATAGAGCATGTTGGATGTAAATGTATTTTGGGTGTCGATACATTGGTGGCTTGATATTTTTCGGCACTGGAAAGTGACTGATGAAATCCTTTCAGTCCTCCGATACATAAAAATAAATAAAATAATTAATGTCTTTTGGTCACTAATACATCAACAATTAAAAGTCTTTTGGTTGCGGAAACATGAGAGATGTAATATCTTTTGAATG
The DNA here is from genome assembly GCA_009831015.1 of Picea engelmannii. NCBI lineage: Eukaryota > Viridiplantae > Streptophyta > Pinopsida > Pinales > Pinaceae > Picea > Picea engelmannii. The sequence continues at coordinate 203,909 of ML780523.1, read as the reverse complement.
TCGAATTATATTATCTATTTTGAATACCAAAGACGTAGCATAGAAATGTCTTTCTAAATGTATTTCCCTCACCAATAAATCGACAAATAAATGTTTTTCCCTCACCGATACATCATTGGAGAAATGTCTTTCCCTCACCGATACTCGAGTTCTTGTTGTTTCTTGCCATTAAAAGAAACACTGAAATTTTTTGATCGTCTTCCTTCACCGAAGGAAATTTTGTTTCTTTCTCCGATAAATCGAAGTAAATCTTGTTTCTTTTTCCGATACACTAGAGGTAATCTTGTTTATTTTTTTCATACATAAGAGGTGATCTTGTTTCTAGCACCGATATAACCACATGTTCCACAAAACTTCCTTTTGTATTTTTTCCATAATGTTTGACTCCAGAACCCAGTTTATGCACTCCTTATACTATTGTAAAGGTATAAGGAATCTTTACAAGTTTCTATTTATAGGTTTTAGGATATTCCTCACTGTTTATCTTGTATTTTCAAGTTCTCATATTGTTGTATTGTCCTCAACCCAAGAACTCAATAACACAACATTTCAATGGGGAGGTCCATGAAACGACCATCACAAGGACCCTCCTATTTTTTCAAGTCTTTTATCATCTAGAAAAACTTAGAATTTCTTTGTGAAAGATTGAAATGTTTGTTTTCTTTCTTTTTACTTATGATATTCATCATCCCTTGAATCACTAATACACCTAGTGTCGATGAAATAAATATATTTATCACCGATACAGTGGAGGAGATCACCCATTTCCCACAAATACATTCTTTGTCGAGGAAATCATCTCATCTTCGTTGATATAGAAATGGGGTCCAACACTTAGTTTTTTTATAAATTTATTTTCCTTCCTTTAGATGTCAGAGCTCAATCTTTATTTTGGCATTGACATACTGGAGTTCAATATTACTTTAGGCACCAACATACCAGAGCTGGTCCTTCTTCTAGTGTCGATACTTCGGTGGAAAAATAAATTCTAACCTTCGATACAGTGGTGGGTCTCGTAAAACTACATTTCTTATTTTATCCATAACGTTCGACTCCTATACTTGTTTGATGTGTCCTTATACCATTAGAAAGGTATTGTCGATATTTGCATAGGATATTACTCATTGGTCATCATTTGTTTTCTATTTTTCATGATATCATATTGTTATCTGCACAAAATTCAATAACACAACATTGCAATGGGGGATGTCCATGAAACAACCATAAAAGGGACCATATATCAAACTTAGGGAAGTATATCCGAAATTATCACTCAATTGTCGATTAATTTATCCATGTTTAAATAGATTTTAATTTATATTTTGAAATTTCATGTATGGGAAACTCATGTATTTGGTGTTGAATGACACCCAGGCACCACCTCGACAAAGATCACATTTAGAAATATGAAGAAACAATGTGTAAAGGAGTAAAATACAAAGACATATTATCATATTTGCAAATGTGATCTACAACAAAAGATGATACACTAGCACAAAATAAGCCACCAATAAAATAGAATCAAGATAAATTGGCAAGAGAGGGAGGAAAAATCTCATGGTAGATGAATATCAAGCAAAGAGGAAAAAGGGACCATATTAAAGACCAAGTAATATCAGTACTAGAAAGGGTAAGAGGAGATAAAGGAAAAGGGAAGCATACAATAAAAATTCGAATTTCTATATCCCAACTTCTAATTTTTTTAAATTAATAAGAAACTAAATGTAGAAGGTAAAGAGTTTGTAATTGCTTATTGGGAATCTAGGAAGTCTCAAGGAATGGTTATCAAACTTGGTTATACAAACCCACATTGGCCCACAATCACTAAAAGGAAAATTTCAAAATAATAACATATATAATGTATGATATATTAAATTATGAGAATTTTGTTTTCATTATTCCCTCATCATGCCATAGAGGATAACGACAAATTTTACAAATGGAAGGTCAAGAGTCGGGGAGGTGGAAGGCCACCAGTCAAGTTGAATTTCAATAAATAGGGGGGTTGTATTTGAATTGATGGAGTTTGTCTCTTGTATATTTCATGTACTATTGTTGAAACTTTAATGAGGAGAAGCCTATTTGGCCAAGATATTTTTTGAAGAACTATGATTATTTTGTTGCACATGTTGTGGAATATTCTACTACATTTTGCTCGGCACTTGGGTTGTGTAAGAATGTAATTCATATTGTAGAATATTCTTATGAATGTTTGTTGCATTCTTATTTATGCTCTTCAGGGAACATTGTCTGAATTTGTGGGAATAGGATTGTACATGATTGTTTAAATGTTATACTATTATGGGTTTGCAGTTATTTAATCATATTCTTGTTTTTGCTTTGTGTGAAGTATTTCTCGGGCCATTGACATGATCTCGTTTGGTTCTGTGTTTTCTTTATGGTTACCCTTTTTTTCTGGATGCATGCAACTTAGATTATTTTCATTCCAATATTTATCTTAGAAACCATCATTGGTGAACTGGGCCACAACCAGTAAACCCCAAGCCAGAAATGGCTATCGGGATAGAATATGTATGGGTTCCCTATTCCAAATAGTGAGAGGTATAATTGGGACATCTTATCAAGGTTAACCCTTGATATTGATAAAGGAAAATTTCCCCGCGTCAATTGAATTGGCACCAAAAGGAGGGCCAGATGTTACACACCAAATTCCCACACTACCAAGTGTTGCGCTTATGTATCACATTCTACAAAGTGTCGCACTTATGTATCACATTCTACTAAGTGTCTATTTTTCACGCTACTAAGTGTCAAACTTATGTATCACATTCTACTAAGTGTCTCACTTACATGCCACAACTTTATCAACATGTGGGAGTACTTGTCATGTTCCCTAGACACAATTAATGAGAAATACATAATTTGGAGGTCGAAATGCTATTTTTTCCTTGATATTTTGGCCTTAATTGAGCTTCATCACCCCCCTTCTCATATACAAGGAGCAATAAAACCTTGATCATCACTCCCCTAGAGTTTTCTAGGGATCGATAGTCACTCTGTGAAAAGTTATGGGGGGTTGATGAAGTTGTTGCAACCATTTTTCCTTGACTTGTGAGTTTGTTTTCGAGAGTTTGCAGTTGGTTAAGGGATTGGTTCAAGCTGTTAGGAACCTATAATTTATAGGGAAATTAGTATTATGACTGATATCTATTTCAGGCATAACGCATATTTCTCATGACGCATAGTGAATATGTAAAGACGACAAAAAGGGCTCGACACTAACCAAGCATAAGCCAAGTACCTGCATGCGAACTTCAAAGCAAGTTAAAATTCCTATGCATTTTAGGAAAGAAATTATGAATAATTGGTTTGTATGGAAAAAACTTATATATTGCAAAGTTTTTGTTTTTTATTAACCTAAACGTTGTCTTTGTTAGTCAAATTTGGCCTTTTTTAGCCAAAATTGGCTTTCTCAGTTTTAGACAGGGTTTTGGTATTTTATTTAAAAAAATTAATAATAGAAGGTGTGAAGGCCTAGCTCCCTGCTCCCTCTCCATGCTCCATGTGACCTATATCCACAATACATAAGCCTAGCACACCAAGTCAACACAATATACAAACCAACGACCAAACGCCAAGCACAAGTGGGTAGCCTTGGGCTCACTTCATCGGAATACAATGTAACTATTGGCATATATCAAGACTCATATATATGTTTTCTCCTCGTGCATGTGGGATCAATCCACAAAAAATTTAAAAATATATAAAACGCAGCAAGTTCAACCCCATGCCAGGTGTCAGGGTGACTGTACAGGTGTCCAAGGGATGTGATCTTGTTGTTTTTGCTTCTAAATCTCAGGCCACATACGCCCACAAGGAGCATTGGCATGTAATATCACGAGGCAGAGTCTCCAATGCAAATTACTAGAGAATGCATTGAAAGCTTGTTATACATATCATAGGTCTAAAAAGATTCCAAATGTCTAATGTTAAATTGAATGATGTCCTCAGGTGTTGAAATTTCATGAAAAGGGTATTCAAAATCCGAGCCTTTCAAACTTAAGGTTGTTCAATAGCCCAAGATGTCATGGAGGGTGTCGAGAGTTCTTGTAAATTTATTTGTTTATTTTTATTATTTTAATTGGGACCCCTGATGGACATATATCCATCTATTGATGACAGACAAGAAATCTCTATGAATTGTCTCGGTTGCTTGATAAGGTCACCAACTACTTTGACAAGATAAATATGGAGGTGGAGGCACTGGAGCGAGAACAAGATCTGAAGGTGACTGCAAAGGTGTCCCTGAAACAGACTCATGTACTATGACCCCCAAGAGGTATATGAAGCCATGAGGAAATTGGATGAGACCCAAAGTAGGACTGAACCAATATCAGATATTGATTTGATTGAAAATGGATACATGGTTGTAGATGAGGAGGGAAAATTTAGCGCAGGACCGAAGATAATTGAAGAATTCATAGGACCACCGACCTTCATTGTTACTCTATAAATTGTGCCAAGGAGACCAACCTTTCCGGAACATAGCAGGAGCCTCATGGAGGCTCAGATGTCTCTAATTTATAAGCACGGTGATGAACAAACAAAAGCAAGGGCCATGCTTTGTGATATTTATCACTATGCTATATTGGATAAATTTTCTATGGCCCAAGATCTGTTGCTCAATAAGTTTCAGATCTATGACAAAATTGGAGTAAAATAAAACTTGGGACTGATTTTAAATTTCTATGCAATATTTATGCATTGTTGATCATGACAGAGTACCATACATTTCAACAAGAAGTGGCTATGTTTCCACCATCTACGATGCTTTCAGTGGAGGATGCTACACATATTGTGCTAAGCATCACAAAGTGCTTGGAACCTTTTACGGTGGAGCTGCATGAGGCACTAGGATTAATTTTTCATTAATTTGAATGCATGGTCACCTGAGTTTATTTCTTTGTTTGTTCATCAACAGTTGGAAACATATCTCCACAGTTTGAGCATAAAATCATGGCACTGTCGGTAACATTTTCTTTATTTTGAGAAGCTTGAGGATAGGAATAGGGTATAGTTAGCAGCCTAATGCATTTATAAAACGTTGAAAATGAACAAATGGCAGTCAAAGGGGCATTTGAATCAGTTAGTTACACATTTTAAGCACCAAATCAACATACAACTTTATCCTCGCTAAATAAATTCTTCCAATCAATGATTGTAGATAACTCCAAATTTAAGTAGAAAACACCTGACAACAGAGGATCGATGGAAGATAACAACTATGAGGAGCATTCCTATTTCAAGGATATTTCACTCCAACAACCTCAAGCATTCGACAAAATTTGCAGCCAATTTATTTTAGCTTATCTCTTATGATTTTGTTAGATTTTATTTTCAGCAAATCAAAAACAGCTTGGGGATTGTTTTGTTATAAAAACAATGTTTTTGAAAAGATGTAGGGGTTGGAACCTATTGAAGGAATATTTTCCCATTATTGTAATGAGCTCACAGAGCCTCCTTTCTTTCAAAACTACAGTAATACAAGATCAATTGTCTCAGGATTCATGTGCCATAGCTATGTGGTGACGGGCTTCTTCTGTAATTTGTTTTCTCTATTTCCATATGTTTTTCTTTCCTAATTATCTTACATAAGTTTAAAGAACAAATTTGTTGAAAGATACACTCTGATTCTTACTATGGATAATATAAATGTTTTCTTCTAATATTTAGTGGCAGATTTCTTCATTGCTTTGTTTCTCAAATTGATCCTTTCTCTTTTCTCCTATTTCACTTCATTCAAATTTACCGGATCCAGTAGTATGTCTACCTTGCCCTGTTTCACTTTAGCTTGATACTTCTGCAAATTGATCACTTTGGCCTCTTTGAATCCATTTCCCAATGGTTTTCCCTCATTGTTCCAACCAAACATTTCAAAAAACCAAAACCTTTGTACAGTAATAACTAGCCCAAAATCTATTATAAACAAATCTAGATTAGACAGATAGAGCCCTCTTTGAGTCTAGGAGGGTTAGATCTTGGACTCCAAGTGGTTTGATGTTACCTCCATGATTGCCTCCACATCCTTGGGAAAATTACAGAGTGCTAACATAATGGCGACCATATTGGGGAAGAACTTTTAGGTTCTCTAGAAAAGTATATCAAGTTTAGATTTGACTTTTGATGGAAAACATAAGCCAAACACAGGAAGGTTGTACCATTCACCTGGTGACTCCATTGTTCAATATCCTGAGCTTCAAAGTTCAGAGCGACTTCACTGCCAAAGAATCCATATTTTAGAGAATTGACGGTGATCCAAGATGACAGGTATGTGGAAAATCCTTTATCTGGTGAAAAGTTACAAACTTTGAGGGATGAGTTAGCAGAAATTCAGATTGATGAAAATTTCTCAACCTCAGTATTTCTTTGTTTGAAATCTAGCTGACTCACACATGAAGGTAAAAGTTGTTTTCTTGGTTTAGTTGCTGAAAGATTAGAAAATGAATTTGAACTATTGGATGTTCAAATTGAATTGTATGATTTCCAATATCCTAAACAGTTCTTTGAAATTTTTCTTCCTCCAAAAAGAGAAGAAATTGTTATACCATTTGACTTGCAGATAGAGGATGGTTATGAGCCTGATATTGTAGAGCTAGAATCAAGGTTCATCCTTCATGAAGAAATTGAAGAATTCATCTAGGATCAACTTGTCATTGAGAGATTAAAAGGTATTTCAATGAATTATGAATTTATGGATCTTGTAGTTGATTATATGAAGAATATTTCCAGTTCCATTGTACACATCCATCTACAATTGCCATTACATTGCATAGCTTGGGTTTTCTGGAAAAAAGGTCAAGTTGTTTCTCTAATGTTTTTAATAAACAATCAAGAAGTCAATGTATATAAGAAGTTGCTTTACTTGATGCACTGGCATTATTGTATCATTTGGAACAACACAATTATCAGTAGATTAGAGTAGGTAGGAGTGTGCCAATAAGCTCAACAGGATGAGCACTTATTTCAGTTTTAGTTTTTCATAGTTTTATTTTCAGTTTGGTTTGTAGCCCTCAGGTTTGGAACAGGTACAATAAATAGTCACAGGTTTCAGGTTGCAGTTTGGGAACAACCCAATGGAGATAGCTGGTTCGCACACTCAAAGTTCCTAGATTCTTGACACCTCATGCTGAGCTACCATCCCCAGGTGGAGCCTATGTTAGGACCCTATCATTTATAGGGAAATCATTATTCTGAATGATATATATTTTAGGCATAACACAGATTTCTCATGACGCATAGTGAAGATGTAAAGACGACAGAAAGCGCTCGACACTGACCAAGCATAAGCCAAGTACCAGCACGCGAACTTCAAAGAAAGTTAAAATTCTTGTGCATTTTAGGCAAGAAATTATGAATAGTTGGTTTGTATGGAAAAAAATTATATATTGCAAAGTTTCTTTTTTTATTAACCTAAACTTTGGCTTTATTAGTCAAATTTGGCCTTTTTTAGCCAAAATTGGCTTTCTCGGTTTTAGGCATGGTTTTGGTATTTTTATTAAAAGAAATAAAATAAGAAAAGATGCGAAGGCCTAGCTCCTTGCTCCCGCTCCATGCTCCACATGGCCTGCATCCACAATACATAAGCCTAGTGCACCAATTCAACACAATATACAAGCCAACGACCAAGCGCCAAGCACAAGTGGGTAGCCTTAGGCTCACTTCACCATAATACAATGTAGCTATTGGCATATATCAACACTCATATGTTTTTTCTCCTCGTGCATGTGGGATTAATCCCCAAAATTTAAGAAAAAATATAAAACGTAGCAAGTTCAACCCCATGCTAGGTGCCAGGGCGACTATACATGTGTCCAAGGGATGTGATCTTGTTGTTGTTGGTTCTAAAGCTCAGGCCACATACGCCCATGAGGAGCATTAGCATGTAAGATCATGAGGCAGAGTCTTCAATGCAAATTACCAGGGAACGTGTTGAAATCTTGTTATACATATCACAGGTCTCAAAGATTCCAAATCTCCAATGTTAAATTGAATGATGTCCTCAAGTGTTGAAATTTCATGAGAAGGGTATTTAAAATCCAAGCCTTTCATAATTAAGGTTGTTCGATAGCCCAAGATGTCATGGAGGGTGCCAAGAGTGCCTATAATTTTTATTTTTTTTATTGTTTTAATTGGGACCCCTGATGCACATATATGCGTCTGTTGATGACAGACAGGAAAGCTCTATGAATTGTCTCAGCTGCTTGATAAGGTCACCTGCTACTATGAAAATATAAACATGGAGGTGGAGGCACTAGAGTGGGTCCAATATCTGAAGGCGACTGCAAAGGTGGCCCTGAAATAGACTCATGTACTATGACCCCCAAGAGGTATATGAAGCCATGAGGAAATTGGATGATACCAAAAGCAGGACTGAACTAGTATCGTATATTGATTTGGTTGAAAACGGATACATGGATGAATATGAGGAGGGAAAAGTTAGCATAGGACCGAAGATAATTGAATAATTCATAGGATCACTGGCCTTCATCATTACTCCAGAAATTGTGCCAAGGATACCAACCTTTCTGGAACATAGCAGGAGCCTCATGGAGACTCGGATGTCTCTGATTTATAAGCACATTGATGAAAAAACAAAAGCAAGGGCCATGCTTTGTGATATTTATCACCATGCTATATTGGATAAATTTTCTATGGCCCGAGATCTGTTGCTCAATAATTTTTAGATCTATGACAAAATTGGAGTAAAATAGAACTTGGGACTGATTTTAAATTTCTATGCAATATTGATGCACTATTGATCATGGCAGAGTACCATACATTTCAACAAGAAGTAGCTATGTGTCCACCATATACAATGCTTTCAATGGAGGATGCTACACATATTGTGTTGAGCATCACAAATTGCTTGGAACCTGTTATGGTGCAACTGCATGAGGCACTGGGATTAATTTTTCATTAATTTGAATTCATGGTCACCTGGGTTTATTTCTCTGTTTTTTTCATCAACAGTTGGAAACATCTCTCCACAGTTTGAGCATAAAATCATGGCACTGCTGGCAACATTTTCCTTATTTTGAGAATCTAGAGGATAGGAATAGGGTACAGTTGGCATCCTAATGCATTTATCAAAAGTTGAAAATGAACAGATGACAGTCAAAGGGGAATGTGAATTAGTTAGTTACACATTTTAAGCACCAAATCAGCAGGCAACTTTATCCTCGTTAAATAAATTCTTCCAAGATAAGTGGCCAATGGAAGATTCCTGGGCTCGATATTAGCAGAGGGTGAAGTCTTGATTCTAGCAACTTTGACAGCAAAGAAACAGGTGGCACCTTGACTCCATATCCAATTTTTCAATCAATGATTGTAGATAAATCCAAATTTAAGTAGAAAACACCTGGCAGTAGAGGATCGATGGAAGATAACAACTATGAGGAGCATTCCTATTCCAAGGAGATTTGACTCCAACAACCTGCAACATTTGAAAGCATTTGTAGCCAATTTATTTTAGTTTGTCTCTTATGATTTTGTTCAATTTTATTTTCAGCAAATCAAAAACAGTTTGGGGATTGTTTCGTTATAAAAACAATGTTTTTGAAAATTTGTATGTGTTGGAACCTGTTGAAGGAATATTTTCCCATTATTATAATGAGCTCACAGAACCTCCTTTCTTTCAAAACTGCAGTAATACAAAATCAGTTGTCTCAGGATTCATGTGCCATAGCTATGTGGTGAAGTGCTTCTTCTGTAATTTTTTTTCTCTGTTTCCATATGTTTTTCTTTCCTAATTATCTTACAGAAGTTCAAAGAACAAAATTTGTTGAAAGATACACTTCGATTCTTACGGTGGATAATATAAATGTTTTCTTATGATATTTAATGGAAGAATTCTTCATTGCTCTGTTGCTCAAATTGATCCTTTCTCTTTTCTCCTATTTCACTTCATTAAAATTTACTGGATCCAGTAGTATTTCTACCTTGTCCTGTTTCACTTTAGCTTGATACTTCTGCAAATTGATCACTTTGGCCTCTTTGACTCCATTTCCCAATGGTTTTCCCTCATTGTTCCAGCCAAACATTTCAAAAAACCAAAACCTCTGTACAGTAATAACTAGCCCAAAATCTATTATAAACAAAGCGAGATCAGACAGAGAGAGCCCTCTTTAAGTCTAGGAGGGTTAGATCCTAGACTCCAAGTGGTTTGATGTTACATATGTGATTGCTCTCCCAGCCAAATATCTGACCCTGGAAGCTCTTGGAATCCAAGTGGTTTGATGTTAGATCCTGGAAGCTCTCCCAGCCAAATATCTGACCCTGTCTCAGATCTAGGTAAAGATTGAATTTTTTAACCACTTTACAGGAGTCATCTCCCCCCATAAGGGACTACAAGGAGAGAAATTCACTCTGTTTGCATGGTTACAAGAGCGATAATATCTGTTTTGAGTGAATTTGGAGCTTGTTTTTCCTCTATTTTGTCATATTTGTATTTGAGGCATCCTCATTAAAGTCTATTAGTTCTCTATAAGGATTTGATTGCTTAGGATCCAATGGTCATCATTGGATTAATCCTCTATGAGTTTTTATTTTCGAGTTTGTTAGAATGCACATCACCATCTTGGGTTAACTGTGATACTTAGATTGTGTCTTTGGCATATTTGGATTGAATGTCAATGAAAAATGCACTTGTGTTTTTGGATTTTTCTTGTTTATGACCTCTTATAAAATTGTTTTCTTGTTCTGAGTGGAAAGTATTGATCGATTTCTTTCATTTGAGTTGTTTTGATGCTTGTCGACCTACTCAATTGAAGTTTTTGGTTTGCATTATTTTTTCATGTGACCCTTTGTGTTTTCATTTAGTTCTTTTCATCTCATTTGAAATAAATAAGACAAAATAAGTTTCATTAAGAGTTTTCATTTCATTTGAAAGCACTGGAAAACCAAAAAGTGATTTCATTCTAGTTAGTGGGTGGAGAATTTCCGAGCTTGCATTTTAAAGCCAAGAATTATGTATCCTATAGTTTCTTTGACTCATATATAAAACGCCCTTTACATTCAAAGAGTAGTTCATGTTTCTTGCATTCAATTTTACTCTTGTTTCTTTCCTTGAGACCTCTTTCTCCATTATGTAGATAGGCTTCATTGAATCTAAAGATTACATTCCATTCATTTTTATTTTTTTTTGAAGTCTTCTTGGAGTCAAAGTGATAACACCATATAGTTCACTTCCATTTAGCATTTTGAGTAACAACAACCATAAAAGGAACAAGGTACCTAATATAAAATCAACTAGACATTTTCTTTAAGAGAAAATGAACACAAGTCTAGATTGTAGGGTGGAGAGTAAATTCTCCAAGGCCACTAAAAAAAAACTAGGAACACTAATGAGCGAAAATCCATTAGTAATGTGAATTGTTTATTGGGAAATATCCTCTAACAAAAGAGTCAAGAGGTAGGATAATTCAAGAAAAGTGCTTCGATTGGTCCCCAACACTCTCTCTTGATGGGGTTATGTGAATCAAGGGGGAAATCTTAGTAGTGGAAAGTCCTCAGGGTGACACCAATATCCGAGTTACTTTAGGTATAAGAAATTTGTCTTACGTTCCCTACACATTCACAAAGTCCCTCTCCCATGATCGTTCCACCCAAATAGCAAGGTCGAAGTGGTATCCCTAGTTGTTTTTCCTAGGTTACCTTCATACATGACTGAAGTGGTGGTACTATCAGTACATGATATAGACATACAACACACAAATTTGGTTCCTTAGCAGGGTACTTGGTTGCATCTGGTATTTTCACCTTTGGAATTCCATTACGGAGTATTTGTGGGTAACTGTCTCTCATTTCTTCATTGATGTCCTCATCTATCATCTTCAAAAGATCCTTTCTTTCTCTCTATTACAAGAGAGTTGTTTTATTTCTCTTATATTATAGGGACTTTGGTAGTGTATTCTCTTTTATTTAACTAACCCTAGGTTGACTCTGTGTCTATGGAAATATTTTTGGATCCTACCAATCAAGGAGCCCCTTTGCATGGGGATCCTCGTCCTTTCCTTCTTTTGGAAATATTGGTCCTCCTTACATTGCTACATTAATTCTTCTTTGATTCACTATAGGGTTACTGGTATGGTTTTTTTACACTCTGGTGATCCCAAATGCTCATGGTGCCTCGAATGCAATCCCTCCACCTCAAGAAAATAAAAATCATGTTGACCATTTTCCTTCTTTACCTGTTAGGTATTCTTTCCTTTCTTCATCTATTCCTAGTGAAAGTCGTGATGCTAGTTACCAGTTGGATAAGAATAAGAAGAAAAGGAAGAACAAGGAGAAGAAAAATAAGCAATGGGGAAATAAACCAACCACTGTTAATCATGTTGTGAGTGTTGATAATGTTGTGAAGCCTAAGAACATAGGTCACAAACCAAATTTCCCTTGCAATATTTGTAAGTGTGATTACCTTCTTAACCATTGACCTAGTATTCCAAAGGTTTTAGAAGTGTGGTCTCAGAGTTCCCCACAACCCGTGTCACCAACCTTTGTAGGTTATGCTAGTGATGGTTTGTTGACCAATGATAATAAGGTTGGGGGTAAAAAAGGTTCAAGTTTCATTGTAAGTTATGTAAGGTAAGTCTTCATACTTAACATTTCCCTCGTATAGAGGAGGCTTCACAATTGTGGGAAGAAAGTGTCATTGCCCAACAACAACCTTCAGTTGCTTCCCCTACCCTACCTTTTCTTGATGGAGTGGTCCATATGATTCGATATTCGGTTGACCCCACACTTCCTTCAAAGAATGAATTGAATACCAATGATGTTTTCTTTTTCAGTTCAAATTGTTCTGGACAAGGGGAAATTCTGTCCATTTCAACGGAAACCTGTCCAAGTATTGAGATCATTTCCTTTGATTGGAATATTCTAGTAGAACATCATATTCCTTTGATTACCCCTTTCTCTATAATTTTGAAAGTTGATGATAAGTACATATTTCACACTATTGTATATGAAGGGGCCTCTGTTAGTATTTTATCCTCAACTACTTAGCAATATTTTGGTTCTCCCGATCTTGTGCCAACCACTAATCATCTACTAGATTTTAAAAGAATGCCTAGTGAACCTTTAGGGATCCTTCCTCATCTACCCATCACCTTGGGAGGGAAAAATGTCGATATTGATGTCATGGTAGTCCAAATCCCCTTGGATTTTAATTTTCTCCTTGGGAGAGACTATGTCTATGATATGAAAGTTTTAGTGTCCACGCTCTTTTGAGTGATGCATTTTCCCCATGATGGGAGCATAGTGACCATCGATCAACTTTATTTTGTTAGTCCTGATCATTGTATGATTGTTGACCATCCAACTTCTCTGAATGTTCCTTACATTCAAGTGGTTTCTCCCCCATCACAGGTCAATTATGTGGCATTACCTCCCATTCCTTCAATTGCTAATGAGAAGGATCGTCTCGCTTTATGCTCATATTCTTTGGATTTAGTTCCAATAGTTTGTTGGAGATACTTTACACACACCTAGGATTTCTTTTTCCTAAGGTTTTCTCTATGTTTATTAGTCATTATTCAGTCTCCTGTAGTTTATGGAGAATATCCCTTTTCCTACATTATAGGAGAATAGTCTCTTCAGTTCACACTTCAGTTTGATTAGTTGAGTGGAGTCTAGATGCCACATTCATTTCATCACCATGCAACATTGGTATCATCACCATATAATGAAAATTTTCGTTGGGATTATCACTAGACTAGCGCCTTACTCATGATTCCTTGATCTCCTCCTCACTTCACTATGTTTCAGTCAGTTAACTGAGGACTGAGAGACTAGTTAAATCATACTAAGTGGAAGTTCACTCCCGTAACTTTCGATGTGTGTACATATCACTCTAGACCACCACTATGGTGCATTGGATTATCTTCCAATACACATTAGTTGATTTATACAGAGGATATCATGTGTAAATTATCATTCATTCATTAGGTTAATGAAAATTATTCGATTCTCACTCTCTTGTTTCCATATTTTCTCTCTTCTCTGCAAACTATGTATGTATTCTTTCTAGATAGATCTTATGTGTGTAGGTTCATCCAAATTTACATGGTATCAAAGCTGATGGATTTCTAGGAAAAAGACACACCATATTCATTTTTATAGGAACCGAAGATTGAAGATAGTGATAAAAATGGAATTTCCAAAAGGATTCATTCTTACACCGTACAATTTATTTTCATGGAAGGACAAGATGATAATGCATCTTCGAAGCATAGGATTATACAGGTTAACCATGGACACAGAGACCGAACCCACATCATCCATAGAAAAATACAAGTATCTGAATTGGATGGATGAAGTGTTTGGAACTATTTTCAGTCTCATTTATCCTGAGCTCCTCTTTCACATATCCTCTTGTAAAACCCCTAATGAAGTTTGGACCACCATGGAAGGAATTTTTGGAAAACAGAACGTGATGAGGGGACATATACTCGAGGTGGAATTTCTCACTTTGGATCCAAAAACCTTCGACAATATCCAATATTTATTTACCAAATATAAGGATTTATTGTTGCAACTCAAGGCTTGCGGGGTTGATAAATATAAGGACGAGAAATAATTTTTTCTTACCATTCTCTCCAAACTTGGTCCGGAATACTCAGTGTTTGTATCCACATTTCATTCAGTTAGGCTCACCTTTGGAGCTACCTGGAAAATTCCTTATCTTGAGGTATTTATTGTGTCTTTGAAGCAAGAGAAGAACAAGCTCATCAAAATGGGAAAAATGAAAGTCCCAAAGGCACATGCACTTGTTGTGAAAGATGGTAGCAGTCACCAAAATCATAAATCTAAAAACCAAGAAAAAAGGAAGGCACATGCAAATTCAAAGAAGGAAGGGTACTCAAAACCCTTCAATGATTCCTCCAGATCCAAAGGTGGAAAGGGAAGAAAAGGGGAGAAATTCACTTAATTCCATAAAGGATTCCATTTAGAATCCACATGTATGAAGAAATAGATAGATCAAATGGCCCAAATAATTCAACAAAAAACCCTTGGAGATCACATCCCCGAGGGTGCCAAGAAGAATAAGCCGTAAGATTAAAATCCCAAGGAAGGTAATTCTAGCCAAGCTTTGATTGTCATCAACTCCTCTCCCAATGCTTGGATTGTAGAATTAGGTGCATAAAACCACATTGAATCCATAAAAGAAGTCTACTCTTCATTGGACACATGAAAAGGTCCTCCTATTCCCATGGGGGAAAAATCTCCAGTTGAGCTCACCGACAAAGGAAGAGTTGAACTCACAAATGGGAGCTTTGAGAATGTGATACATGTTCCCAAACTATCTATCAATGTTCTCTCCATGTATCAAATGAAAAAATATGGCACCGGAAAGAGATTAATATTCATACCTGATGCTATGGATATATATGACATGCAAACCAATTCCAAAGTTTCTATCAGTGAGGTGAATCATCAATCTAGACTCTACACATTTTCTAAATTTATTGAACTAGATTTTGCATTACTACTTACCCATGTTGATGAAAATAGTAGGATATGGCATGAAAAGTTAGGGAATTTAAATTTCAGATATATGAAACAACTTAGAAAGAAGGGAATGGTCTATGGTCTACCTGACATCCACTTCTCCAAAGGAATTTGTGAGGGATGTGTTCTTAGAAATCACCCTTAAGCGAAATTTGACAAAGGAAAGACTCGAAAGGCTTCCTTTCCTTTGGATCTGATCTATATTGACCTCATGGGCCCTTTTTCACATCCATCAATTAGTAAATCAAGGTACGTGCTCATTTTTGTTGATGATTTCTCACACTTCACATGGACTTTCTTTCTCAGGAAGAAATCTGAGGTCTTTCAACACCTCAAATATTTCAAATCCCTTGTTGAGACACAGTCATGAAATAAGATTAAAGTCCTCCGAAAAGATAATGGGGGGGAGTATGTCAACCATGAGATATAGAATATTTTTCTTGAGGTTAGGATTCAGTTACAACACATGGTTCCTTATACTCCACAGCAAAATGGAGTGGTTGAGCGGAAAAATAGATCCCTTAAAGAGATGGCATCACGCATGCTACATGAAAAGTCACTTCCACAGAGATTATGGGATAAATAAATTAGTTGCGCAAATTACATCCAAAATAGATCTCCCCATATATATGTCAAGGATAAGACCCCCTATGAGGCTTGGAGTGGCCTCAAACCAAAAGTGACCCACTTTCATATATTTGGTTCTCGTGCATGGGCCAAGATTCCCTCTAAGAAGAGGAAGGCACTTGATCCATAGAGTACAGAGTGTATATTTGTTGGCTACCCCGACAGTGTGAAGGGATACAGACTCATTGATCTCTCCTCATACCAGCTCATCATTTAGTGTAGTGTCCAATTCATGGAAAGTATCTCGCATGTACCTCAACAACCGCATGTACACATGTTTTTTCTTCCACTCTTTAGAGATGATGAGCATGCACATGCTGACTCTTCTTTAGATGAGAGTTACGATTTCAATATAGATTTAGTACAATTAGATGCAGAGACTGTGCATGTAGATGCAGATGTAGAGCTAAAGTTAAGGCCCAAGTGGGCCAAGACTACTCTTCAGGATGCAGGAGATCTTGTTGGGGATCCATATGATACCGGGAGGACTCGATATGATTTTGAGGAGCCTCCTCTTTCACTCACTTCCACTGAATCGATGCCACCCAAGCATATTTTCTTGGTTTAGTCTTCTTATCCACAGTCCTATGGCGAGGCTGCTAGGAATCCCTTTTGGGAATCTACCATGCAACAAGAGTACAAATCCCTCCTTGAGAATTGGACTTGGGATCTGGTTCCCCTTCCTCCAGGAAGGAAAATTTTCAAGTGTAGATGGGTCTACATGACCAAGAGCACGGTGGATGGACAGGTTAGCAGATACAAATCCAGGCTAGTTTCCAAAGGATTTCAGAAGGTGCATGACATTGACTATGAAGAGACCTTCACTCCAATAGTGAAGATGGATTCCATATATTTGGAACTTGCCATTGTGGTAGCCAAGGGATGGAAAGTCCATGAGATGGACATGAAGAATGCATTTCTTCACGAAGATCTCTCCGAAAAGATCTATATGGAGAATCCCCAAGGCTTCATGCAAGATTCATCTTTGGTCTGTCGACTGAAGAAGTGTATTTATGGTCTCAAGAAGGCCCCGAGGGCATGGTATGCCAAGATGGACTCCTACCTGTTATCACATAAATCTGTATTTTGTAAGTTAGACCCGAATGTTTACATGCTCAGGACGATCGATTCACTTCTACTCATAGTTTTTTATGTTGATGATTTTATGATCAGCGGTTGCTCGACTTCAACGATTATTGTAGTCAAGAGGATTATGCACAACATGATCTTGATGATGGACATGGGTCCACTATATTTCTTCCTTGGAATAGAGATCAGTCAAGATGCATTAGGCATCAAACTGTCTCAGGTCAAGTATGCATGATATCTCCTCGAGATATTTCACATGACACATTGCAAGTTTTCCCCGACCCCCATCCTATCAAGAGTCAGACTTGAGGATGGAGGGGACACTCCACTGGTGGAAAACACACTATATATATAGCTAGTGGGGAGTTTGCTATATCTCACATACTCCAGACAAGACCTCTCTTGTGTAGTTGGAGAAATCTCCAAGTTCATTCTAGAGCCGCATGAGCTACATTGGAAGGTTGCAAAGTGTATCTTTCGATACATACAAGGCACCATCATCTTTGGGATTCACTATCTAGTAGACTCTATATTGGACCTCATCGGGTTGACTGATTCTGACTGGGTTGGAGATAGAATTGATCACAAGTCCACTTCTGGTTAGTCACTCAGTCGGGGTTCCAAGCCCATCTATTGGTCGAGCAAGAAGCATGTTGCTATTTCTCTATATTCAGTCGAGGAAGAGTACAAAGGGGTATTTAACATAACTATTTAGCCTATGTGGATACAACATTTTCTCACTGAGTTGGGAATTTAGTTTCATCATTCGATCATCATCTATTGTGAAAACTAGAGCACTCTGAAGTTCTGTAGAGATCCAGTTCAGAGGAAGTGGACGAAGCACATCGAGATCCAAATGCACTACATTAGGGACTTAATAAACGGGGGTATCATCGATTTTCAGTTCTTTCCTTCAGCATAATAGACTATAGACATCTTCACCAAGACCTTCTCTGAGCAAAAGCAGTCATCTTGGAGTGAAGGACACAGTTGACTAGCAACTGCCATTTATTCTTTTACATACATTGTACCTTGANGGGGGTTCCCATGAGTTTTTCCCTCTTTCCTCGTTTATTTCAGTGTATCTTTTGTATTTGGGTACCTAACATGGGCTCGTTGTCGGGACCCAGTTTTTATTTTCACCATAGTGATGTTCAGGGGGGGTGTTGGAGATACTTCACACACACCTGTGATTTTTTTTCCTAAGTTTTTCCCTATGTTTATTAGTCATTATTCAGTCTCTTTTATTTTAGGGAGAATATTGTTTTTCCTACATTATAGGAGAATATTCTCTTTAGTTCACACTTCAGTTTGATAAGTTGAGTGGATTCTATATGCCACATTGGTTTCATCACCATCAAGCATTGGGATCATCACCAGCTAATGTGAATTGTCCTTGGGATTATCACCAGACTAGCACATTACTCATGATTCCCTATTCTCCTCCTCACTTCAATCTATTTCAATCATTTAACGTAGGACCGAGAGACTAGTTAACTCATACTAGGTGGAAATTCACTCCCATAAATACCAATGTGTGTCTAGATCACTCTAGACCACCACTATGGCGCATTGGCTTCTCTTCTAGTGCACATTAGTTGATTTATATAGAGAATATCATGTGTAAATTATCATTCATTCATTTGGTTGATTAAAATTCTTTGATTCTCACTCTTTTGTTTCCATATTTTCTCTTTTCTCTGCAAACTGTGTATGTATTGTTTATAGCTAGAGCTTATATGTGCAGGTTTATCCACATTTACACAGTTGACATGGTAACTCCCTCCCTAGGGACATTGGATTCTATTCTCCCCCCTACTGATCAAAGTGAGTCTCTTGAAATTTATTCCTTCCAAAGAATTATTATTTTGTGTGATGAATACCTCTTGGAAGCCATGGTCAAGGTTAATTAAATAGACCCACATGAGCATAGTTCGCTTTCTGTGTCAAGATCGTTAAAAATTGAAACAAATAACCAGGAGAATAGTTCATTATCTA
This sequence comes from Picea engelmannii, assembly GCA_009831015.1. Taxonomy (NCBI): domain Eukaryota; kingdom Viridiplantae; phylum Streptophyta; class Pinopsida; order Pinales; family Pinaceae; genus Picea; species Picea engelmannii. Next base: position 184,670 of record ML780523.1, on the reverse strand, counting down.
TGTCAAGATCATTGAAAAATTAAACAAATCCCCCCTCCAATTAAGTTGAGTCTTCCATCAAATCTTGTACCTAAACCTTCATTGCATCCCCCTGTGTCAGTTGAGCCTCTTTATTCCTCCCTCTTTGGTGAACCTATTCCTATTAGTATCCAGGAATCGTTTCGGGTGCAAAAGAAGATTTGGTGGACGAAACAAAGCTTGGGGGGAATATCTCCATCCTCTGGACATCATGCTGGAGTTAAAACATTAGGTTCTTTCAATCATGAAGGGGTAAAAGTACCAAGCTTTGGACATTATGTTGGGAAGAAAAATTGTTAATGTGTATCACCCGAGTATAGTTCAATTTTTGTTTCAACCTCATTTAAAAATGAAGCCAAAAACCCAAGCATAGTTTATTTCTCTATTTCAAGATTGTTTTAAAATGAAACCAACCCCGAGCACAGTTTTATCCTATGTTTCAAGCTTGTTTAAAAATGAAACCAACTATGAGCATAGTTCATTGTATGTGTCAAGCTCGTTAAAAAATGAAAAAAACACACATGAGCATAGTTTATTCTCTATTTCAAGCTCGTTAAAAAATGAAATAGATACCCATGAGCATAATTTTCTTTATGTGTCAATCTCATTAAAACATGAAACAAATAACAATGAGCATATTTCATTGTCTGTGGCAAGCTCATTAAAATATGAAATAGACGCCCCTCCATTTCAATCGATTCTTCTACCAGATATAGTACTTGAACCTTCATTTCCTCAACTTGTGTCAATTAATTCTATTTCTTCCTCCCTCTTTGGTTAAACTATTCCTATTAGTAACCAAGAGTCTAATCGAGTGCATAAGAAGAGTCAGTGGATGAAAAGAATCTTGGGGGCATGTCTCTGACCTCTGGACATCATGTTGGAGTTAAGCCATTAGCTTCTCCTAGGGGAAAAGTACCAACCTTTGGACATCATGTTGGGAAAAAATCCACATATGGGTATCACTCAAAGTACCAACCTCTGGAAATCACATTGGGAAGAAAAACGTCAATGAGAACCATGTAATGATCCCAAGCCAAATTCTTTCTTGGAATCACTAACTACTACTAATTTATTGAGTTATTAAGTGTATACAAGATTCATCAACACATGGAGATCACAATATATTCAAGATGTAGAAGCACAAGAAAAGATCTGACCTTTTTATTATGAGCAATGTAAGATCAATACAATAGATGGCTGATCTGGCAGAAACCTCAAATGGCCATACAAGCAATAGATATGAGCTGCTACAAAATGCTCCCAACAATACAAAATAAGCCTCCAAAGGCTGGATATACAATGAAGACTAAATCAAGAAAATCTGAGTTGTACTAATGCTCAACCTCCAAGCTAGAAAGTGCCACGTCCTGCTGGAATGCTGAAGCCCTGAATAATTCTGCCCTGCTACCAAAAGTGTCCAATCATCCCGAGAAATATGCCAAATGATAGATCGGGCAACTGTAAGGAAAATCCAGATGTCCAAATTCCCAAATCCACTCTCAAACCCCGTAGATCTGAATTCTCCACTGAATGGTCTGCCCCACTAGATGACTGAAACCCTAGCTGGTTCATCCCTGATGAAAGAGGCCTCTAAATGATCTGAAACTATCCAAGAATATATATCGGGCTATGAGAATCCCGTGGGAGAAGTTTCAGGCTCAGATCTCAATCAGATCTCCTTAGATCTGAGTTTTACTGAATCATAGGACGTCCCCTATGGCTCCACGACGTCCCAATCTGCAGACAAATGTAGAATGATGATAACCCTCCAGAAAATCTCTCAAATTGATGGTCCTTCCCCTGCAAACAAAACCCAACTGTCGGAATGGCCCC
>ML780523.1:155458-177442 GCA_009831015.1 Picea engelmannii | reverse complement strand
ACGACGTCCCAATCTGCAGACAAATGTAGAATGATGATAACCCTCCAGAAAATCCATCAAACTGATGGTCCTGCCCCTGCAAACAAAACCCAACTGTCGGAATGGCCCCAGGCCCTCAGGATAAGCTGGATCGAACCTCCCTCGATAAACTGGCCCTGAGACTAGAATGGTGTGGAGGAGTCTTTCATCCCCAAGACCAAGTTGTGGAACAAGGTGAGTGGATATTTCACCACTGAGTTGCTTACAAGGGTTTGTACAACAAAACCCCCAAACTGAATGCTCAAGAGCAATAACAAATGCTAATCCAAAACCAAAATGAATAATAGGTGCACCCCAGCATCTTACTTATACTTTTCCTTCTAATTCTCTGTTGAGTTAGGTTAACTCCCAGGGTTAATCTTCTATTCTTCTGTTGAGTTATCTTTTACTCCTTTATCCTTTTCCTTTCTTAAGTCAACTTAAAAATATAACTTTTAACTTCTTGACTTTTCCCCCCTCAGTGTGACACTATGACCTAGTGGGGGTGCCCAGGCCACTGAGTCTCCTCATCACCTCTCTAAGAGGTGGGGGACATTACAAACCAATTATAAGCATAGTTCATTTTTGGTTTCATGCTCATGTAAAAATGAAGCAGAAACCTCGAGCGCAGTTTCATTCACTATTTCAATCTCGTGTAGAAAAGAAACCAACCTTGAGCATAGTTCATTCTCTATTTCAAGCTTGTGTAAAAATGAAGAATAAACCCCGAGCATATTTTCATTCTTTGTTTCAAGCTCGTTTAAAAATGAAACCAACCCCGAGTAAAATTTCATTCTCTGTTTCAATCTCGATTAAAAATGAAACCAACCCCAAATATAGTTTCATTTTCGGTTTCAAAATCATTTAAAAATGAAACCAACCCCAAGCATAGTTTCATTCTCTATTTCAAGCTTGTGTAAAAATGAAACCAACCCCAAGCATAGTTTTATCCTTTGTTTCAAGCTCATTTAAAAATGAAACCAACCCTGAGCATAGTTTATCCTCTGTTTAAAGCTCATTTAAAAATGAAACCATTCTTGAGCACAATTTTATCCTCTATTTCAAGCTAGTTTATAAATGAAACCAGCTCAAGCAGAGTTTCATTCTTTGTTTCAATCTCTTGTAAAAATGAAACCAACCCCGAGCACAATTTTATTTTCTGTTTCAAGCTTGTGAAAAATGAAGCAGACACCTCGAGTACAGTTTCATTCTCTGTTTCAAGCTCATGTAAAAATGAAGAAGACACCTCAAGCATAGTTTCATTTTCTGTTTCAAGCTCATGTAAAAATGAAGCAGACAACTGGAGCACAATTTCATTCTCCATTTCAAGCTCATTAAGAAATGAACTCTTTGGAGTTTATTTTAAGTTGTTTTTGGACTCTCTAAACATGAAAATATTGTCAAGCAAACTTGTTTCTTTTCACACTCGTTAAAAGGATTTGAAAGGGAATCTATTCGGTGTAACTTTAACCCTTTTTCAAACCGAATGTACTAATTATGAAAAATTAATACTCTAGTCAACCTCGAATAGAAGAGTTATCCCTTGTATTGTTTTATACTTCTTCGGGCTCTGGAGACTAAATTTATGAAAAAGAATAAACTTAGAGTATTATTTAAATTTATTTTTAGACTCTCTAAATGTGAAAATACCACAATTTATCTTCTTTGGGCTCATAAAATTATACAATGAAGGATCCATATGTGATTTAACCCCTCCTTCAAGTTCGTTAAACATGTGATCAGGGACTCATCGAAAATGAGCTATACCAAGCATTTTTTATCCTCCTCGGACTCATTAAAAACAAAGAGGTACTCATTCTTCATGGTGGGGGCAGGAATTTCAGGGAAGTGGGTCAAGTTTTGGAAAGCATTATGGAAATTGTTTGTTGTCACACTTGAACATGACACATTTTTGCGTCTTATCTTATAATTGGGTAATTTTCTTGTCTTTGAGTAATACCAATTCTATGTGCCATCATACTCCTTTGGCTCACCTGAAGAGTTCCCTAGTTATCGTGACACTATGTTTTGGTCTATCTCTCAATCATGTCAATGTTTCCAAGTCATTTGTCATGCCTCAAATTTCTCAAGGGAAGCTTTGTCGCAAGTCCACCACTCTATAGTCTTATCAACCTTCATTCTTGTGTCAGTTTGTACTCATTTGATCTATCATATTACATAACTTTCCTGTGTCAGTTTCATGTCAATGATGGGAGAAACATCATGGCCCTCCTTCGACGACTATGTTCCTATCGACTTCAACAAATTATCCAGGAATTAGACTTAGAAACTAGTTAGTACCTTGGAACCTACATGCCTCAATGGAAGGTCTCCTCATCTTTGATAGTAGGTTTACATCATTGGGCTCTAATAAAATGATTCCACGAATTTTCGACTTCAACTCATTTTTTCACATTCATTGGAATGTACTAGGGTACCTTGGGATTCATTGTCATCATTGGTGATTTCCCTCACACTTGTTAACGATATGCATCAATGATCGCTAATCAAGTGGTTAATACCATGTTTGACATCAGGACATATATTCACATTACTATATTTGTACCATTTCGGGATCGAGACAAAGACCCTGGGAACTCCTCAGACACCCAAGATGCGATGGAAATTATTTTACTACTTAGAATATTCCATTATGGTCATCATGTTGGTGATCTCACTGATATATATGATGTCACATAAATCCACTTTGTATTGGTCCATGGCTATGTTTTTCCATACCGTATCTCCATTGTGTATTCTTTCGTGGCTATGACCTTATCGCATAATGCAAGGTATGGATCCACATTGTATTTTTGGTGGCCATATCCTTAGTCAGTGCTTTCATGGATCCAGACTGTATTGGTCATCGACCATGCTTTGAGTCAAGTTTATTTCGAGCATGATTATTCCTACCTCAGGGATGATAAGTATATATTGTTTGATGTTTTCTTGTAGCTTTCACCTGACTCTCCTATACCAACACCTTTTGCACACGTGTTTGTAATTTAATTCAACCATCATTTTTTCTTTTGACCTCATACTTTAGGGGGCATATTTTACACACCAAATTCCCACACTACTAAGTTCCCCACTTATGTAACACACTCTACTAAGTTTCACACGTATGTATCACATTATACTAAGTTTCACACTTAAATGTCGCAACTTTATCATCATGTGGGAGTACTTGTCATGTTCCTTAGACACGATTGATGATAAATACATCATTTGGAGGTCGAAATGGTACTTTTTCGTTGAGATTTTGGCCTTAATTGAGATTCATCACCCCCCTTCCCATATACAAGGAGTGATGACACCTTGATCATTTCTCCTCAAGAGTGTCCTAGGGATAGATAATCTTCTTGTGCAAATCATGGAGGGGAAATGAAGTTGTTGCAACCATTTTTCCTTAATTTGTGAGGTTGTTTATGAGAGTTTATAGTTGGTTAAGGGATTTCTTTGAGCTATCTCCTATTCAAGGCAAGGTCAATCTTGTTGTTTGAGCCAAATCCTATTTTGACCACATGCTCTCCTAAAAACAATCCTATGGTTGTGATACCTCAAAGCCTGTATAATGAAATCCATGCTTGAGTGAAAAAGGGGAGAGAGAATTTCAGAGTATCATACTTTTGATCTTGAGACATTCAAGAGGGGAGAAAGAATTTCAAAGTATCATAATTTTGATCTTGAGACATCCAAGAGGGGAGGAGAATTAAGAGCATAATTATTATGATTGTGTGAGATCCAAAGGGATGGATATGAGATCTTGGAGAAGTTGTTGCAACGTTAAACTTGATATTGTAATTGCTTATATTTTGTTGGATTTCCATTAATAGATAACTTGGCATATTCCTCTCATGTTTATTCAGTCAAGTGTGTGCATGTCCATTATTGTTAAATTCATCATACATAGATCTATTTTAAATTAATAATATAGTGTGGAATAATGAGGTTTCTCTTTGTTCTTTGCATGTCTTTTCTTGCGCCTGGGAGATTGGACATCAAGGTCAAAGGATGGAGAAGCAAGGACAACTATCGTAAAAGGGTAATTCACCTATCTCTTCCTTCTCATCCTAATTGTCGAAATAGGTCTAAGAGGAAAGTAGTTCACCATTTGTTTTCTTCTGTCTTGGATCAAGAGGGGTCTTGATCCAAGGGGGGTTTCACCTATCCATAGGGGGAACTTCACCATAACACCAGATGAAAATGCTTCCCACATGGATTCGTTTCAATTAATTTTTTTTAACTAGCCCATGCCTGCTCTCCATATATTTGTATGGGATGATCCTTGAGTCTTCCAAGACCCTCCAGGGGCATCTCAGTCGAGACAATTAATCTCTTGTCAAACTCAAAATTTGATGATGAACGGAATGTGTTTGCATTCATGCTTCTCAACCAGCTTAACATTACATGATATATTCTTAAAATTGTTTCGAACAATGAAATATGTTGATTATTCATCCTCACATTAGAAGGACAAATTAAATCCTAGTTTAGGACATTACCAGTGAAATCGATACATATCTAGAAACAATTCATGAAAATATTTATCACTTCTCATGTAGATTATGATTATTATGAACTCTTTAATGAACTTGATAGAATATGTATGCTCAAAAATGAACCTTCAAATGATTTATTTCAAAGAGTCATGCATATTTATTGTAGATTTCTTGAAAGTGACAAACCCTTAGAAAAATAAATATTTGATTGGTTTTCATATCTTGTCTCTATTCCTAAAGGGACAATCCGGATTATCAAAATATATCTAATTCACAAGTTTTGGATCTTCATAATGAATATTCAGTCACCTCCCATCCCAGATAAATATTTTCAAACCTACAGACCATGTTATCTTACCCTCTGATATATGATACTCTGCAATCTAATTTCAAAAAGTAATCTAAGGGAAATTTTTCAAAAGATGTTTTCAAACATGTATCGAATGAAGAAACATTTCACGAAAAAATTGTATATTCGAATGATAATTTAACACTAGGAAACATAGTGACTATATCCTTCATGGAAAATTATGATTTGATAATGGAATATAGGGGATACATGATTTCTTATCAGCACTTTGTCACACCTATGGGGGAATATTCACCATAAATATAAACCCCTTAGACCCATAGTGGGAACAAACTAGTGTCTCTCCTTTATAGAATCATGAATACACTTTGGTCTGTAAAAAATATCCCACTGAGGAAATCCAAACAATTTCAGAATCTGCAGATCTCTTTTCTCTTTTTACAGATATTTTTTATGATGATCTCTCATGTGAGAATCCACATGTTTATCATGAAGTGAAATATTTACATGTGTCTTCCAATGCTATAATACTAAATGATAAATGAGAACAACAATATTTTCAATCTTTGATTGATCAAATAATTTTTCTTAATGACATTCCATCCTGGATGCACAATTTCGAAAGCCCTTTTAAATTTAAATTTATGGAACACATAGAAACACATTTTGATCATGATAACCCTATTTTCAATGATTATTTTTTTGTTCTGAAATTGAATGTGAGCACTAATATATCATTCATTGATCCTATGAAATCTGAAAATTTTGATCTCAATACACATATTTTAATGACAAAACAAACAAGGAATGAAGAGAACAATGAGTTTCCATATCCCCATGTGGAAATCACATCAAATACTCATGCCATCACCATGCAAGACATGATAAAATTCAAGCTAATCCAAGAAGCACTATCACCTAAATCTTCTCCAAAATCAAAAGTTAATCTTCAAGGTTAGATGTATTACACATCCTTGGTTTCAGTTTCAATACTCCAACACTCAAATAATTTTGATGATTTTATAGGAGAGAAATTGGAGTCATCCTTTGATCAACATTTCTCTCAAACTACCAGATACAATTGTCCCTATCAACATGTGGGTTATGTAAAATGGAGGCACAGGGAGACTTTCCAACATAATGAGGAATTTTGGTTTCGATTGATGGTTATGTTAGGTTTTCATTTTCTTACTTTTAGTGGGACCAAAGATACTTTCCTAGATAATGAGACACTTTGGTTTTGACCAATGGTTATGTCATATTCTCATTATCTTTCTTTGACCTCTCGAATAAATGATGCCATCAATACCGAGACTCTCCCATAAGGTACATTTCATGAAAAAATAATTTATGGTTATCATTATGTATGTCACTCATTTTTTAATTCCTTCCAAAATTTATATGGTGGTCATTGTAAATTTTATGATGGAATTGAAGTGGGGTTGGAGGGATCCTACATGTCTATATTTCCCATGATAACGTTACCAACTCTCACATGCTAGATACAATTTTATTTGATTCAATTCTTCCTATTTTTAGTCTCTTACTACTCCAATATCTGCTATTGAATTTTGATGAACATGTGGTTGTAGGTTTAAAATTGCTTGAATGGCTACATTAACACTATTCTTTCACACAGTCCTTTTTCAACCATTATAGGATATATTAGAAATAGGAATAACATAGTTATTTTTACTTCCGTCATGATTACCTAGTATATATATATTTTTTATTTTTTCTTCCATTTCTTCTTGCGTAGCATAGATTTTGGCTTATTTTAGATTTCTTGAATACAATCCACCAACTGTTATTAGTTACGTTGAGACTAGGGATGGCTTATTTTAGTCTTAGATTATTTTTCATAATATTTCTCTTCGATTTATCATTAATGTCTTTTTCTTTGTCATTTATTTGAATCTTGGATTAATTTTTTTTTACATTCATATTCATGAGAGAACCATGTGCAAAATCCTTGGAAAAGATTTAACTGGAATATTTACTCACTTCAATATCAATCTCCTTAGCATTAAAAACTGGAAAATAATAAGCCAAAAGAGTACAATCATGAGCTATTGAAAAAGTGTCTATTGAAGAAGACTTTAATATTATGAAAAATTGAAACAAAAAAATCATGAGACTCCAAGTGAGGAAACACATCTTTGAATTGATGAATGGATTGTCCTTCAAATTTCTCGACATTTGATCATAGGAGAAAGCTTAAGGTATTGACTATGTGATTTATTGATGCATAATCAACAAAAGGAAATGCTAATTATGTATATTAATTGCTTTACCTCCATTAGACTAGACAAAGTATCATACTCCACCTTTCTTATCTTTTTACATGATAACTCAGATATTTTCATTTCCTACTTCCCCCTGGTTAACCTTATTCATTGAGTAATCAAATTATTGACTCAATTTCCCAATGGAAAAGGTGTTGGTCTAAAGATATTTCAAATTATGAAAGATATTAATAAGGCTCATCAAGAATACTCTTTCAAAACTCAACGAAGTACACAAAGCACAAATCATACAATAGTCTACACATTCACTTGCATAAGTGTCACCTATTGGTCTGCAGTTCTATACTCGGGGGAATTCCAAAAAGGAAAGTGTTACAAGTAGCCTTTCTTTGTCATTTTCATTTTCATTTGCATTGTGTTGATACTTATCCTAGTTTCAGAGAATAAACCTTCTCAAATCCTACCATACATGATATACAACCTGATTTCAAAGAGATAACAATTGAAGGAGTGCAAATAGTAGTTTTTTTATGAACACTCTCATTCGGGAAAGAGAATTATGATTCAAGAATGGTGACCTATTACAAGTGGCCCATGGTTTGGATCCTCTAAGATACTAATAAAAAATAAATGGTTATCAAAATGCACCACTTTGGGGAAAAATTGTTGATCACCATAGCCAGAGCCACCTGCTACTCAAAAGAGAACTCCCACTCATAGACAAATATTCAAGGTATTTGAGTTCACCTTTCTAATGGGATTGTGGAAATAGGAAACTGGTAAGATTCAGGATTTGACTTAATACATCCCAACATGTATGGTTCCTCATTTATTCGTAGATTTATCTTAGTGTTCCATGCCATCTCGGATACATGATTTAGTTATATTTTATGTTATGATATCTCTATGAACATGTTTTTCAGGAAAGAAATTGTCTTAGTCAACATTGATTTTATTCAGTTGTGTTAACTGGTTAGACATCTATGTTTGAAAAGGGTTAATAGAGAAATAATTTTAGTATGATGAGTCATTGATTTTGTTGATGTATCCTTATGTTTGTTTTATTCCCATGTGAAGACCTCAACCATTGAAATGTTGGCTCACCTTAAGAGAAGTAAATGACTCGAGGAAAACAAATGGCTTCAGAAATTTCAATATGATGGGAACTTTATTCACAAACCTATTTTTGGATTCTATTTTCAATTCTTTGTACATGATTTTTTTAAGCACTTTTCATTTATGAAAATGTTGGGATGAAATTAATATTATGTCTTGAATGGTTTTTCCATGTAGGTACAAGTGTGTTAATGTTAGTGGTAGCATCAGACGTGTGGAAATCATCCAAATCCTTCTACTCTTGAATTTACTTTAGTTAAAGGAATTATTAAGGTTAATTGTTTTTATTAATTAATTATGTAATTAGTTAATTGAGTTATTTATGAAACATGATAAAATTACTTATCATGCAACATGTAATCTAAATCTAAAAGTGAGTGTAATAATTAATCTCAACCGTAGATCACTTTTGAGATTATAAATAGATTATAACTCACAGTTATAAAAGAAAGGCTAGGATGAAGGAGAAATACACTTGACAGGAGTTGTGTTGAGAGAGTTTACACATAGAGTTTTGGATCAAAAAGGACTATGGTTCAATATATTCAATAGGTGAAGAAGGAATTTCATCTAGAGATCATACAGGAAAAGAAGAAGAGAGGATAGAGACATACGTAGATGGGTTTCAGTAGAAGAAATCCACAGGAAAGAGTCAAACCGTACAGAGTTTTCCGTATGCAATTTATATACATATCCATAAGTCATAGTGGAGAAAGTAAAAAAAAAATATGTAGGTCATAGTGGCCCGTAATTTGCGGATATCCATGGGTCACTAAAAAGGAAATCATCGATTCCTAGAAAAGTGTGCCAAAAATTGGTTGTACAATAGGTCAGACCTTTCCAGGTTAGTCTACGGTTGTACTTCTCTCAATGGGCCACTATCCCTATTATGGGAACCCTGATTTTAGCATAATAAAATTGTTCTCAACACTAGTTTTCCCTCCATGTTTTTTCCAGGGGTATTTACCCAAAAATTCTAATGTTCATGTGTGCTTGATTTGGTTTCCTTGTTTATGCTTTCGTTGCATTATATCGAGTTTAATATTTTAGTAATGTATTATTGTTTTGTGAGCTACTAATCTAATTGTAGTAAGTAAATCACTAGATAACGACGTACCTAGATTTTGGAGTTAGAATTTCAACATGGTATCAGAACCCATGCTCTGAAGGGAAGCTAGATAATTACAATGGAAATTTTCCAGCAACATGTTATTTCCAGGGAAGTTTATCACATCTTAGGGCTAGAAGAAACACCATCGAGATTTGAAAATAGATTGGATGAAGCATCCAACTTCCTATATTGGAAAGAAAGAGTTACTCTGGCATTGAACGAGTATGACCTTTGGGAGTTAGTGGATAAATATGTTACTCCACCAACAAATCCGACAACTTTAGATTCTCACAATAAGAAGGAGGTTAAAGAAAAAAAATTCCTCCTAGATTCTGTGAAGGATTGTATAATATCTCACCTAAAAGAGAAGAAGATGACCAAAGAGATGTTTGATACCTTGGTAAGTTTATTCCACAGTAAGAACATGAATATGAAGACAATATTAAGGAATAAACTCAAATCGATTCACATGTCTAGATCAGATAATGTTACTATGTATCTCATGAGGATCAGACATGTGTGTGATGAAATTTCATCCATAGGGAAGAAAACATTTGATGTAGATTTCATGAATGTGGCATTGAATGGTCTTCCCGAGTCATCGGAACCATTTTTCAAAGGATTTTGTGCTTGGGAGAATATCCCATATTGGAAGATAATTTGGGATGATTGCATCTAGGAAGAGACTTAGGAAGATTCTAAAGGAAACAAGTAGGGATGTAGTGAAGAGGACTTGGCCCTTGTCAGTAAGACAAGGAAGGAAAAATGAAAGAGTTCTAGTAAGAAGGGTTACAGTGATGGAGGACCGTCATAGCTAGGGAAGAATTACTTGAGTAAATCAAGTGCTTATCATGTCATAAGAATGGACATTATGCATCTCAGTTTCTAGATAAGAAGAAGAGGCGTAATGAAAATATGTTGACAATATAATCAACATAGACACATATTGATGCGTTTGCAGGAAAGTTTGAGAATGATTCATCAATTATTTCTTTCCTTTCTACTAGCACAACAACAAGGAGTGTTTGGTTATTGGATAGTGGTGCATCTCTTCATATGGCAGATACATGGGAGCTATTTAGAAGTCAGATGGAGGACTCAAAGGTTCATGTGGAGTTTGATGATGATCCCAGGTATGTAGTGAAGGGAGAGGGAACAATTACATTTCATCTTATGTCAGGAGGTTTTTTAGATGCCTGTGATGTTCTTTACATACCAGGTTTGAAGAAAAAATTTCCTTCAGTCTCAACTATGGAGGACAGGGGTTTTTCCTTCACTTTTCAGAGAGGGAAAGTACTCCCACATATAGAGAAATCTAGCCTGAACATTGTAGTGGTCATTGGGGTTAGAGAGGGAAATTTATATAGGTTGCATGAAAAGCTTGTTCAGTATTTGGTACACAATAGTGAAAAACTATGTGAGTTGTGGAAAATGAGGTTGGGACACCTACACTACAAGGCATTGTTGATTCTGAGGGATATTGTTATAGGTCTTCCAGAATTCAGTATCAAGCAATAGGAAGTGTGTAGAGGGTGTGAACATAGAAATAATGTTAATGATTCTTTTCCAAATAGAAAGAGTAGGTCCAAGGGGATCTTGGATCTTATCCATTCAGATGTGAGTGGGATAGTGTCAATAGCATAATTATAGGGATAATCATACTATGTGATTTTTATTGATTATTTTTCTAGGAAAAACTGGATCTTCTTTATGAATACCAAGAATGAGGTCTTCAGTCAGTTCAAAGAGTTTAGGGCTTAGGTAGAGAACCAAACAAGGATGAATATTAAAGTATTGAGATAAGATATTGGAGGAAATTAAACCTCCAATGACTTCAAGTATTTCTTCAAGGAGGGAGGCATCAAGAGGGAGTATACAATCTCATACAACCCTTGGCAGAATGGGGTTGCCGAGAGAAACAATCGGTCAATCATTAGTTATTCCAAGGCTATGATACATGATGAGGAGTTTCCCATATTTTTGTGGGTAGAGGAATGTAATACGATGGTTTATGTGCAAAATAGGAGTCCTCACAGGACATTGGGGGACAAGAGACTGGAGGAGGCATTCTCAAGGGTGAAGCCTAAGATAGGACATTTGACGATATTTTCTAGTGGAGAAGAGGATGAAGCTAGAGACTTCAGGAAAGAAGGGTATATTTATGGGTTACAATGATACCTAAAAGTCTTACAGGATCTTCATTCTAGTGTATAGGAAGATAGTTGTGAGAAGATATGTGAAGTTCGAGGAGAAATTAGTATCTAGGAGTACTCGAGAGTCATCAATAGTGATAGAGGACAAGGAGAAACAAGTTGCAAAGGATGAGAAGCAATCAACAACTTAGACTTCCGGTGGAGAGGAGGAATTATCTCCTTCTATCCCTATCAGGAGACTCAAGTGTTTAGTACATACATTGAGGGATGTTGGTGAGGCTGCTAGGAGTTTGGTCAGAGAGAACAAGCCTCTGAATAAGTTTTTGAAATATATAGTTCTTATGTGTAGCATCATTGATGTTGAGCCTTCTAGTTTTGAGGAAGCAGAAGATCAAAATATATGGTGGGATGCCATGGTAGAGGAGTATACCTCTATTAAGAGGAATGATGTTTGGGACATAGTGGCAAGACTGGAGGGGAATTTAGCTGTGAGTTCCAGGTGACTCTACAAGATAAAGCATGTTGCATATGGTAGCATAGAAAATTTCAAAGAGAGGTTTGTGGTGAGAGGTTTCTCCCATAAAGAGGGAGTGGACTATCATGAGACATTTTCTCCAGTCACCATTTATTATTATATTCGAGCTATTATTTCTTTTTCTTCAGTTATAAAGTGGAGGATACATCAAATAGATGTCAAAAAAATGTTCCTCAAATGGATCATTGAGGAGGAAGTATACATAGAGAAAATGTAGGTATTTGAGGTACATGGGAGGGAGTATCATGTGTGAAGGCTTAAGAAATCCTTGTATGGACTCAAACAATCACCCAGGGCATGGTATTCTAGGACCAATGGATACTTTAAGAGTATGAGATTTACAAAGAGTGAGGCGGATCCTAACTTGTACTTCATACTTTTTGAGAGGATCCTGTCATCTTGGTTTTGTACGTTGATGATTTATTTCTCACGGGTGTAGAGGATATTATTGGAGGGTTCAAAGCAGATTTGGATACTAAGTTCAAGATGAAGGAAATTGGATTGATGCATTATTTATTGGGTTTAGAGGTATGGAAGGTATCATGAGAGATCTTCCTTGGACAAGGGAAGTATGTAGTAGAGATCTTGAGGAGATTCAGGATGGTGTTGAACACACCACCCACACTAAGAAGGGGGGGGGTGAATTAGTGTGTGGACTATTCTAAATTTTTTCTTCTCACAGGTTAGCAGTTAAAACATATTGGAACAGATTAAGAACAATCAAATCATAATTATAATGGACACAGAGACACCGGATGTTTGTATTAGATTTTGTATAATTGATATGAATATTGTAATATAAATATATGTGAAAGAAGATTTTCCCATCATCAATTGATTTGTTTCAACACCAACTGAGGTAAGGAGTACCAAATCCTCGGAGAACACCAACTCTCATGCAAGACCTAGCTTGCTGCAAGAACCAGCTTACTGATAGAACCCAATCTATCCAACTAGAGTTTATTCAACTCTAGTAGTAGTGATCCATTATATAATCAACTCTATCTCATGATCAAAGGTATATCATAAAACACTCATCACCACATTTCATCTTTTCTCTAAAATTTGTGCCTTATTCACTTTATCTTTCCTCTAATATCTTCACATGATATTTTCTTTTACATCTCTCTCTTATATTCGCATGGACCTCAAGTCCAGAGCCGCCTCTTCACTTCACAATCCACGCTTCAGCAACAATAACCATTTCAAGTGAACCAATAATGGTTTTATTTATAGTGGCTTATGCTCAAAACTTGTTTAATTTATTGACTCGACCTGTGCAATAACCAACTTGTTCATTAACAACTTTGGGACGACCAAAGATCATTGTTTCGGGTCTTCAGCGTTACACCTGACAACCCCTTTCCTTTCAAAAATTGATAATAGTCATGGATCGATTTCCTTTGTCTCTATGCTAACAGAGATTGATGCTTCCTTCAAACCATGTTCATATGATCAATGGCGTAGAACCACAAGCTTTACCAATTTAAGTGACGCATTACATTATTCCCTTTAAAAACTCTTTACCATATGACCGACGGTGGTGACCTCATGTTAGGAAATATGAGCGTGTGAGCGCTTATCAATACAAAGACCATGATTCATTCTCCCGATGAGATGGACGATTGTCACGTCTTCATGACTTAAAACCTTTAAAATATCTCGAATACGATATCGCCGAACACATCGGATGGTTCACATTACATCTCGGAACCAGATCAATGGCTAGCGTTAATCCTTACACTCATCCTTCATTGCTTAATCCAATGGCCAGGACTTAATCAAGAAATGAGATGTATGGCCACCTTTTACTCCAGGACTTTGTCTATTATGCTTACGTTATCCTTCCACTGTTTTTTGATCAATGGTTGATAATGAAACTGAACATCAGATCGACAGTCGATATCTCCTTTAGGTCTTCGGACTTCGGATATTTCGAGTCTCAACCCCTTCTATCCTCTGTACGTCAATCTTCCAGAGCTATTAATCCGTTGACGCGTGTCCCTTTCTCAATCAATGGTTGAGATCATTTTGTGTCTTTCGGCTTCAGAATTCTCAAGCCTCAACTTTTACGGTAGTATGATCAATGGTTGGGAATTATCCCAAGGTGATCCTTCATATCGGAGGACTTATGTCTGCTTCAGGACTTCGGTGTTCGGGACTTTGGAGGTTTCGAGTAAGCGCTACTCCATTTTCCTCCGGAGTGATCACCTATTGTGTAAGTCATCAATGGTGGAGACCACTTTCTTTCGGTTAACGTTTCCTCTTACACTATCCTTCCACTGTAGTAGATCGACGATTAGGAATGATTTTGAAGTGATCTTCATATCGAATGTCTCGTTTCCACTTCAGGACTTCAGGACGGGCAAGTGTTGGTGGTATATCTCCCGAAGAAAAACTCCCAAAGTGACATAAGTTGTTTATGCCACTTGCTGATGTGTCACGAGCCGAGTAGTTTCCATGTGTCACTCTAATTCATTATTTTCACATACCAGAAATGTCGATTCATATTAACACTTGTCATTCTCTGACTGTGCCACGTGTCCTTGCTAATGTAGATTGTTGATGTGGTCTATCACAGATTCTTTCTGACATCGATGTAGATCTCCCGATGTGACACATGTTCATCTCCTTGATCTAATGTTCAGGATAGTATCCGAAGGGTATCTCAGATCAACAGTTGAGAGTGACTTCAGACATTCATCCTTCGAGACTTCGGGACTTTTGACATTCATTCATGGTAAAACTGTCGAAGCAATTCTCCTGGAGTGACGTAACTTGCTTATGTCACTTGTTTACATGGAATGAGTCAATTTCCTCTTGACAGTTGTCATCATCTTATTATGTCATGTTTCTTTGTCAACGTGGTCTACCATGCGTCCTTGTTGACAAGGTTCGCTGACATGGATCTCCCATAGGTTATTGTTGACGTGGTCTACTGATCAACAACCCTAATCAAACAGTCCTCGTTATGTCCTCCAAATCCGATGGTCCTTATTCACTTCGGATTTCCAGGCTCCAGGTATTTCAAATCTCAAACAGACAGAGCATAAGTTCCTCACATATTTAGACCTGAAGTGAATTATGTTTGTTGATCAGGTTCTTTAGATCAATATTTCGATCTATTATGCGATGCAACACTTGTAGCTTTATCCTGTCCTTCCAGTTTAACACGATCCGATGGCTGACGGGAATCGGGTTTAAATTGACGGCTGACGAGTATTCGACTAATCAAAATCTCAACCTTTTAGCCCTGCTTATCCTATCCTTCCACTTTGAGATGATCCGATGGTTGACATGAATTTGGGTTTGATCCGATGGTCGACAAGTATTCAAATATTCGAACTCACAACTTCTTTACCTCGCTTATCCTATCCTTCCACTTGATTTGATCTAACGGTCGATGTGGACTCTTCGAAGAAGATCCATGATTGAGGATGATTGCGGAACCACAACTTGCGAGTGATTTAACTGGTCACCCAAACTCTGCAATTGGAAGTTGTGTGTTGTTGGTGAGTTAACCACAATCGTCGATCTTCGAAGCCATAATATTGGAGGGTCCTAACTAATTGCGGTATTGGAACTAGTGCAATATTTAATTCTCCTTTCAATATCTGTAATTCATTCCTGTCATTGATCTGGTGATTGCGCATCCGACAGTCACGATTTAATATGGCTTAATCTCATCATTTGTAGGATCAATCAACGTCAAATATCTTTGGAGCTATGAGATCTGATGATCTAGTCCAATTGCAGGATTGGAACTAGCGAGTCTTTTAATTCTCCTTCCCATCTCCGCAATTTATCCCTGTCGTTGATCTGGCTTACAGATCCAATGGTCACAATCCTACAAAGATCTGCAAGCCCACGGTCAAGATCCTCCAAAGATCCTCAAGCCGATGGTCACTCATATGACCGTCGTCCGTTATATGAGACAATCAACACTGCCAATTTCCTTGATCAGACGAATGTTGAGTTTTCTCACTGTTTCCTGTGCATTGGTCGAATTCTCAATGTTTCCATCGATCCATACTTTTGCAAAGCGCTTCTTCCTTCTGATCTTTGATCTTCATTTGCTAACCTTCTTGATATTTTATCATAGGAACATTGTTGATCCTATCGTGATAAAAAATAATCACGAATCACTTCAACATTTCTCTGCATTTGCTAACGTACTGTGTTTTCCCTTATGAGCTTTTTATCTTCATATTGTTCGCTCCTCCTTCTGAGCTTAGACCTTCAATATCTAAATACTATTTGAGATATTCCACTAACTAATATACTTGTTGACATCAATGACGATATCATATGTGGTAATTCATCATTAACAACATATCATCACATCGAATTTTGACATCAATGACAATATATCCAACAATCTCCCCCTTTTTCATTGAGGGCAACACAGTAAATTCATATACAAAACTCCCCCTGTGATGATGCTTTCCTCTTATGAAGTTTTTCTCCCCTTTTGAAATCAATGGCAAAGGGTTTTTCCTCCTGTAGTAAATCTTTGTATGTTAATGACCAGAATCTAAGCTTGGGTAACTCTTCCTGGAGTCATGTTATGCCTTCCATAATCAAATGACTCCCCCTGTCAGTATGCTCTCTCTCTGCTTCTGACTACTCTCCCCCTTTGTTTCTGAAAAAGTAGTTCTTCCTAACAAGGTTTATTCCCTTGTTAACTAAATTCTTATCTCAGTTGATTGGGATTTTTTTGTTTCAAATGAGTAGTCTTCTTGATATAAATTTTTGTAGTGATCGAGTCTTTTCAAGACTTAATCTAATTACTTTCCTATTTACTAACCAAAATTTTCCTTGAGTTTTTACTGACGGTTCTCCACTTTCTATTTCTACAGGATGTCATGTACCTCATTTTGTACATCATAATGTTTCTTCTGCAGATGTTGTTGTCCTACTGGAACACTGCGCAGTTGTAGCTCATATTTTTCAAACAACTCTTGGATCTACCCATTGATTCTCATTGGTCTCTAACCAGATGTATCCATTTTTATCCAAGATGCTTCTTTACTGTACATTGCTCTAAAGTACTCTGAGGCAACTTTATACTATGCTTGTCACATGAATGCAATTCTTTTTTAAGCAATCAACTTCACTCCTGTTCACTTGTTTAGTATTTTCTATCCACATCGTTGAGTGTCCTGGTTTCTTGAACTTTGTTCTCTAATCATCTATTACTACAACTTCATTTTTCTTCCATGTTCCATTTACTCCTTTTTTCGTACTGTATGACGTATTTCTCATTGACTGTTTTCTTGAGTTCCAACAGTTATAGGCTTTGTGTCCATATCCATCACAACTATAACATCTCATAGTGTAACAATGTGCAACAATATGTCCAACATGATTGTTGTTCCAACATCTTATAATGTTGTTGAACCTACCAAATTGTTTTCTTCCATGATGCCTACAATCTAAGGCTTTATGACCATATTCATTACAAGAAACACAATAACCGTTAAACACACTTTCATACCTTCTTTGATTCATCCATGAAGGTGTCTCTCTTCTGAACTTGCTTTGAGGTATATGAATAGCTTTTGGATGTTTTCCTTGATCTGATCTTCTAAATTTTGTAGCATTTCTTTCATTCTTTGAACGTGAAGAACCTGAGTCATACATGATTTCAATTTTTACAAACGAAGGAGCTCTTTCAGACCTGTCTTCATTCTTTACAAATGAATGACCTATGTCAAACCTATTTTAACCTTTTACTAATGAAGGAATTGCATCAAATTTCTTAGGAGTATTGATTTCTTCCTTGTTGTATCCTAGACCAGATTTGTCATTTGGTGATCTCTGACTATCCAAGATCTCATCCAGGGTCATGGAGTTGTTCAAGAACTTGATTTGGGTGTCTAAATTCTCAACCTTCTTTCTAATATTCACAACTTCTTCTTCCAGGTCATGATAGGATTATTCCTTTTTGTCCAACCGGTTCCTTACTACCTCCTCTCTCATTTTGGCTTCTTCAAGTTGGATTTTAAGATTAACATAGCTTTCCCTTAGTTCTTTTATACTGGCAAGGTTTTTTCTTGGTTCATCATCTTCCTTCCTTTCTTCTTTTTCTTGACTAATTTCATTTTTCAGTCTCTCGATTTCCTCTTCCTTTGCTTGACTGATTTCATTTTTCAGTCTCTCGATTTCCTCTTCCTTTTCTTTTGTTAGATCAACAACTTTTGTTTTCAATATTTTGATCTCTTCTTCTTTGTTTTCTAACTGAATCTTTTGCTCAGATATGATTTCTTCATTGTCTTTGAGATTTTATTTTATTTCCAGGATATGCTTCTCATTGCTAAGCTCATCATCTTCCTTCTTCTTTTCTTTTACTTGACTAATTTATTTCTTCAACTTCTCGTTCTCCTCTTCTTTCTCTTCTAACTGATTGTCTTGCTCATATATTATCTTTTCACTGTCCTTGAGCATTTCCTTTATTTAGAAGACATGCTTTTGACTCTTTTCAAGAAATTCTTTAGTGTAGTCATGAAGATATCCATAGTCTGATTCATTATGGTCATAGAGGTATTCATAGAGACTCCAATCAACCTTTTGTTCGACCTTTGATAGTTCTTCTTCTTCTTCCATGGGATAAATGCTAACAGAACATTCTATTGTTGTATCTGATTCTTCTTCTTTAATTGCAAGGGAGGATTCAATATCACTATTATTGCAATCGAAATATTGTGGAGAGTCCTTACCTTTATTGATGGCCGATTCTTCATCTTCATCCTTGATAGGAATGTCTTTTGTGTCTTCATTTTTCATTTGATACATATTTTCTAACTTCAACCATAATTCCTTGGCAAATGTGCATAGTTCTATGATTGCCTTGACTATATCTGATAATCCATTGAGAATAATCTTCAATGCCACTTAATTGTTCTTCATTGCTCTTCTTTGGACTGTAATTTTGGATAGATTCTTGGATGGAGTTAAATCCCAGGGCTTGCTTACTACTGAATTCCAAACTTTAAATCCTTTTGACTTAAAATATTATTTCATATTTTCTCTCCATGAAGAATAATTTGTTCCATCAAATAAGGGAGCTTCAATTGCGAAGAGAGCCAGCTCACACATCTAGCTGTTGCATTTCATTTTTGGTTATAAATACATATTCTAAATGATTAGAGAGGTTTGAATGGTTGAGATGGTCTCCCTGATTGTAATATTTTTGACTAAGTAGATTGTTCTCTGGTTATGTATTGGACTCAAGAATTTTTATTAATAGAAGTCAGTTTATGTTTATATCATCTTGTTGCATCTTACGTTGAATTACTCATGATTGGATGATCCACATGATATTTTTATGGTTGTATTATGATAAATGTTTGATTATAATACTGCTATGATGTTCTTCAATGTTCTTTAACTTTGAATTCAAGAAGTTCTTCTGTTTGAGTTTTTCCTCCTTGGGTTGCTTGAAGACCTGATGTCAATAGCATACTTTTACACCTCCCTCACTAAATTATTCCTCCTATTCACTTTAACTCCTATTCACTGGCTGAATCTAATCAAGACTTCATTTGCTTATGCATGCTAGCCCAAATTTTTGAGTTTAAACATTATTATTTTGAGTCTTGTCCATTTGAACTTTAAATCACTCATTTACATTTACACATACTTTGATGGGTATTGGGCTTATCCTCTTTGCAATCTGAGGGTGATTCTTAGTGCTAACAATTTCGATGAAAAATCATGGGGGGGAAATACCTTAATCAGAATTGGTGAATCCACTGGGGATTCTCCTAGTTTTTGTCAGTTTGTTTAGGGTCCCTTGTTTGTTGCTTTCCTTGTTGTTTTTCTGTTTTTTTTTAGTTTTTTACAATTTTTTTAGGCTCTCAAGAATTGTTTTCAAGTCCTGAATACCTTTGTCCTGGAGTGGATTTTTATTTTTCTGAACTTGCCAAGCCATCCACATGTTGTTTTTCTACAACTTGCGTACATCTGTGAGTTTATTTTCTATAGCCCGCAGATATCCGCGAGTTTCACTGCACATAGTTGCGGACCTGTGTTAAAGTGGAGTTTTAAAAAAAAATCTCTTTTTATTTCTAGGTTTAGTTCTTGGCTTGGTCAGTTACCTAGGCTGTCATGAGTCCCTTTCTAGCTTTGCTCTATTAAAATATGAAATTTTATCATACAGAAAAAAGAAAATAGCTTACTCTTGGTTTCCCAACATTCTTTTCTTATTTTTAGCTCATTTTTAATCTTGCATCATGTATTATGTAGTTTCTTTTAACATCTTTGGTTATTTTTTCTTTGATAGAAAGAAAATTAAAAACAAAAAACCCATTTTTCTGGTAGTTAGATCTATTTCTTTCTTTGAATTGTTTCTATTGTTATTTGACAAAGAAAAAGATAGTAGCATAGGCTTTCATTTTTTTCTCATCTTAAAAGAATTTCAAAATAAAAATAAGAAAAAAAAAATCTTGTGTTTGCTTCTTTTCTTTCTCTTGAAAGTTGCATTGTGCATTTTGCATCAAAAAAGGAAAAAACAAAACGCAATTCAAGGTTTGAAGGATTGTTCATGCATTTTTCTTTCTTGAAACTCTTTTTCATTTGAATAATTAGTGTAATTTTTTATTTTCCATTGTTCTTATAAGTTTCATTTTTGTAGAAGTCTCAAACATAATAAGTTGCACCTCCATACCCCTTGAGTAAAAACAACCACTAAAATGAACGTTGAACTTAAAATGTACTAGACTTTGTTTCTAGGGTTTACAAAAATGTTTAGGGTTAAGGCCTTGGATTAGGATGGGAGACATAACTCTCCAAGGTTGCAAAACAAACATAGGAGTCTTAGCTAGGGAGAGTCTCAAATCCAATTTTCCTATAAGTATAGCCAAGAGTCTCCTCTAACACAAGAGCTAAACACGAGGTCACATGAAGGAGAGCCAAGGATATTGTCCCTCCGAAGCTTGACTAAGTGTAATGGATAGATGGTATATTGGGGATTTTTTCCTAAAATGACACTGACTCATTTGGCGTCAGTCCTCTGCAAAATTTGAACCTGGTTGAACTTTTCTTGAACTGATACTGGCCCTCTTGGCATCAGTCCTCTCGAGCTTTGGACCCAGTTTCAATTTTTCTAAAGTGACACTGGCCCATTTGTAGACAGTCCTCTATAAGAGCTTCATGCTTAGTAACCATGTCCATATGTTCGATATTGACTGTCAAATGTACCTCCGAGATGATGACTTCGAGTTGGTAACCTTAGTGGCTTTTAATAGGGATCTCAGAGGTGACTACGAGGGTTTATCGCGGTACCTGGGGAATATTTTGTATCACACTTTTTCAGTATTGTTTGATGGTTTCTTGTGAAGTGTGGGTAATTACACCAGATAATGATGGTTAGTGGAGGTATATATAACTACTTCTCACTCCTCCGTTCATTGTTCCATGAAATTTCGTGAACCCATGCCTTTGTCTGGAAGGTCCCTTTCCACTTTTTCATTTCTTTGGACTTAGGACCTCATTCACCTGGGCTGAAGATTTGGAAAAGTTGTTTTCTTGTGATATTTCTCTTAGGGATTTTTATTGGAGTGTTTCTTTGTGTAGTTTTCCTTATGTTTTCTTAGTGTCACCGCTTTTGGATCATTGATTCATGGTGGTTGACCAACCTCTTCACTGGTCGGGAAGGACCCTTGGTCTTCCTCTTGAAAGCATGGAGATGCCTCCTAGAAGGCATGGGTTTTTATACCACTGGATCTCCAGAATCAGTGCGTGAGACTTTTATGGACATGAACAATCCTACAAAGGATGAACTTGTGCATAAGAATGATATTGCCAAAGTCCTTGAGGATACTATTGGGACTTAGAAATGTCGTATTTCCATCCACCTTTCCCTTCGCCATTCTTCACATTTATCCATATTCTACCACTCCATAAACCATTCATTAATACCATTTCATAATTAAATATGGGTTTAACCTTATTATTTTCCAAATCATTTATTTTAGTATTAAAAGGGAATTT
>ML780523.1:139312-150096 GCA_009831015.1 Picea engelmannii | reverse complement strand
ACAAAGAAATAATCATATATATATATATATATATATATATATAAACATTAGAAAAATCAAAACATCACAAAATACATAAAAATTATAAAACTATGAAATCACAAATGGACTTTTCAACAAATTCCTGAAAACAATGCCAACACATGCTTCTACGCTTAAATGCTAATTGTTTTCCTAAAGTCACTTCAAGAAACAATCAACAATGGAATAAGTGCGCAACGACAACATGTATAAACGCATGTTACTTCTTTAATTTGCCGCATTCATACTTCCTTCTCCATCATTATGTTTTCAAACTTCTCACAAGATTTCGTGCAGGAATTGGTATTAAGATTTTTCAGGTTCACAGCTGGTCACATCTCATGACAAAGTGATTTTCAAGAATCACAAACTCTTTCTGTGAAACATGCCTTGTACACTTTGAAGGAGTTGATCTTCATACATCTCATGTCGTTTGCAGTTACACAAGAAACCGTTCATAAACCCATTTGCGTCATGAATGTTTACCCTCATTTTTCCTTCAATGCACATTGATAATCCATGCTGAAGTCCACTTTCCATCACCTTATCCTTCACGACTTCGCACACGCCTATCGTTCTGAGTTGCATACATCTCTTTATCTTTTTCATTCCAATTTTCCTTGTCATTAAAACTATCTAGCTCCCTTTTCATGACTACATTGCCTTGCCATAAACATTGTTGCTACTGAGATATTTCCTATAGTCCTACCAATATTTTTATAAGAACTCGTGTTGACTGATGTGCGATTCCTTAAGGCCCACCTTTCAACAAGTCTTGCCCCATCGACCTCAACACCTTATCTGGGATATAGACTAGAGTTCATTTTGAGTACCTAGAGGCTTGCATGCCTTAATGGCAAGTTCTCTCGCTGATAATCATGGGAATACATCACTATCCCTTGATCGTCAGATATTGCAAGTGGCTCAACATCATCTCATTCATTCGCACTTCGCAATATGTACTCAGGTACTTTGGCACTCATTAACATCAATGATGAGTTGCCTCACATTGGTTAACGACATTCATCAATGGTCGGTAATCTAATGACTTCTCTTCATGCTCGACATCGACACATTCATTCACATGACTAGAATTGTACCATCGGATTTAGCAGTGGGTGAAGACTATAAAATTTTCCATGACTCCTCAGTAGTTACAACAGCATGACTTCAACTATATGAGAGTACTATAGTTCCACTTCCTTACTTCCTCTTTTCCATGATTCATCAGCAACAGTTCAGATTCCTCCACTTCACATTCTTTGATCCAGCAGTGACATCAGTCGCAGCTACAACATCAGTCTCCTTTCACATGATCCTGCAACAGTGACATATTCCATGCTCCAGTAGCCGCATCAACCATATTCCTATTGCATAGTTCATCAACATTTTGGGTAAGTGGAGGTATGTTTTTTTCTACTCTTTAATCATGCAATTCCTTACATGCTAGGGTGAATGAATTTGGAAAAATCCCTCACCATGCTCCCTTTCCTTTTCACTTCTATGACTCATGCCATGTTGCATGAGGACATTCAACCAATTTAGTTGGGGGGGGGGAGCTATATTCTCTATCATCACTCCATTTTTCCACTACCATCATTCCATTTTTTTTCGTCTCATTTACTATTTACCGACATTTATTTTCGTCCAATGATACTCTGTTGCAGTTTTCTTCATAAGCATTGATATACATATTGGCATAATTCACAAATGTGCAAAAGGGCTTTCTTATACTTAGTGATGTTTTCTTATTCTAGCAAGCAAATGGGTAAATTATTATCATAACAGCAAGAGAACAAATAACGAAATGAATGTTGTTTACACAAGAACCAACATTTTATTATCATAACAACAAGAAAAAAAAAATAACGAAATGAATGTTGTTTACATAAGAACCAACATTCTCTATATTCATGGTTGTCACACAAGAACCAACCATAAGAAAATGTCATATGTTACTCATGTAAACCCCATCCTAGAAATATTCATTATCATCACTCAAAGCCAAAATTCAGATGCCAAAATTTCTCGAGAAGATCCATGCACAGTTGCATGAGGACATGTAACAAGTTCAGTTGTGGGGTATGTTGGGACTCAGAAATGTCGTATTTCCATCCACCTTTCCCTTCGCCACTCTTCACATTTATGCATATTCTACCACTCCATAAACCATTCATTAATACCATTTCATAATTAAATATGGGTTTAACCTTATTATTTTCCAAAATCATTTATTTTAGTATTAAAAGGGAATTTGTGATTAAATAATAGAAAATTGACATGTTTTCATATATGTGTGAGCTTTATCATGTGTACGAATATGTGAAGGATTAATACAAAAAGACTTCTCGAATATCTCCTCCACCATTTCAATATTTGAGGAGATAATTCAATCCTAATCCAAGGAGAAGATCATGGAGATTTGGTTGTCATATCTTATCCAAGATATATGAGAGATATGTGTGAGGATTTGAAGGGATTATATTTTGTAATAAAGGGAAATGGGTTGAGAGAAAAGTAGATTTGTAATTATGAGATGTTTATCTCCTTCTCAAATCTCTCATGTATAAAAGAGAGTGCCCTCTCTTCATGAGGGGGGATGAGAATCATTATTATGTAGAAAAAAGGGGACAATCATTATTATGTCGATGGAGAGGAAGAATTATTATTATGTAGATTAAGGGAATTGTTATGAGATATGTTCTTGAGGAGAATTGTTATGATGTAGATTGGATTCATGAAGAGACTCCTTTTGTAAACCTACATATTGAAGATTAATGCAAGTTTGGATTCAGTGATTTTGTCTCTCGTAGAAGTTAGCATTTGGTGATCTAAAGCTTCCATGTTGGCATCGGCAAGGGCCACTGATCCAGCTTGGTAAGCTTATTGTAAATTGTTAGTGTACATTTTCATTTCATGTACCTGTTATTTTGATTTCATGTTATTTTGTTTGATTTCACTATTCGAATTTGTTGCAAAGTGTGGTAATGCAGGAACAGTTGGATCTCCATATTTCACCATACATGAGATTTAATGGAGCATTCCACTTGTTAGTTTAGTTTCTCCAGGAGATAGAATCAAATTTCATCTTTTCTTTTCATGAGCCATCAATGAACATGTCCATCACCTGAGCAAGAGCTTTTTCTTGTTTATGCGTTTTGCTTTCCAGCTTTTGAATTGTGTGAGGATTGTTATTTTTAAGAGTGTGTTGGTTTCTAAATGGTTTTCTTATCTAATCTATACTAAACAGACATAGGAACCTATATGTTATCGGCATATATAGTGCATCAACTCTACTGATTACGAATCTCGATTGATAATTTATGTTTGGTAATATATTATGCATATAATTGCACCAACAGACACTAACCAAGGAACCCATTCCCAAAGAGGTTCTTGTGTTTTTCCGTTATTTGGAAATGTTGGTACCCCCTTGATGGCCACTTTGGACATTCCTGGGTTGAATGTAGGACTATTGGTTTGGTTGTGTACCACTTTGAATGTCCTGAATTCTTTCGATGCTTATTATATAAGAACCTTATGTAAGGGGCATCATATAGATTTTTGGCTGGAAAAGGAGAGCAACATAGATAATTTGAGGAGAGTAACCCATGCATGGAAATTCATATGACACCCTATAGAGAAAGGAAAAGGAAGGAAAGAGATCCTTAGTACTGCCCAGAAGAAGGAATTCCATCTCAAATTTGAATCTACATCAAACACACGACCCCATGTGTGTCATTAAGGATTGAAGCAGGAACTGAGACTTGTTTAAGAGAAATTGTAGTAATTCAATGAAGTCCAAGAAATAGTTAGAATAGTGAGAACAATGCAGCAAACAAGATTCATTCAACATCACCAAGGGTGAGTACAACACCTAGTACAATGGAAGGGATAGACCATACGTTAAGAATGCCTGAGTTTCAAGCAACAAGGTTAGAGGACCCTAAGCAACACTTATTTGTATGTGACACAATATGGACTATGAAAAATGTCTAGGACGAGGTGAGGAAAATCACGTAGTTGGCCATAATTTTCAGGGTCCTGCACTATTATGTGCTAGTGGGGAAAATACCCCTATTATTATACTAGGTTGGAATATAGGCAGAGAACTGACTTCCTTTAAAATACATATCTATTTCTAAACTACCCCAAACTATCTGAACCGAAATACAAAAGAGAAGAAGGAGGATTAGTAGTTGTACCTTTGGTCCTAACATCCAATGTAGACTTCATTCACCTTTGTAGCTTCCTAGGTTGCAGGTCTCCTCCCGAAGCTGACCCGCAAGAACACTTAGGCAAACAATGATACAAATATACAATCTCTACTTATAACTATTAGCATTCATATATAAACTTAGATTCATTAATCAATAAAGATATAAAAACATAATGTATTGGGACAAGAAAATAACTATTTTATTCAAAATGAAGGTTAAAATATTACAACCTTCTCATCGGTAGAGGCTCCGCGAACCAAGTCTGGGATCCTCTTACTGCTGCTCCAAGTGCATCATTATCATGATTCCTCTCACAATCAACTAATCTCTTTGGGGAAAGGGAAGGGATTTTATAAAGAGAAATGGATGAAGGGGAATTTTGAGGCCAAATCTCAGAAAGGGATGCAAAACTTGGGCTAGAAGGGGAAGGTATTTTGGCAGAGTTTCTTTGTTCTCTTTCTTGATGTTGTAAATGGGACCCCAAGACCTCTTTTAATATTAGAAAAATATGGTTATTCAGTTTGGGTATGGGATACAATGGGTAAAATGGTTGGGAAACACTCGATAGCCCATAAATTCCACCGAATTCCTTGAATATATATATATATATATATATATATATATATATATATATATATATATATATATATATTGCAAACTTTGGAGCTAAACGTGGGATTTGTAGTATGCATCTTGCATATGTACGCATGTTTTCTAGTATGAAACTAGCGTGTGTATGCAGGAAGTAGTTTAATAGGTCACATACATGCTCCAAAAAATGTTTTTTTAAGAAGGATCCTCAGCAGTAATTTGGAAAATTGTGTAAGTGGAAAGGAAAATTCCATGTATTCATAGGTAGATCATTTTTGGACTATAACAAATTCCCCCTAATGTGTGAGGTCAGAAGAGAAGTTGATGGTCGAAATACATTAAAATATATTTACTAGTGGGAAAGCATGGAGTTGAGTGAGCCCGAGACCATATTTTGGGAGGGTACCATCTACAAAATAATAATAATCTCTCTGAGGCAGGCATACCCATGCTTGGGATGAACTAGTCATGGATTCCAATCAAGTACACTGCAGATCCATGTCATAGAAATGTATATATAAAGTGTAGTCATGAGAAATACACAATGGATCTACATCTCAAAATCATTTGATGATATTTAAGTACAATATAATATGCATATTCAAGAAGCATTGATGCATGTGGCTTGAGATGAGGACTTCATAGCTTGAGAAACAACTTCAATATCTTCAACAGCTTAGGTAGGAGTACAATGGGAGTGTAATACTCACTATTCTGAGGTCTTCGACATGTTTTCTGGGAAATATTGGAGGATCGTGATCATCAGGTACATAAATTCATCAATTGTGAATTTGAACTAGACTCGACTCTTAGGATAGACGACTCATGAAAGTCAAGAGACAAACTATAGAAAGGCCAACTCAGGTTGGACTAAACTTCCCTTGGAAAAAAGCACGAAAAATGATGAGACTCAGGCAATGTAATATTGACATAAGTATGTGATAGAGAAGGAACCACAAACTATCCATATGTTTGAAAGAGTAACCAAATGGAGGAGGACACAACTCTATGTAGAGAGAACAACTTCCTAAGGCCATACTAGATCCCAATGCTTGGAGAAGAAACAAAAGGATGTGCATTGTCCAAGGGAAACTATATTTCTTCTGAATAAATAAGAATATATATCTCGTCCCCTCTTTTTGGAATATTTCATTGTTTTGTCTTTTTCAAATTTTTAACAAGCTTGAAAAAGAATAAAAGAATGCTACATTACAAAGGAGGAACGAGTGTCGCGAGAAAGAAAATGGGTTCCAAGTGCATGGAGCATACTGATGCTTAGGGAAAGGAGACATGTGCAAGAAAAAACCTCCATGGGTTGAGGTGTAATATCACAAGGGGAAAAAGTGTTGCAAGGCTTGTGTATAAGGAGTTATTTAAAGGTTCAATTGAGAGAAACATGGAGCCGAGATTAGGCCAAAGATGAAAGGACAAGACATGCGATGCGATGAAGCATGACACAACAAGACTCCTTCCATGTCATTTTTTTATGAGCCCAAAGAAAGTAAGCTCGGTGTTTTTTTCACATTTTAGAGAGTCTAAAAAAATGCTAAAAAAGACTCCAGAAAGTTCCTTTTTTGCAGCTAGTCCAATTGGTTCAAAAAAGGGTTAAACTTGTAATGAAAGGACGTCTCTCCAAAACCATTTTAACGAGTGTGATTGAGACAAGATCACTCGGTGATATTTTTAATTTTAAGGAGTCTAAAAAGAGCTTAACTATGGACTCACAACCTTTTTCTAGGTTTAGTCTCCTTAGCCCAAAAACGTATAAAATATAAATTAAGAGAACTCTCCCGGCAAGAAAAGTCTCCCGAGGTGTACCT
Organism: Picea engelmannii; assembly: GCA_009831015.1. Classification (NCBI taxonomy): domain Eukaryota; kingdom Viridiplantae; phylum Streptophyta; class Pinopsida; order Pinales; family Pinaceae; genus Picea; species Picea engelmannii. The sequence goes on along the minus strand of ML780523.1, from coordinate 143,444 downwards.
TTTTCCTAGATAATATATTGGCTATAAAAAGGGTTAAACTTATGCCAAACAGATGTTCTTTCTTGACCAATTAACAAGTGTGAAAGGAACAAGGTCAATCGACAATATTTTCATATTTAGGGAGTCTGAAAAGAGGTTAACTATGGACTTCGAGGGGGTTCATTTTTCATAAGTAATCTCCAAGGCCTGAAAAAGAGATAAACCAAAACCGAGGAGAATGTTCCTTTTTCAAAAATTTAGTCCCTCGGGCCTGAAAAAGGGTTAAAATTACACCTAGGAATACTCTCCTAGCGAAACGAAGTTCCTAGGGCATACCTTTATTTGTAAAATTAGTCATCCGGACTGCAAAAGGGGTAAACTATCATTGGACAGATGTGCCTTCAAATTTGAATTTGTCGAGCGTGAAGGGAAAAAAGATCGCTCAGCAATATTTTCATTTTTAGAGAGTCTGAAAAAGTCTTAAAGAAGACTCTGGGGGGGCTTATTTTCTCAATTAATCCATATGAGAATGAAAAGAATAAATAAAGTCTCGTTGGATGTTGCTTTCAAAGTTTAAGCGAGCCTGAAAGACAAAAAAATATGCTCATGGGGGGTCCCTTGGGTAGGCTAGAGAAAGATGAAGAAAAAGCATGAGGCTTCAACAAAAAGTCATGGAAGGACTAAACAGGAATCCCGTGCCTATGAATTACTTCAACATGGGAACCAAATGGTAAAAAAGGCTCTAACTAGGATGCCTATGGAAGGAAGGCTCTACCACATAAAGTACGAAACACTTATCGGCAAGGAAGGTTAGTGTCGGAATTTAGTGGGGTCGATTCTAAGTCTAAATGAACCAGGAAATGGATAATGAAAAAATACAAATAGGGAAAAACCTAACCTATATGCAAGTTTTGAGGTCAATACCTATCTGAATGGATCGATATGATGATCAAAATTCAAACAAAAATGTCTCCAAGATCCTGCATATAAGGCCAATAACACTCGTACAAAACTTGAAAACAACAAACATGGATTGTAAAATATGTACAAGGTACCGCACATCCTTACAACTCATGTGTGGTAGTAGTTTAGGTAGATCCTACTGCTAGGCTCTGACCAAGATTCTCTTTGATAGTCAACCTGGAAAGTCTCCCAAAAGGGAAGAAAACATAAACCATGGTGTAAGTCTTCCCATGGTATAAAAACCTTAGTCATGGCTTCAAGGATAGCATCATCCAAAGGAAATTCAAAATCTGAGAAATCACATGAACGAGGAGGGTTGACAGTCCCAAAGGGAAAAGTAAACTGACCATATTGCATATGACGATGAAGGTTATGTCTAGGACTAGCAGAGTCTATCAATGAAGAATCACAAGCATGAGGGATCGAGGATCTACAAACAATGAGATCAGACTCGAAAGGAAACTCAATATCACTCAGACCAAGAGGGGGAAGAAAGGGCTCCCATTCCCCCATTGGATAAACCAATGGATCAATTACCAAGTCTCAAGAAGGAAAACATGAGTGAATAAGTTCTTTCTCATGAGAAATTGAACACCGAGAATAAGATGCCACATAATTTACCTGTGGAGAGGTAGAGTCTACATGAATACTAGGAACATATAAAGGGGAAGCCTGAACTAACACCAAATTGGGATGGTGATTATCATATGCCAGTTGGTCGATAGTGAAAATGCTTCCATTTTGTGGGAAATGCATCACCCAGAAGAGTGTAGACACCACAATGTTCATAGCATATACATAATCATGCCCGAGAAGCATATTGAAATCTAACAGGCCTTACACCACTTTAAGATCGACAAGGATAGTCTTCCCACCTAACGAGATAGGTAACTGAGGAAGAACCCCCAAATATTCACTAGGACATCTGTCAAAATCCAACATCTCATGCAATGCAGACACAAGCTCAGGAGAACCCAAAGATTGCCAAGTTGAGGAGGATAAAACATTTGCGGGGGTTCCTTCATCCACAATACATCAGTAAATGTTTTTTGAATTAACTTCAAACCTTATTTGAAAGGGTGTAGAAGAAGGAAGACGAGGCTCAACAAGGTCATTCCAATTAAATAAAACCATCCTATGGCTTGGAGGGGATATGCTCGAAGTGAGCGAAATGCCCCCTTGTTCTAAAATTACTGAACTAGAAATACTATAAAAATAGTTGGTAGACACATCACTCCCCATAAAAAGAGTGGGATCAGCCAAATATTGCATCGGCATGACCACTTTGGTAGACTCGAGACTCTCTAGAGAATATTTGGATCAACTGAATATTGCATCAACACGACCACTTCCTCAATCAATGGTTGAATAGGTTGTGAGACAACATGGTCTAGAGGCGCATTACCCCTGAAACAGGAGTGGGATTAGCTGAAGATCGCATCAACATGACCACTTTCTCAACCATTGGTTGAATAGGCTATGAGGTGTAGTGTACCTTTTTCACCACCGAGGCTTTCAAACCTCTCGCTAACCAATCTGTACATGGATTTTTACATAAAACATACAGAATTGTATAATCACATGCGTAACAACAAAGAGATACATTTTAATTCTTAGAATAAACATATCATTATGGTTATAATTAAACAATCCATAGCTTTCAACAGTAATAGATTTACACAGCGAAAAACATGATAACAGATCCAGTACAGTTATGATAGAATGTGGTAAAATATGATTTAATACTTATCTTGTAACAGTGGAGAAATCCACCAACCAAATGCAGGCCTTCCACGAACCTCCCAGCCGTAGACCGCATTGCTCCTCAACTCAATAGTGGGTCACCCCCGAGCTGGGACTGAGCTCCACCCCAGGGCAAGGAATCCAGACTCAGGCTGAGGTTACAGGAAATTTAGTCACACACAACCATCAGGAAGAATGCTCTCCCAAGAATCTCCCACGCTCACTGCCCACAGACCCTCATTCCCCACATGCATGTTCCACCCCAGGAGAGTGCACCTTCTCTGTCACCTGGACAGTCCTTCGGCTGCCAGTCTCCCTTACCTTGGGTTATAGGAACAGACTGGACAGGAAGTCTCCAGGTTCTGTGGCAGCTACAGGGTTCCTTCCAAGAGCTCTCTCCTTCCTCTGCGCACTCTCTCACCTGGAGGGAGTCGCTCATAGGCCAACAAGACTCACGCAGTCTAGAACTGCGTGCCACAACAAACACAGGGAAAATGGACACAGGCTTCCCAAGAACCAGTTCAGCAGTTATAGGGTGTTTTCTCGGTCAAGATTTCATAATAGGGCTCCACGCACAAGCTCGCTCAGCTTTTCATGGGCAAACAGAGACTCTTCCCCAAAATTGACATGGACCTTTCATTCAGGGAAGGCGCCCACTGGTTTTCTCCCACAGACAGACTCCATGGCTATAAACAGGGGTGTACACAGATTCTTCCACGCAAAACACAGGCTTCCTCTCTGTATCATACATACACGGGGTCTCTTACCGACTGGCTCGCATGGCTCATCCTCAGGGCAGTCGGGTCGAATTGAATGAGAGAGATCCCCCCCCATGGCTGTTCCTTTCTGTTTTATTTGCATGCGTCAGGGTGGACATTTGTCACCCTGGGAACTGCATGCGTTCCATCCGCATGCCTCCCTGTACACGCCTTTCCTTTTTGCTAGGAACTTAGGATAAAATAATATGCACATGGCTTTTTAGGAAATAATATTAAAATATTATTCCAGGCCTAAGCCCCTAGGCTCAACACTCAGCCCCTTTCCCACCTTCCAACCCCTAGTTCCTTGCCTACTCTGTGGACGCTCAGCCCCCCTTCACTCATTCATCGTGGTCAGTCTGCACCTGGCGGTGTTTATATTTTATTGATTATTTTGCATACATACAAGTACAATAGCAGGCTCCTGGCCCTCAAACACTTAGGCTTCCTGGCCTAACAAACACATAAGTCTTCCAGCTTTATACAAAACTTGGCTTACCAGCCTATAGAACACAATTACAATTCATTTCATATATCATGATTTGTAATGGGGCTCGGCCTTGGGGACACTACAATCCCCCTCCCCTTATTTTTGCACTGTCCTCAGTGCAACTTTACATCGCATCTGCAAGTTCTTCAAAATTTTCAAAAAGGTGCGGGTACTCTGCCCGCATAACATCTGCATGCTC
>ML780523.1:78303-135408 GCA_009831015.1 Picea engelmannii | reverse complement strand
TTTTAGTCAGATATTTCTTCTCAAAATACTTCTTAAATTCCTTCCACGTGACCTCTTTCTCTCTGATGTGTTGTACCTGCACAAACTGATCCCACCACATGGACGCTTTTCCTTTCAGTTGGTACATTGCAATTCTTCCCTCTATGTGAGCAGAATAATTCTGCAGTTGGAAGTATTTCTTCATGCCCAACAACCATGTCTCAGCATCTTCCTCCTTCTTATGTTCTCCATCGAATGTTGGAGGCTTAATCTTGTTCATCTCTCCTTTCAATTCCTCCTTTCCAGATTTTCGATGTTTTCTAGTAGGGGACGGGCTTGAACTACTGTGTGTCTTACTGTCAGAATGTCTTTGGGAGCGACTAAGATGTCGGCTACCACTCCTCAACCTACTTCTTCTCCCATGGGTTCTGCGACTCCCCGTTGTACCTGAGTCTCTTCCCTTCTCAAGTTTCTTCTCTATTCTTTCCAGGCTCTTCAAGAATTTTAAGTTTAATTCCCCGTGCCGATCCCTGACTTTCATGAGCTTTCGGCTATCAGCTCGACGCTCCTTGGCCTATCTTTGTATCCCTTCAATGATTTTCATCATATGTCCTTCCTTATCCATCTCTTTTCCATGCCCATTAGAGTTCGATCCTTCGACTCCCAGGTTAACATCCTTTCCTTCCCGTTCATCTTCTATTTCAGGGGTAAACTGCACTTTTCCCCACTCCATACTTGGCGTTGATTAACTGGGGTTCTGGCCTTCGTCGAACTCTGCACACACACTCTGTGAAATTAATTTTGAAATTTGTCAGGCCATTAAACCTTCACGAACAACCACGATATTTATAAGCCAATTCAAGTAAAATAAAAGACATTTCGATTTTAAAATAAGTTTTCCGAGTTCTCAATCGTCTCTACAAATTTCTTGTTTTCGAAACTTCAGTTTCTCAGTACTTCGGGTTTCTGGACCTTGGGTTTTCGGTACCCGGAAGTTCACTATGCAATAGTGACTTCCTACTCCCTTTTACTACAATTCCCCGAAATCCAACATTTCGGGTTTAATTAACTATGGCCCCATGGCACCGCTGTCGCCCTTAACTGTGATGGGGCATAGCGCGTTCCGGAAGGTCCACATATCCTTTGGTGACGTCATTGGGGTCCCACCACTCTTGCCTTGTCTTCACACTTGCTAGCATGTGGTGCTCTTCAGGTGTCTACGGGGTAAATCTTCCCGATTGAAGCTTCGAGTGTTGGGGTTTTGTGATCCATGATGACATGATTTCCTATTCTCATGAACTCCCGATATCCGATTTTCCGATGCGCCTTTTGCTTTAGCCCTTCGCGGTTAAGCCAAAGTCCATGTGACTGCAGTCTTATCTCCTATCGGAGTTTCGGACTTTCCAATGTCCATATGCACATGTCCTCAGGATTCATGATTCTCCGAATCCCGAGGCATCTTTCACACTTTAGCCCTCCTGGCTTAGCTCCTGGTCCACGTGACCTCTACCCCATGACTGTAGTCAAACCTCTCGTCGGGGTTTCGGGGTTCGGAGTTTCACAATGCATGGACTTCTTGTCCCCGCGATTCCCGATTCTCCGAATCCCAATTTTCGATGGATGACTCTTCTATCAGGACTTTCCCCGATTGCCTAGATTACTGCCATGTGTCCACAATGAATGGACGATCCTGATTCAATCTCGGGCTTCGGGACTTTTGATTCCCCGATGACAAAATCCTTTGTCAACTCAAAACCCTGATAGCCTGTATACCGACGGGTCGCTCTATCTCTGCCACGTGTCTCAACTGTTGGACGGCTCAGATCAAATCTCGAAACTTCGCCCGGTGCAAGGTAAAAAACGCTCACCTACGTGAGTCTGGGTGTCCGGATCTCCGAATTGGACGATCACGTGACACGCGTCCTTCCTTAGACGGATGGCTCAGATTCTCTCTCTCTATTTCGGAGCTTTCGCCCAAAATACTAAGGTTTAACATTCAAGCATCTCCCGACAGATCCAACGGATGTCGGGTTTTCCGACTGAGATCTGACGGCTCAGACCGTTCCTAACCAAACCGAGATTTCGCGTATCATGATTTTCCAATCCCCTGTGCAATATCCAAAGGCTTTAAACCTTGTGCACATTCTCCAAATCTGACGGTTACAAGGGTTTTCCTTCCCTCCCGAACAGATCCTACGGTTCTAACACCATTGGTGTAGAGACCTGTCTCCCCGTGGCCATAGACCACACCAGCTGCGGTTTCATAGCACCGCTATACCTCCTAAGCTTAATAAAAACTCGTCAAGTGTCCCCTTGGCACTTCAGAACAAACCAGGGTCCAAAATTGGTCCTCCTGACTCAATTTCCCCTCGCATTCTCGGTCCAAAGACCATTCCACTGGCCCATCTAGGCTCAGTGTCGAAACGTTGGCTCTGATACCAATTTGTACTATACCTTTTTCACCACCGAGGCTTTCAAACCTCTCGCTAACCAATCTGTACATGGGTTTTTACATAAAACATACAAAATTGTATAATCACATGCGTAACAGCAAAGAGATACATTTTAATTCTCAGAATAAACATATCGTTATGGTTATAATTAAACAATCCATAGATTTCAACAGTAATACATTTACACAGCGGAAAACGTGATAATAGATCCAGTACAGTTATGATAGAATGTGGTAAAATATGATTTAATACTTATCTTGTAACAGTGGAGAAATCCACCAACCAAATGCAGGCCTTCCACGAACCTCCCAGCTGTAGACCGCACTGCTCCTCAACTCAACAATGGGTCACCCCCTAGCTGGGACTGAGCTCCACCCCAGGGCAAGGAATCCAGACTCGGGCTGAGGTTACAGGAAATTCAGTCACACACAACCATTAGGAAGAATGCTCTCCCAGGAATCTCCCACGCTCACTGCCCACAGACCCTCATTCCCCACATGCCTGTTCCACCCCAGGAGAGTGCACCTTCTCTATCACCTGGACAGTCCTTCGGCTGCCAGTCTCCCTTACCTTGGGTTACAGGAACAGACCGGACCGGAAGTCTCCGGGTTCTGTGGCAGCTACAGGGTTCCTTCCAAGAGCTCTCTCCTTCCTCTGCGCACTCTCTCACCTGGAGGGAGTCGCTCATAGGCCAACAAGCCTCACGTAGTCCAGAACTACGCGCCACAACAAACACAGGGAAAATGGACACGGGCTTCCCAAGAACCAGTTCAGCAGTCACAGGGTGTTCTCTCGGTCAAGATTTCATAATAGGGCTCCACACACAAGCTCGCTCAGCTTTTCCTGGGAAAACAGAGACTCTTCCCCGAAATTGACATGGACCTTTCGTTCAGGGAAGGCACCCACTGGTTTTCTCCCACAGATAGACTCCACGACTATAAAAAGGGGTGTACACGGATTCTTCCACGCAAAACACGGACTTCCTCTCTGTATCAGACATACACGGGGTCTCTTACCGACTGGCTCGCATGGCTCATCCTCAGGGCAGTCGGGTCGAATGGAATGAGAGAGATCCCCCCCCACGGCTGTTCCTTTCTATTTTATTTGCATGCGTCAGGGTGGACATTTGTCACCCTGGGAACTGCATGCGCTCCATCCGCATGCCTCCCTGTACACGCCTTTCCTTTTTGCTAGGAACTTAGGATAAAATAATATGCGCATGGATTTTTAGGAAATAATATTAAAATATTATTCCAGGCCTAAGCCCCTAGGCTCAACACTCAACCCCTTTCCCACCTTCCAGCCCCTAGTTCCTTGCCCACTCTGTGGATGCTCAGTCCCCCTTCACTCATTCATCATGGTCGGTCTGCACCTGGAGGTGTTTATATTTTATTGATTATTCTGCATACATACAAGTACAATAGCAGGCTCCTGGCCCTCAAACACTTAGGCTTCCTGGCCTAACAAACACATAAGCCTTCCAGATTTATACAAAACTTGGCTCACCAGCCTATAGAACACAGTTACAATTCATTGCATATATCATGATCTGTAACGAGGCTCGGCCTTGGGGACACTACATGAGGAAACCTCAGAAGACTCATAATCAGAAGAGCTTGCAGATAGGGACCACAATATTCATTCCTCTAGAAGGCCAGGGCATAAATGAGTACAGTGATCTCCCTTGCAAAGCTTACAAGGGAACTTAGGATCACATCCTATCCTTCTAGGTTTCTAAATAGAATAAATGCCACCAGCGTGACTAGCAGTGGTTGGTTTCACATATCCAACATGACTTGTAGAGATTGGTGATTAGTTGATAACATGACTCCCAGAGGCTACAAACCTATTTCTAGTATGACTTGTAGTGACTGGACTGTTTCCCCCAACATGACTTACAGAGTTTAGGTGCGTTCCCCCAACATGACTTGCAGAGGTTGTTGAAAACTCTCCAACATGAATAGCAGAGGTTGGATGTTTTCCCCTAGCATGAATTTCATGGGTTGGGTGTCGGTCTTCAACATAACTTGAGGAGGTTGAGGACCTCTCTCCAACATGACTCGTAGAGGTTGGTGATTTCTTCTTCCTATTCTTCCTCTTTCTATTTCATTTAGACTTATGGTTACTAATAGCTATACTTTCACCAGAGAAGGAAGAAGGAGGGGGAGAATAATTTCCTGACGAAGGAACATCAACATGATTCCCATGACATAAGGTGCTTAACTAAGAAGCGTCAAGAGCATTCGAGACATTTGGAATGGTACCCAAACAAACCGGTAGTCCCACATTCAATCCAGGAATGTAAAAAGTGTTCATTAAAGGGACACCAATGTTTCCAAAGAGAGGAAAAGAACAATAATACCCCTTCGAAGGGTTTCCTTGGTTGGTATCATCAGGAACTTTTTCCATGAAGATCTCATGCACAGGTTCTTCTCTTACAAGATCGATCAAGTCCATAAAAGTCTCACACACTGACTCTGGCGAACCAGTGGTATAAAAAACAACACCTATAAATAGGAGGATCCATGTTTCTAAGAGGAAAACTGAAAAGTCCTCACAATTGGAGGAGAGGGCAGTCTACCACCTTAGTTTAGAGACCCAAAGCAATGACTAACCAAGTCACTATGGAAAACTAGGGAGCATAGAGCACACCACTAAGAAGAAAATCCTAAAAAGATACAAACCAATCAAACCACCATTATGAATGCTTCCGACCCAGGGAGATGAATTCCTGATCATCCAAAGCATTCATAAAGGAAAATGACTTTCCAGGAGAAGTAGTTACCCAGACCTCTGACCAACAGTCCCTTCGAGTGTCGCCTAGAGAGTACAAAGTATGCCTCAGGTACCGCGATACACCCCTCACAGACACTTGTGTGTCAACCTATATAATGGAAACTAGGTTACCAAATTGGAATCACTAACCAGGGGGGTATAGTCAATAGTCATGTGAGTGTATGAGCAGGGTAACTAAGCTCAAATATCCTCCTGAGTCCTAAAACTCAATAGGGCCAGAATTACTCTTAGATTACCTTGGATAGGTCCAAGTGTCTTAGACATATGACACAAGTTGGGCCAGTAACGCTACAAGATTCACCCCCAATACACTCTCCCAAATGCTTTGTCGGGATCAAGAGTCGATATCTTTGTCACCATCCTCCACACGACCTCATGTTTGACTCCTGTGTGAGAGGAGCTTCTCGGATTGAGTAATTACAAAGTGTATTTTTCAGACCCTAGAACAAACACCTAAGTTAAGTTTTGGTTGGCATTGGAGAGTTTACCTCTCCACACCTAATCCAAGGCCCTATCCTAAGCTATTGGTGAACCCTAGAAAAAGTGTTACAAATATATTTTAGATCAACACGTTCGTTTTAAGGTATTTTCTTACTCAAGGAATGGAAGTGCAATTTATGTTGTTTGAGACTCTTGAACAAATTAAACTTATTAGAACACTGGAAAATAAGACTTTACACTAATTCTACAAATGAAAAAGAGCTTCAAGAAAGAAAAATGCATGAACAATCTTTCAAACATAAAGAAGCAATATTTTCTCCTTTCCATGCAAAATGCACAATGCAACTTTTGAGTGAAATGAAAGAGAAAATGAAAGGATTTTCTTTCTTATTTTTATTTTAAAATACTTTCAAGATGATAAGAAAACATAACCCTATGTTAATTCCTTTTCTTTTTCAAATAACAATGCAAAGAAAGAAAGAGACCTAACTAGCATAAAAACTAGGTTTTCTCTTTATATTTTCTTTAAATAAAAGAAAAATTAACAAAAGATACTTAAAGAAACTATAGAATATGGAGAAACTCATTTTTATTAAAATACAAGCTAAAAATAAATGAAAAATGCTTGGAAACACAGAGAGACAAGAGGATTTATTTTTTTATTATTTCATGAACAAACTGAGCCTTCAAACTATATAAACCCCAAATAACAGAAGCTTCTAGAACTTGGGAAGATCTAGGAACCACAAGTTTCCTATAGGAAAAGGAAAATCTTCTGAAAAAAATCTCCAAAACAACAGAGACGTGTGTTGTGAACAGTCAGTCTGTGTATGTACGTGGGTTGTATATAATGCAGGATGTGTATGTATGCGTGATGTACATAGAGTAGGTCGTGTATGCCTCTGTAAATTTTCAAAAAGGTAAATATTTTGGATAGACAACTTGGGAAAAGGAAGCTAGTAGGCACATGGAAGGTGACTAGAGGCCCAACCTGACTTAGAACACTCAAAAAACTCAAAAAGAAACAGAAAATAAAATCTAGGCAAGATCTCGGGCACTAAGACCCTAAAGAAACTCCTCAGTAGAGTCACCAATTATGCTAGCGGGGAGAATCCCCTTATTACTATATTGGGTTGGAATATAGGCAAAGCACTAACTTCCCTTAAAAGACAATTCTATTTCTAAACTACCACAAACTATCTTAATAGAAATACAAAAGAGAATAAGGAGGACTAGTAGGTGTACCTTTGGTCATAACGTCTGATGTAGACTTCCTTCACCTTTGTAGATTCCTAGGTTGTGGGTCTCCTCCCAAAGATGACCTACAAGAACACTTAGGAAAAAAAGGCTACAAATATACAATCTCTACTTATCATTGTTAGTGTTCAGATATAAACTTAGACGTATTAATCAATAAAGATATAAAAACACAATGTATTTGGACAGGAAAATAACTCTTTTATTGAAAATGAAGATTAAAATATTACAACCTTCTCATCGGCGGATGATCTACGAACCAGGTTGGGGATCCTCTTACTACTAATCCAAGTGCATCATTCCTATGCTGCCTCTCACAATCTACTTATCTCTTTGGGGAAAGGGAAGGGATTGTATAAAGAGAAAGGGTTGAAGGGGAATGTTGAGGCCAAATCTCAGAAAAGGCTGCAAAACTTGAGCTAGAGGGGGAAGCAATTTTGGCAGAATTTCATTTTTCTCTTACTTGATGTTGTAAATGGGACCCCAAGAACTATTTTTATATGAGAAAAAGATGGATATTCAGTTTTGGGGTGGGCTAAAATGGGTAAAATACTTGGGAAACCCTCGATAGCCCATAAGTTCTGCAAACTTCCTTGCAATTATCTATTTTTTGCAACTTTTAGAGGTAAACGTGGGTTTTCTAGTATGCATCTTGCATATGCACATGTGTTGTCTATTATGAAGATAGAGTGTGTACATGGGAAGTAGTTCAACAGGGTGCGTACATGATCCAAAAAATGTTTTTTTAAGAAGGATCCTCAACAGTAATTTGGCAAATTGTGTAAGTGGAAAGACCAATTCCATGTATGCATAGGTAGAGCATTTTTGGACTATAACACTATGGTATATGAATTTTCAAACAACTACATCGGTCAAACATTCAATAACTTTGGAAAATATCATATAATAATTGTTAAAATAATTCAAGAAGCCAAAATTTGAATCTCAATATATTACAGAACTGAAGGAAATTAAGCAAGTGCAAAATGAAACAGTATGGGATTATGACCAGAGATTTAAATATTTAATGGGTAGGTTAACCTTTCAGATTCCCGACAAGAAACACTGGGAATGGTTTATAGCAGGCCTATTGTCTCACATTCATTGTCCATTAACACAGCATAATGTCACATCGTATCCATAAGCTTTGGAAATCGTTATGAAATTGGAAGCATCTCCTGTAGGAGATATTTTAGGTATGGTGCATGTATAGTCCCAATTGGTTGCATTGATAATTCAATTCTCAAAGATAACAAAGGAGAAGGAGAAGCATGAACATGTTTGGTGTATAACATGTAATATAAAAGGCCATAGAAAGTAAGAGTGTATGTCCTTCACACATTATATGGATACAGGAGCACTGAACCCATTGGCAGGGGGAGTGGGGTATTATGAGATATGTAATACATGGGGGCATCATCCAATTGCTTTTCCCTTACTATATAAATATCAGAGCACCCAAAGAAATTTACTCTATAATTTTTGCAAATTGGTAGGACACAATGAGAAATGTTGTCGTGCATTTTACTTGATGAGAGAGTGTACTTTGTATGCATACAAAATTCAGGAAGAAAATTTCACAGCAGAAGGAGGAATTCCATAGTATAACACTCCAAGAGGATTTAATTACGGTGGACGTGGAGGATTTAGTCATGGAGGTAAAGGATAGATAATTTTTTACAAATGTAATCAACTGGGATATTTAGGAAGATATTTCCCAAATCTTTGCATGAAATGCACGTATTGCATATCCTTAGATCATGTGACAAAAGATTGTCCCCAATTGATAGCAAAGTGACAGGTGAGAGGGAATCATAATCAAAATCAAACTCAGCATCATAATCATAACCATAACCTACATATGATAGCCATTGAAGAATGTGACAATCAACCAAGAGTAGTAGCTATTGCGCGCAGTGGAACAAGAACTGGACCATATGTGACAGAGAAAGGAAAGGAAGTGGAACAATGGATAAGGAAAGTAGTTGAGCCCATTCTAACATTCAATCCACAAAAATAAATGGAAACTTATCAGCAAGAAAGGAAGGATATACTAGGACTAGACTGTATAGCATCAATGTCAAAGACGCCATCAGTGTATGATATGTCGTCGGTTTATGATTGCACTATTCTAGACAGGACAATCGAGAAGGTAAACAATTTGACAGACTTTCTAAAAAGATGTTTAGAACTAATGCAAGATGACACAACACTGAATACATTGTGAAGGATGATTTATTAGTGTACACAAGACAAATAAGTACCTACGACGCAGAAAGCAGTGAACCAATTCTTGCACAAGAAGAGGAGAAATAGAGAGTTCATATGAAGTGTGCAGATAGGAGAATGTAACATGGATAATGTCATCTTGGAATTAGGATCAAATGTCAATGTTATTCCAAGAAAAATGTGGGAGATGATGGGGAAACCAAATCTAGTTTGTTCAATTGTCCAGTTGAGGCTAGATAACCATCATAATATAATACCAATCGACAGACTGGTAGGAGTACCTGTGAACATAGATAGAGTGTGTAGTGTAGAAAACTTTGAAATCATCGAGATTGTGGATAAAAGTCAATCATACCCAACTTTATTTAGAATGGATTGTGCCTTAGATAATCAGATGATCATCAACTTGAATAAAAGAGAAAGTATTTTTGAAGGATGAGGCTTTAAGGTCACTGCAACATTAGATCCTATGGAGGAAATAAGATATGTGGATCCCACGAGAAGGGAAATTGATAAATTATATAACATCACAGCACACATGGATGACTATGTCAACCCCACTATAGATGGTGCACTTAGTTGGAGAAACATAAGATCTTTTTCATCAGACTCGAAGGAAGGAATTGAACAATGGAAGCACCAATTGCATGAAGTGTCGACCAGAAGGTGCACGTGCATTACTCGTTCACTGTGCTAGATTGGAACAAAGGTACGAGATACACCAAAGTTCAAAGGATCAACGGAGGTAAGTTATTTTTTCAATAAATTTGAGCTACAAATACCTAAACATCAAAGGTTATTAGAATTATATGTTTCACTAAGAGCGACCCCAACGAGATGGTGGCAAACCCACAAGGAGAGGATAAAATATTGGCAACATTGTAGAAGGCTGATGCGGAATAGGTTTTGGATAGAGAACATTATGCCCAAGTATACAGGAACGAGTGGTCTTAAGGACCATATGGTGTTATTTATTACAACTTGGAGGAAAGTGTTGAATTAGGAATGGACAAATGGGTTCATACATACATTGGAGATAGTTTCCAGGAACTAGTACTTAGATCTAGAAGTGCGTAGAGGAACGAAGAACTGGGAGGAGCTCATCCAAACCATTAAAGTAACATTTTATTTTGAAGTTGAGTCACCTTTAGTTGATGCAATATTACAATTCATTAGAGGAAAAAGTTTTATGGAAGAAGGACAAGTACCTACATGTAGTGCGCATAGAGAGTCTGCAACAACTCATGAATTGTTGGAATGTTATAACATTACCAAGGATAGCTAAGAAGAAAAAGACCCAAGAAATGTACATATATCAAAAATTGAAGGGGAGTGTGATGTAGTAGTTCCAACACTTTAACTGATGCATATGAAAATCCCTTGAGAGTGAAAAAAGTTAACACTGGCATGGAGGAGAAGAGAAAGTTTGAAAACATTGGGGATTATTGGAATAATGAGACCGTGGAAAAGATCACAGGCCTGTTGGGCGAGTACCAAGATATTTTACCAGCCACCTTTTTAGAGATGAAAGGAAAAGTTGGAGAATGAGGCGAGATGAAGATCCCACTGAAACCAAATGTTAAGTCAGTAAGATAGATACCATACAGATCAAATCCAAAGTATAAGGAAAAAATGAAAGCAGAACTTGACAGGATGATAGAAGTTGGTATAATTGAACCCGTGATCAAGATGCACTAGCTAGGACCATATGTGATCAGGTATGTGAATGATGCAAGTGTTGTGCAGTTAGATAATTTGGATGGAAAAGTAGTGGAAGGAATATTGAATGGGATCCGAATGAAACTATATAGTGATGGTCATCTTTCCATGAAATAGAGGAGTTGTGTAGTTTAAATTTGTATGATAGTGTACTATAGGAAGGAAAAGCTAAAAAAAAAAAGAAAAAGCAGGAAAAACAGGAAAGAGAAAGAAACGATTCAAGGGAAGAGGTTGGAAGTTGAGGAGGTAAATAAGTTTCGGTTATGTGTAAAAGAGGAAAAGTAGGAAATTGTCACAGATAAGAGAAAAGAAAGTAGGATGCATAAACAAAGGAAACAAAGATCGCACAGAAGGAAGAGATTGTGTAGAATGATGAGACTGCACAAATGATAGCTAGAGGCATTTAACACAATCCATGATAGTACATTCCATAAACAGATATGATGACAGTGAAGTAGTGGCATCGTGTAACATTAAATGCAAGATATCTTGACTGATTTCAAAATCAAAAGGAAAACCCATCGAAGATACAAAGTGATGGAGAAATAAAAGAAGGTAATAAATGACAACCATTAATGGATTATATGGAAATATTAGGTGCAAAAGTAAACTACAGTTGGAAATAAAAAGCATGCAAAGGGGACAACAAGGGTTATTTTTCTCCATAGAGTGTCGAATATTGCATAGCCAAAGAGCCGAAGTTACAGAGCCAGAGTCTCGAAAAGATCCCTCGAACTAGGTAGAAGTTGAAACCAGTGTCATAGAGGAAGATGGCACCTAAGGCAGCAACAACATTAGCCTCAGTACTGAAGAAACCACACAGACTACCTGCAACACCTTCAGTAGTAGAAGAAACATAGGAATATTCATTCTCAGTTGAAATATTTCCTAGGGACTATATCCCATCGATAAATCCATCAGCGACACACATCCACTTCCAATAAGAGGCCAAGTATCCATTAGTTGAGCCACCGATCCCAGAAAGAATCATAATAGAAGGGAATATGTTAGGTGTGACAACATCTTTGAAATACACTAACCATGACATCATGATGAAAATAATTTTCTGGAGATCATACCCAGTAAGTTCCTGATGAAATTCATTAGTTCCGAGACCCACATGATCTTCATCGAATCTCATGTGTGGGCTAGGGGGTTGCAAAAAGAAGGTCTTATAAACCTGTTTGGCATACCGCATTTTGGATGGAGCTAGGAGATCATCAAATACATGAAAATGATTCTAAGTTGTGTGCATGGAGGATACTTGTGGCTTGACAGGCCAGTTTTGATTGGTATTGATTTGATAGTGCACATTACAGGTCTTTCATCGAAAGGATTGGAACCTGCATCCATGTTTTTCAATAAAAAGAAGGAGAAATCTCTTGTTAAGAGAATGAAAGTAAATTTCCACCCATTCTGAGGCTAGCACAGTATGGACGTTGCTAGCATATGTGACTTGACGATAAGGTTTGTGACACAATCCTTAGCCTACAAAATGTAGAGGAAATGTAGAAAATATCAAGTCCCAACAACGGTTATAGAGGTTACATAACAATGTGTAGAGGGTGTCCAGATGAACTGGGAAACATTTTTGTTGAACCAATTCTTGATTGACTGTGAGGAAGTGTAGGACAAGGGAACATAGTTTCACTATTATTGGTTATTGATCCTAATTGCACTATCATCCTGGAGAGATCCAGAAGAAAGTCATTTTTTTGTTCCTTGCTTAGTCACGCGCTATTAGAACCTCTCGTACACTTCACATAAGGCGTGTCATATGGATAGTAATGTTTCATTCTATATCTACAAGGAAAATATTAGAGATAGCATAGAAAATACCCCATGCATACTACCACAGGTGGTCGAGGAATACAAGGAAGTGGCATGTTTTAAAGCAGGGTGCCACCACATGTATGTTGAGGTGAATAATGCCCAGACCAACAATGGTTTCCAACACAATACTAATTCATAGAAGAAGAGATGGGAAACATCATGGACGATTGGGATGAAGAGTGGAATATTCCACCCATAGAGACAAAGCCATCAATGTAGCCAAACCCAAAAGTATATGATGTTGATGAGGAGGAAGATGAAGAAGAAGAGGACCAAGAAAAAGGGAAGGGCCCACGGGAGCCATCACCACTGCCATCACTGCACAATAAACGAAAGAGAAAATAGACAAAGGAAGGAAGATCTTGATATCAATGACCCAAGTGCAAATCTATTAAGGAAGTTTCCATTCAGGAACTCATAGAAGAAGACTTGTTTAATATCAATGAACAAGTAAAAGAAACCATTAATGACACATTTCAACGTGCAACACAATAGCAAAAAAATATGAACAAATGGATGTAGGAACAGATGGTAGAATTGTGATAGCTATTAGAAGCCACAAATATCACACCAGGGAGACAAACGGAAGAATAACCAACCACCAACGCTACCAATACTGGAGAGGCAGGGCCATAAATCTCCTAGTCCTTAGAAACTTCCGGCAAACAAAGGCTAATCAAGCTAGTGATAGGGGAAGTCCAGTTCCCCATGACTGATATGCAATATTAGGCCAGGGAATTAGGTGTCCCATAGATCTAGTGTTATCTCAACTACCAATCGATGTGTTGTAGGAGTTACAGATGAGTGCAAAATAAGAGATGAACATGCACACTAAGAAGATATCTACTAAGCTAGTAACTATTACAGCATAAAATGTGGCTTTAGAGACAGAATACAAAAAAGTTAAACAAGATAAGGATGAGGTCACGCAAAAAGTAGAACGAATGTAGTAGGCATTTGATTGAATCTACCAAGAACTCCTAGAGGTGCAAGTTGAGAAGGAGGCCTCAGTGGAAGATCAGGTCACTAATATAAGTGAATCCATTTCGAGCTTCCGCACATGCATAGTGGATCTGGAAGCACACGTAACATCAAGTACGCCACCTGAAGAGAGGGAGAGGAGGAAGAAAACTACAACAACAATTCTCGACAATATAAATACTCTAGAAGTAGAGTGCACACAATTGTACACAGATACTATGGGTGTTTAGATACAATTGAATGACGAAAGGATCCAACATGAGATAATTCAGAAGATTTAGACTACGCAGGGAAAGGTGCAGAAACTACAAGCAATAATGGGCACATTTCCACTAGCATAGGTCTGCCCCCTACACGCCAACACTTACATGGAAGGATTAAAAGAGGACATCAGACATGAGCTTTCCTTAAGACATCTGACAAATAATATGGAAGATATGCAATCTTCTTGTCATATTCAAGACACGAATAAGGCTACACAAAAGTCTACCATTAGAGCACACACAGGAACAAGACATTGTTTTGGGGTTCATAAGACAAGCGTGCCTCAACCGACAAGGTTAACTGATTTGGATTTATGAGCAGAATGAAATGAAACATAGATATGCAGTGAAAAATAATAGAGGTACAATGAAACTTAGCTTTTATTCAATAAATAAATCTATTGAAACTATAAAATGCAGAATGAAAATAATCTTGCTCGAATGGTGCTAGCTAATCTATGAGAAGATATGTGACGACTACGTGCATTTTCCTGAGCACATCATAATGAGGCCTTCAGGATTTTTTATCGTCAAGAAGTAATCCAAAAACCCTAGACATCCAAAAACCTAACACTATGAGACAAAGCACCAAAAGTCATGTGGGCCCTGATGGGGTAAGTTGGTACATCAACTTCCCTGGGTCGTAACTTTTGCATATGATCTTTGTTTTAGGTGCAAGATAGCTCGTTGGAAAGGTCTATTCAAGGATTACACATTTTTTCATCACACTTTGAATTAATGTATTGTGTGACTATAGTGATCCCAAAAAATGCTATTTAGGGCCTCAAAATGGCCCTAGAAGTTTAGGACCCGAAAAGCTAGAAAACAATTGCCAAGATGAAAATTTTATGTGATCCAATTGGAATAGGTGGGTGGCCACCAATATCCACCTGGATCAATCCTCCCCCTTAGGAATAAATGGTCTCCATTGCATTGAGTTCTCCCATCATATTAGGAAATTTCTGCTGAATTTGGCCCCGACCGATCGACTTTCCTTGGTGCAAGAGCTTCCCCACTTTGACAACACGATAGTTGAATATTTTGTTGGTGAGTTCCTTTGACCTGTGTGTCCATGATATGATTAGTGGATTCATTTTCCATGCATTCATGTTTTATCTATGTCAGTGTCAATTTTTCTTCTATCTTTGAGGTGTCCAATAATGGTGGAAAGTATGGTTGAAGGAGGTCCACATTAAACATTGAGTGCAATCCAAGGAAGGGGGGAATGTTTAGATAAAAAGAATTTTCACCCAAAACCTTGGTGCTGGTGTAAGGTCCATAGTGGAGTGGACAAAGCTTCTAATGGGGCCCTGTAAGGTTTTCTTTCTGCAAGTGCAACCAAAATTTACCTCCCAGCTAAAACTTGTGTAGCACCCAATGTTGATCATGGAACTGCTTGTATTTGTCATTGGACTTCTACAAAATATGTTGAACCTATTAGAAGATGTGTTGAATTCATTGAACCAGGTGGATTTTTCATATTTGGTTTGACCATGGGATGATTCTTCCTGTGTGGACGCAAGGGTTAGTGAAACATCCATGGGACCCAATGGTTGAAATCCCAACCCCACCTAAAAGGGGTTGTGGTTGATTGAGCTATGTATGGATCTGTTGTAATTGTCTTGAACATAGGGAAGACTCTCATCACATGTGCATGGATGCTTGGAATTGTACATGCGCAAGATATGCACTATCATCCTATTGACGACCTCGATTTGGCCATATTTTTGGGGGTGGAAGGTAGTGGATTTGGTGAGATTGGTGTCCAACAGTGACCAAAGGCTCGACCAAAATGTGTTGAGGAACCATATGTCTCGATATGAGATGATGGTTTGTGTTATCCAAAAATGTACCCACACTCGTTCAAAGAAGACCTTGGAAGTGGCCTTCATTGTGATTCTCTTCTTGCAGGTGACCATAATCACCATCTTGGAAAATTGATCAACAACCACAAAAATATAGAAAATTACCTACTTGGTTGAAGGAAGGCCCACATGTATTCCATTGAGATGGATTCCCAGGCCCTATCAGGAGTAGGTATAGGGATGCACATGCCTTGTTTCTTAATGTTTGGTTTAGCAATGGCGCAGGCCATGTAGGACCTGATATACTTACTGACATCTTGTCGAAGTTTCAACCAATAGAAATGTTGTTGCATCAATACCACTATTTTTTCTATGCCAAAGTGTCATGCCACTTGACTATAGTGAGCTTCCCAAATAAGCTTTTCTCACTTAATTGATGGGATGAAAAGATGGCCCAGATGGCACAACAACCTGTCTTGAAGATGGAAATTAGTGACAGTTTTCTTTGTGCTCAGCATATGGTAGGTAGTGGTGAAGTCAGGATCTCTATCATGGAGTTGAGGCCATACAAAGGTCTCATGGTCACAGGATTGTAGCACCATGATTAGTGCTGCAACTGTAGGTCAACTGAGGAATTCAATGATGTGGTTGGTGCTCCCTATCTTATACTTGATGTTAATATGGAACTGCTGCAAGTATGTGGACCACATTTGATGGAGGCCATTCTACATTTTTCCTTGTGTCTGTATGAACCACAGAGGATTTTGATAAGTTTGGATGATTGTCTCCTTCCCGAGAACGTAATTTATCCACTAGAGGTAGGATTGTACAATGGAGTACATTTATTTGTCATAAGTGGGGTACTTACAAACAATATCTGATAGTGTCTCACTATGATACACCATGCAATTTATGTGCAAAATGAGAAATCCCTCCATACAATAGTCTGAAGCATATCTCTCAATCTCAAAAGGTTGTTGCAGGTCAAATAATGAGAGAACCAAGGTTGAGCACAAGTGTTGCTTCAAATCATCGAACACTTTCTATTGTGACTGGCCCCACACAAAATTTTCCTTTCCACCACCCCTGGTCACTTGACTAAGGGCCTATGCAATATGGGATAATCCCAGCATGAAACTATGATAGAAATTGGAAAGGCCTAAGAAGCTCTAAATCTCAGTGAGTGTGGTTGGGGCTAGCCAGTCACGAGTGACCTAGATCTTGGCTATATTGACATGCACCCCATGCTCATAAAAAATGTATCCTAGGTACTCGACCCTTTTCATGTTGAAGGAGAATTTTTTCAAATTTACATATAGTTTGTGTTGTCGCAGAGTGTGCAAAACCTGCTAAATATGGTGCAAGTGTTTCACCCAACTCTTTTTGAAGATGAGGATGTCATCAAAATACACCACCAAAAAATAATTGGTTAAAGGTTTCAAGATATCGCAAATCATCCTCATGAAAGTTTCTTGGGCATTCATCAAGACAAAGGGCATGACCAGCCATTCAAAAAGAACTTCTTTGGACTTGAAGGTAGTCTTCCATACATCAGTCTGCTCTATTGGGACCTAGTGATAGTCAAAATTCAAATCAATATTACTTAAGTATTTGGCCCCCTTGACTTGGTCAAGGATAAAGTCCATTCAAGGAATTTGGCACCAATTCCTAACTACGATTTTATTTAGGGCCTGGTAATCAATGTAGAGTCTTCAGTGACTGTCTTTCTTCTGCACAAGCATGTTTGGGCTTCCACAAGGTGATGACCTTGGTCAGATGTCCCCCTTTTCAAGTAGCTCTTGGATCTGGCACTAGATTTCTTCATTTTCTGACAGAGAGTGGTGATAGACTGGCCCAATGGGTAGTAGTACGTCAGAGGTCAGATCGATTGAATGCTTGACCTAAAAGTGCATAGATACCCCAGTGGGTGAGGAGAAGATGTATTTGTATTCTTCAACAACCTTATCCACTTGATTTTTCTATGTGGACAAACCTATCATGGAGGCCATGGAAGTGGCTGGAACCTTTCTCTCACTTTGAGCACAAATCATGAAGAAGACAAACTTCTCGGTCCGAGAGATGACCTTCCTGCATTGCTTGGCAGAGATCAAGGAAATGGCGATAGGTGGGACTACCTCGGGTATCCTATACAATTTCCTGTACAAAGTAATAATAATACTATGAGGCCTAGACTCATATATAGCATGATTTTTCCATAAATAAAGTTGGCCCAAAATAACATCAAAAACTTCAAGGGGGGTGACATCACAAAATACCTCAACTTTGAAGGGAATGATGTCGTAGGGTAGGTGGCACTATTGGCTGATGCATAGATTGCTCCCTTGGCAGAGCCATCCGATGGTGTATGGTTTTGGTTGTGGTTTTTTTGGTAGAGCCAACCACTTGATGACCTCCATTGAGATGAGGTTCTTTTGGCTATTGCTATCAATGATGAAGTGTAGCAGAGTACCCTTCACCTACATCTGTGAATGAAAGAGACACTCACCTTCCTCTCACTCATCAGGCTCACTATGTTGTATCTTAGTGGTAGAAATGGTGGCACTAGGTTCTGCATCAATGATTCATATCCCTTTTTTTGTTTTGACTCAAATTCGGAACCCACCTCTTGATTTAGAATCTTCCACCTCAACCACCAATGACTACTTTGAGCGACATTCAACGGTGTTATGTCAGGGGATCTTATGGAACTTGCACCACTTCTCAGTGTATTTCTTTGTCTTGCCATTGTCCTTCTCTATTTGTAGCTTAGACTGGTTGTCTTGAGGTTTTCCATCCTTTCTCTGTCCTTTTTTCTAGGGGTTGGGGCTGCCTTTTCCTTGCTTCTGTTGTGAGGGGTTCACATACCCAAACTACCGTGTCTTTTGTTTGAGATTTTGCTTGATCCTGACAACATATCGATAGGTCCCACCTAACGATGAGATGTCTGCAAAATCCATTTTTTTCTAGATGTATCTATGAAAACTACCACAGTACTTGAGCACCAGATGTCACTTAGAGTCTTTGATACCCATCTTGGTGCGCAAGGTATGGAATACATCGGTGAACTATGACATTTTTTGGTCCCTTTCATGTCGTAGTACGGTCCATATTGTATATAAGTCGTCATAACTTCCAACAAGGTAGTATTGTTCCTTAATATCATCCCTGAAAGAACCCCAAGTGGGTGCAACAATAAATAATGGATATTCCTCCGTTTCCTTTTTCTCACAGAAAGTCTCCCACCAACCTTTTACATGGGGGACAACCTTAAGGAGCACAAATGTAATATTTTCTCTATCGAAAAAGTTATGGATAGAAAAATTCCCTTCTACATTAACCATTAACCATTAAAAATTAACCATTTGTCTACATGATCCACATCTATCTTACCTTCAAATGTAGGAATACCAAAATTGATATGTACCTTGAAGGGGGAAATGCCTCTGCTTGAGGAATATGCATCGGCTGTTGGCAATCATTGAAGGATTTGTGCAAAAATATCCATCATCTCGGTCCTCTATCGTGCTAGGGATTCCTCAAGAAAAAATTTAAAGGGAATATACTACCCCATCGTCTCCCTTTTCGTCCTCCATGGGTGGCTTTCAGGTTCAGCGAGGCCGATCTTGCAAAGTCTCAATTGGTTTGAGTCCCAACTGCTTATACCTTGACCTTGTTGGGGACATGCACATAGAAAAATGAAGAGACGATTTATTTGATACGATTGATTTGTATTTATGAGAAGAATGAAATGAAACATATATCTATAGAATTGACATAGAGATATAGTGAACAATAACAGAGATACAGTGAAACGTAACTTCTATTCAATAAATAAACATATTGAAACTGTAAAATGCAGAATGAAAACAATCTTGCTCGAATGGTGGTAGCTAATCTTTGAGAAGACATGTGGAGGCTACGTGCATTCGCTTGGAAAAATTACAATTAGGGCTCCAAGCCTTTTTAGCATCAAGAAGTAATCAGAAAACCCTAGAAATACAAAAACCTAACCCTAGGAGATGAAGTGCCAAAATTCATGTGGGCCCCGCTGGGGTAAGTTGGTACATCAACTTCCTAGGGTCGTAGAGTTTGCATATGATCTCCATTTTAGGCACATGACAGCCTATTGGAAAGGTCTATCCGAGGACTACACATTTTTTCTTCACACTTTGACTCTGTCTATAGTGTGACTATGGTGAGCCCCAGAAACGTATTTTAAGGCCTCAAAATGGCCCCGAAAGTTTAGGACCTGAAAAGATAGAAAACAAATTGCCAAGATGAAAAATGTATGTGAACCAGTTGGAATATGTGGGTGTCCACCAATATCCACCTATACCGTTAACACCTCAACAAATGGATGAAAGAAGAGAAAAAGGACTATGTTTCGAATGTTATAGTAAGTATAGTAAGGGGAATAAATGTGGTGAGAATAAATTATTCTACATGGATTGTGAATAGGAAGAAGATCAAGAATTGGAATTACCACAAGATCCATATATAGAAGAGACTAGTCCAACAATATATTTTCATGAATTGGCCAACATGAGTACTCCAAAAACTATCAAGATACAAGGATACATCAAAAATAAAAAGGTAACAGTATTGATTGATTCTGATAGTACCCATAATTTCATCAATTACAAAGTAGCAAAAGATCTCAATTTCTTTGTATATCCCATACTAGAGTTTCAAGTAATGATTGTAGATGAGTTACCATAAATTTTTCAGGGAAATTCCATAGTATTAAGCTCTACAATCATTTGGAACAGTGGCCCTTGATTTTCAAGATCTTTTCATCAGATTTTCCTCAAATGGAAAGGAAAATGATCTTAGAGGTATCCAATGGAAACCATATAAAGTGATAATCCCTAATAGCAGGACAAAATTACTCAAAAATGGACTTCAGGGTGTAATTGCACAATTTTTCTCACTTGATGTTCAAACATCTATATCCCCTGCTCCATCAGATCTCCAAATAGTTATCGACAATCATTCCAAGGTAGTTGGTGAAATTTCTAAGGGTATTACACCTACTCGAGATCATGACCATGTTATTCGTTTGCAACCAGGAAGTGTACCACCTAACATTAGGCCTTACATGTATCTATATGCACAGAAGAGTGAGATCACGAGCATGATCTAGGGCTAGCATCATTAAACCTATTCAAGGTTCTTTGTCTTCACCAGTGGTGTTGTTTAGAAAAAAGGATGGTTCATGGCATATGTGTCCAAATTACAGAAAACTCAACAAAATTACCATCAAATATAATTTTCTTGTCCCTTCCATTAACAAATTATTAGATGAATTGCATGTAGCAAAATCCTTTACTAAGATGGATCTTCATTCGTGATATTATCAAATTAGAATGAAGCAATAATAAATTCCTAAAACAACTTTTAGAACACATGAGGGTCAATATGAGTTTTTGGTTATGCCATTTGGACTTACTAATGCACCTTCAACATTTCCAAGCTTGATGAATTCTACTTTGAAGCCCTTCCTTAGAAAATTTGTGTTAGTATTTTTTGATGACATACTAATCTACAAAAAATCTTGGGAAGAGCATGTACAATATGTTGAAGGAGAGTTACAACTATTGGAAGAGAAAAAAATTTATGCAAATACTTCCAATCATGCCTTTGGGGTTAAACATGTGGAATATTTGGGTCATATGATATCTCATGAAGGTGTAAAAGTGGATCCTAACAAAATTAAAGCTACGAGGGAATGGTTTTTGGCACAGGGGCAGAACCAGGGTTCAACGCTACAACAACGCACCAACAAAATGCTAACTACCAGCCCTTTTGGCAACACCTGTGAGGCAGATGAAGTCTCACCTGAGGTAGAGGTAGGGGTGGTTGCAGGACTCAAGTGTCTACAACCTTAACTGGGACACAAATCTATGATTATAATACTTAATACAACTCTTAGCACCGCCAGTTCCTTAATATGTAATCACTATTCACTTCGTTGATACAACAGAGCTTCACAGTATTCACACCAATCTACAGTATTCAAGCACTTAGCATATACAAATGGATCATAATGAGCATATCAAGCACTAATCATGACTATCTAGATCAGATCTAACATTCTCACATATGATAAGCACAAAGCAAGTAGATATATCTAAACATATCAGATCACTTAGCATATAACATATGAACACATCAAGACAAATCACAAAGCACACAACACAGTGTTTACGTGATTCACCCCCACCCTAGGGCTACATCCACAAACTCTTCTTCTTTATTGTCTTCAATCAATCGGCTACAAGAACAGAGCCTCAAAACCCTTACTCCACACATGACATAAGATCTGTGCAACTCGCTTATCCTTCTTCCTTGTGCTACAACACAAAGCCTTCTACAATGTCTCACAGGGGCTTACACTCAGCTCTGCAAGTCTTACACAGGATGCACAAAGCCTTGATCACACAGATTCAACTCTTGGCACTTAGCCTACATCACATAGATGTCAATTTCACTACTTCTCTATATGTCCTAGACATATATATATATACATACAAAATAGTCCTAAACATGGGTAAACCCGTGGGCTGACATCCCAATCCTGTTACATAATACCAAAAGACCAAAAAGGACCCAAAAGTGGGTTGAGATATCGTGATCTCCTCTTCGTCTTGCGCTCCTCCTTAGACAGGGTGTTGAAGTCCCAAAATATGTCAACATGACCAAGAAACTCCCAAAACTTGGTCAAGGGCCAATAGGCCCCCAACACTCACCTGTGACTCGTCTTGAGTCACTCTCGTCTAAGCAATTCTTCCTCAAACGTCTCGAGCTTGGCTCGAGCTGCTTCGACTTGCTTCTTTGTTGTGGCCTCTTGTTCAGTGAACTCCTATATCACTGAGTCATTCACTGGCCCTTCTAGGTGTTATTTTTTCATGACGAAGAGTTGTTCTAGCTCTCCTCCTTAGCTCTCGACCTCTGTAAACAATAGGCATGCCTTATATTGCACCAGTTGAAGATTTTGGGTGACTTTCATATCTTTTCTTTGAAGAATATGGATCTATTTTTGCACTTTATGTTGTTCATGAGACCTCTTCATTTTGTCTACAGCGGAAAGGGCCTTTAGCTGCGCCTGTAGTGTATATGTGTGTTGCTTGGCTTCCTAGAGCTGCGACTCCAGCGCCTGTAACTCCAAGTTCTCAGTGAAGTTTTCATATGTTTGAGCGCTCTGGTTACTCAACTACTTGCACTCCAAGGCAAGAGCTTTTAATCTGTCAGCTACACCATGGGTAGTTGCCTCCCTTTGGTCTCATACATCTTGAGGGGTCTCAAGCATAGTGCGAAGCTCCAAGTCGGTTATGCACTGTTGGATTACATCTTCGAGTTGTGCCACCTACTGTGGAACTCGTTCTTCGGACTTTACTTCAATGACTGTCACGGAGTGAAGTTCTCTGTGGACCATCTCCTGTACTTTGAGTTGCTCTGCGAGCAACTGTTCCTCTTCTTTATGCAGCTAGGATTTTTCATCATTGAACCTCTCTTACATAGTAAGCTTCTCGCGTTCGGCAGTACTGTGCTTCTCTAGAAGGTCTTCCTGTGCTTGTGCCAAAGCCTGGGTGGATTGTGTCGTCTCCTCATGTGCTCGTCGAAGGCGATCTTTGACTGTATCAGTGATCCGGTGGAATTGAGTGGCTCATCTCCTATTTCTGGTGTTCCTGCTGATAGAGGCGTAGTAGAACCTGCGCGGCTTGATTGTATTTCATGTTGCACTTATTGAAGTTCAACCTTGATCCTAGTAAATACCTCATCTTGCTTAGCTTCCTTCTTCTCTTCTATCTCCAGCGAAGCATCGTTCGATGCTGCGACGATGAATTCGAAGTCGTTTGAGGTGAGAGTGGTCTCAAACTTAGTCCTGGTTGCTTTCGATTTCTTCCTTGAGGAAGGTTTCGGAGTGGAAACATTCCTTTTCTTTGAGGGGTCCTCCTCGTCTCTAGGTGATTCGAATTCACCTTTCTTCTGTTCCACTGATGTGCCATCTATCTCTTCATCATCACCTCCTTGATCAGGTGAGATAGAAGCAGTCTTCGTCGAGGTACTGTGGACATCTTGGGCTTCTTCATTTTTCTTGGTCTTTCTCGATCCAAGTGTATCGTGCACTACTTTTGGACTGTCAATATTAGATAGCTCCACGGGGTCTACTGGAACGAGGAGGTATGCTGACCATTCCTTGGTGATATCCTCTATATCCTCCTTCATACACTTGTAGTATGACTGCAACTATTGTTTATGCTCATCAGCGCGCATTGTGATATAGATGAAATGGTGGTCTGCGCTGAATTTCATCAATGGCCTAAACCTGTGGAGTGTGTTCGGGGTTATGCAAGGTTCATATTGGATAGCGGTATTCAGCTGGTTGTAATAAGTGTGGAAGATGACATTTGATTGCCATTGATTGTTCATGTCGCTGGAGTACCACAACATACTAAACTTTGCGGCCAGTGGTTCAAAGGGCTCGATGTCTGGGAAGGTCGCACCTTCCAGCATCTCCCATGCGACGAACGTGATTAAGATGAGAAGCCAACTGAAGTGGAATTCATATCCTTGGTCTTGCACTTCCCTGCAGTCCATTTCTAACTAGTTCACAAAGTACTTCTCCCAATTCATGTGTAGGCCTTCCACGCACTTCCCTGCGAGGTCGACTACAGATCCGGTTACTTGGGTGGGTCGGTTCTTGCAAACTAATTTCCCTATGATCAGTTGATAGGCCAGGTGCACTGCGTCGCTCTGGATACAGGCTACCTTGTAGCCTCGTGTTTCCTTGTCTACATCTACATAATTATCATTTATCCTCTGGGAGAGAGCACGGTCCGTGGTCTTTCCGGGGTAGAAATCCTATGGGTCAGGGCCTTGCATGCATAGCCCTGTGATCTGATTGATCAGTGTCATATCCACTATGATGTGGTGGTTCAAACAAAAATAACCTCCATGATAGCAAGACAACAATAATTTGACGCATCCGTTCACCTCCTGGTGTCGCTCGAAGTGTGGAATCTTCATAACATTTAGTAGGGTAGACTGCATGAGGTTTTGGGTCCATGACTGAGGGGTAATCTTTGAGTTCTTTCCTTTGGTTCTCATCAGATACTTATGCGGGGAGAGCATTATATAAATATTCCTATTTTCAAGGTTGAAGTCGCTAAACTTCAATGCTACGAGATTATTCTAATCAGCACGAACTACGCGCACTTCTTTTGGAAGGAACGCAGTGACCAACACATATTCAAAGTCTCTAGGAAAACTGTCTCAGTTTATTGTGCCACTCAGAGGTGGTAGATAGGCCGATAAAATTCTTGGAATCAGCTTGGCATTTGCAATATCGTCTCTGTGCTTCGTTCGTTTCTCATCAGCTGGTCAGGATGGTCCAGCTCGAGCAGTGGATAGAGAGGCCTACAGTCCTCTCGTTGAAGATGCTTGTACACCTATAGACATTCCTCTCTCCATCATGACACTTTCATTCATCAAGTCGAGGAGAACTTATGTCACTAATTCTTCAACTGCAGTGAGCTCGTCGGACATACGTGCTCGGGATTAAAATTATCAGGGTCACGATGGACTTAGACACTGCACTGGAATACTAGCAAGGGCACAATGATCACTGTATGCAATTTGTTCAGTCTGTGGGCTTCAAATTCTCAGTTAGCAAAAGTGTTCTCTGTGCATGGCACAAAGGGATAAGTAGGTAACTTGGAAATGGTTCATTCGCAACGATTATGATCCCCTATTAACTCTTTTTCGATCTATTATGGCACGGTCCAACGGTCTGATGATGAACCTTTATTCTTTTTCTATCCGTTTGTGGTGGAAGTCGAATAGATATATCGGCCCCAACGGCTATATTAATTGCCATGGAGAAGTGCCATGTGTCGATGCTCTGATATCTCGACGAAGCTCCCTCTGGAATATTCTATAACTTAGCCCTCTTCTTACTTAGCTTTATGGCCTTCTTTCCAGTGAGCCTCATCTTGGTAGTCTCTTTTCCATTTCGATTCTTATTGTCTTTTAACACAGTCACTGCACGTTGTTGAGATTCTTTCCTAGGATTCAGGGGTAATACCTCTTCTTTTGGAGTAAGTACTTCAGTATTTTGTGGGTCTCCTAATGTTCTTGCAGCTTCGACATCAATGTTTCTAGTGAAAACTAGCTTCGATCTGTTCTCCTATTCTTCAATCAATTGTGCGATCCTTCTAGCCATGAAATATTTTAGGGCTTGTTTCTTCTGCTCCAAAGATTCTTCTTCTTCCTTTCATCTAGCTTGAGCTCTGTCAATCCAAGGTTTTCCTATTAGCATGGAAAATGGGGCATTGTCTTCAATAAACTTAATAGTCTCAATGTCTTCCTCTGTCAAAGTTCCATTAACTTTCATAGGTATCTGAGCGAGTCTTCCGCATAAGTTTACCAGCTTTCCTTTGAATAACCCTATTCCTCCTAGTGAAGGGATCATAGTAGGCCTTCCTATAGCTTTCCAAGTTATTTATGTCATGATATTCACTTGTGTTTCCTCATATAGAACACAGTCAAGGTCGAAGTCCCCTATTCTTGCTTCAATACATTCTTTGTCTTTCAAAATCTCTGATAGTCTAACATGCCGATGGTCATCCAAGGTGTCTTTCATCTGTATTAATACCTTCTCTGATTCTTTCTGGGATTCTGCTGTAGTATTAGTTTTTGGATCTATCTTAGGGTTCTCTTGGTTCAGAATCATTCTTTCCAGCTTAGCGATCATTCTAGGGCAATTCAGCACTTCATGGTCCATAGCCTTACAACAAAGACAACTAGGTCTTCTTCCAGGGAATTCCTTAGCCAGATGTCCCAGTCTTATGCAACTATAACATAGGGTTAATCCTCTCTTTCTTTTAAATGATCCCCAACCTCTTCTGTACTGCACGCTAGGATCGTATGATCTAACCTGCAACAAATTCTTTCTAGGATCCTGCATCCATTTGTTAGTCCAGACATCTTTTATATGCATAGATATAACATATCTGTCATGATTCTTATCAGATCTATTCATATCAAACCTTCTTTTATCTATTAGTGCCCTAGTTTTTAAGCTAGGATAGAATCTATCAATCATACTGTTGGCAGAAATAATATAATCTCTATTTTTACAAGCTGCCTACACAGGGTCTTTAAATTCTCGTTACTCGTCACAACTTTTCTCATTAAACGACACTCGTCACTTGTCTCTTTCTACATACCTTCTTTTCGATTTTTGTTTTCATGACTGTAAGCATGAAAACTCACAGCTGGAATTCATACTTGATTTCATTTTTTTTATATTAAAGGGTTAATGTTCATATGGTCTATTGTCGAATTGTCGTATTTCGCTATGAACATGGTTGGTTTCCTTGTTATAACCCCTTGGTCTTAAACATGCCTTGGTTACATGAGTATAAAACCTCCACTCATTTATCATTCGACTAATCTCAATGGGGTTTTGATTTATAAAATTTTTAATGGTTCAATGTTTATTTGATACATTAATCTTTGTGATCAAGTCGTGGATATGCATACTATTGTTTTCAATTGTTCTGATTCTTATGCGTACCATTATTCCAAGGTGTCATTTAAAGTATAGAGTGGTAATATAGCTTTGCATGGCCTCGATCTACATGACCTCTCTCACACGCATGGTAATTAACGCTCCTGCCTACCATTTCGAGCTATCTTTGCATTGCATTGAGGAAACTCAGGGCTATGGCTCTGTGTTTTTTCTATCAAACCCTACCTCTGAATCCCGTGTTGATTCCCTGTTGTTAGCCATGGCTCCTATGGTGAGGATTGAGCCCAACGGCATCCAGACCTTGTTATCATTTGACAATGCCAGAGATGACTTAGAAAGGAATGACTAGCGTGTGTTTATTGAAAAGTTCAAGGGTTTTAATCTAAGAGTTGCTCAAGAATTCGGGTTGACATTTGACGGTTGCAAAGAAAAAATAGGAGACGTCCAGCTTGAGTTAAATGAAGATTTTATAAGCCAAGCTACCGGTCTACCAGCTATGGGACAAAAATGGTTCAAAAACTCAAAGGTTGAAGAGGTTCCCTGGTCATTGTTGTTCACCTCAAGGAGAATTACCAGCTGAGACCGAGGTATGCCTATCTCAGCTTTAAAACCTATATGACATGATTTGTTAGCTATTGTGAAATAGTTCGTTACCTGTGAGGGGAGATATGGGTTGGTTTTCTTGTATCACTTGCGATTGCTTATGAGTTTTATCTATTTCCCCCTGAACATGCCCTATTTCCTCCTTCGAAGTCTATAAAAGATGGCAAAGCGGTTTAAGAGGCAGAAGTCTGATTCTAGTCTGTTCCACCATTGTTTAATCAAGATTATTATTATACACCAGTTGAAATTAAATAATGATTGTTGGGATGCTTTTCTGTTACGAAATGGTTTTGATAGTAGTGAGTTGGGACAGGTTGACAAGCCTGTCGTCACAGAAACCCTCGTGAAGCCTACCATCTCTCCTCCTTCTCTCTTGCCCTGTGATCCTATTTCTAATTTGGAACCCTCGACCTATCCTGATTCTACCCAACCCGACACTCTACTAGTTTCATATCCTAAGGGTTATGTTAAGACTGTTAAAAAATCCACAAGGAAAAAGTGTAAAGGAAATGTTGATATCAATTATAAGAGTAAAAGGGATGCTCATTGGGTTTCACGATGTGCTCGAAATAAACCCAAGCCCTGTGCAGACCAAAACGCAATTGTGGTAAGTGATGATTCCGATTGGGAAATTGAAATATTCCTAGCCGAAGAGTATCCATATTCATATGGACTTTGCTCTGATAAACCCTACGATTATGTTACAAACCTTCCACCGTGTCTAAAGGACAATCCCGATTTCCCTGGAATCAAACTCAGTGATGAACCTACAAGTCAAATGGAAGACTCCCCACCTGTTAATACTATCACTACGAATACACAGTCTATACAACCGCACTGTAATGAATGTCGATCCTGGATCGATAGGTATTACAAAGATGTGCCTTTACTTCAGTCTCGGCTTAAATCCTTCGAAGACCAGGTGAATTCACTAATGAAGGAGAATAGCAGACTCCAATCCGTAGCTCAAACCAAAGACAAATGCCAAAAAACCACAGGGTCTGTTGTTTTTAAGAGCGTGGAAGCAGTGATTGCAATAGTAAATTCAAAGATTGCTTGATTAGTTCGAATCCCTTAATTTGAGGTATGATTTTTTTTTAAATAAGTTTAGTATGATTCTGTCTTTTTCAAATTAGGATACATGATTTGTTTGCACAGATTAACTTTAGTTTGTTTTGATTGATTCAATAAAATATGATTCTAGTTATAATTATAACTAGCTACAGAATCGTGAGATTCTATAGCTAGTTAGAAAAATTCGAATTACTTGTTTTGATAACTGAAAATACATCTGAAATCTTTTATTCTTATTTGTTTTCAGGAACCTATGATTTCTAAGGAGATTTGAAGCACTGTTGGCATCTATCAGCATACTATCTTTATGTTTTTAAATAGAATAGGCTGTTAGTTTTGGTATCAAGTAGAATCTGGGAGGTTGCATCCCCCACATTTTTTGGAACAAATTGGATGTTATTAACAAGAAACGTTTTGTTCCTGGGCCCTATATAAATATGTTGTTTTGTAAACTTGAAACCATCTCTGCCCGGGGCAAAAATTATGGATTTCTGATTTACAAACTTGAATAGAAGATGATATTTGCACAGCTTTAGCTTCTATATATCGTGTTTTTATTCAAGTTATGATCATTTCGATTTGTAATTAGATTGTGATTACTTTAGCTATCATGGTTTATTGCAGATTGGTATGATAAAATTGATATGATATTCATGTTTTATGTCCCATATTTAACATACAATAATTATTATGTTCAAATTTGAGATTAGGAGATTCATCTTCTTTATTCGTTGAAAATTTATACACAAGTTTTCATAGCAGGATTTATCTCAATGTGGCCACTTGTGAAATTATAAGATTGTTGTTACTATATCTCTTATATGTTCCATAATTTGGATTCAATCATTACTGCTTCGTGTTTACGAGAAGCATTTGTGAGATCTGATTGCGGGTTTGCCTCATCAAACAACAAGATTGGATGTTATACACAGGATGAATAGGAGATGCGATTACAGGTTAGTTTGTTAGTTTTTTTTCATTAGTTTAATTAATATAGGAATTCCCTATAATATAAACACATTCTATTGTTTGTTATGTCTGTTTTTCAATTAGACAGTTGGTTATTTCATTTCTTGTGTATAAACGTTATAAGAAATAAATCAAAAAGATTGAATGATAGTTTTGTTGTCGTTAAATAAATCAATCCATATTCGATTTTCGCAGATTTAGATTAAAATTTGCATTCTGTAAATGTTATACATATATTAGAAATATAATCATTTGGATATATTGTACATATAATAAGTAGAGCTATTTTATAAATATTAGTTAGCAAACTGTAAGTATATATTAGATTTGTATATAGTTTTCAGCGAGTGTTTTTCATTAAGTTATTTTATCTTCTTTAGTTTTGTTTTTCACTTTCTTAGGACTTAGATCGACCAATAGAGCTGCTAAACCTGTCGGAGTGGATTAATCCAAATGGATACAACCCCAGACCGAATTCACTCCTCCAGTTGACGAGCGGTCAATTTCGCCCGTCAACAAATGGCACTAGAAGGAGGGCCTGAAAATTATTAATGGCACGAGGTGGTCGTAAGACTCCTCCACCACCTACCTTCTCACCTATAGTGACTAGAAGTCATTCCAATGACAACATTGTCCCTCAAACAGCAACCACATCAAACGATGATCTGCGGATCACAGTTGAACCAGTAACTCCAAACCCCACGGGTGGTGGCATACAAGAGATTGTTCGCCAGTCTCTCATAAGAATGCACAGTGCCTTCGCCTGTTTAAGATGACCAAACCAACCTTTGGACCAACCATTAGACTTATCTGATATCAGAGAACAACTTGGAGGTACTAACCTTACTATAAACCCTACAGATCCAATCCTCACCCCTGCAGGAGGAGGATCTGTTATACCACCATCACCACCTCCTTCATCTCCTTCTTCTTTTGGAGAAGAATCCTCTGACAAAGGTAGTTCCCCATCCCAGCCTTCAACACCACCCACACCTATGTCCAACCAGAACAATCCCGCCAGACCCTGGCTCGACCAAGATGCAATGTCCATACCTGGGCCTCAACATCCCTTACCCAAACACCCGGAGAAATGGCTCCCTAAATTCGACCCAGACTCCAAACAGATCGTCGAAGATCACATCAAAAATTTTATGTTAGACATTATACTCTGTAGCGTCGAGCACGAAGACATAGTCTGTAGATTGTTTCCCTACACCTTTGAGGGCAATGCCTCTACCTGGTACTTTGCCCAACAACCCCACATCATCGTGTCATGGGAGAAGTTTGAATCATGTTTTCTTGAGAAGTTCAGAGATGACAAGTCTCCTGAAGTTCTAGTCATGGAGCTTTCTAGTTTAAGAATGAATCCCAAAGAAAAGATCAAAGACTTTAATCAAAGGTTCTTGACACGAAAGAACCGAATCCCTGTGGATTTGATGCATGCCGAGAATCTTATTATAGAATATTATACGGAAGCCTTACATCAAAGCATAGCCATTTGGGTAAAGAGATCCAAGAAATCCATGTTGTTAGAAGCCTTCAAAGAGGCCAGTCAGATCGAGAAAGACATTCTTAGCTTAAAAGACACTACTAGCAATGAAACAGAGACTAGTTCATCTTCCAAAAAGAAAATTGAAATCCTCCCTAGACCTTCCCAAAACAAAGCCCAACCTGAAAGCTTAGATTTAGAAAACTTACAGAAAGTCGTTCAAAAACTGTCCAATCAAGTTATAGATTTGAAAAGGACAGCTGAAGAAGCTTCTTCGAGAAAAGGGCCTTACAAACCCCCTTTTAGGAAGCCTTTTCCCACCAACCGACCTAATTCAAATACTGAAGGCCTAAATCTAGAAAGCCTGCAATTCACTATTCAAATGATTCTAGAAGCACAGGATAACTTGATGCCTCCTGAGATCCCTGAAGAAGTAGCTGAACAAGAGACAATAGAAGAAGATGAATCCTCTCCGAACATTTTTGGACATTTTTCGGATAGTATTTTTCAAGCTAATTTCGAAACAGTGCATCCTTACAATACTAGGAGTAAGACAACAAACAAGCCTTCTTCTGAAATCACTATGACTTTGCTTCCAAAACAGTCTAAATCAATTGAGACTAAAAAGAATTCAGTAAACCCAAGCTTAGATTATGATTTGGTTGAAGATCTAAAAAATCTTAGGGCCAATATTTATGTTTATGAATTATTAAAATTCCCTTTTCTTCTGCAAAAAATGCAACAAAATATTGCAGCAATCCAAGCAGTAACAAAGGTGTTTAGAACAACCCCAGAGTTCCTCAGAAGGCCTCCGCCAAAACTACTTCTGATCCCCACGAAAAAAGAGACTTTCCTGTAAATAATGTAACAAATGTAGATAAATTAGTTTTAGAGGCCACGAGTAAAAAGCAACAAGCTTCCACTATTAGTACTCGCTGAAATATCCCTCCATTTTTGTTAACTTTTGAAATCTTCAATAGGAGCGTGCACAACTATATGGTAGATTCAGGCGCATCATCTAACGTAATGCCTTGGTCTGTTTGTCAAAAGATTAATGCCGAAGTTCAACCATCCACCTTGAAGATCATCCAGCTTGATCGAACTAGTGTTAAAATTATAGGTGAATTGAGAAATGTGCTTATAAGATTGTCGTCTAACCCTAAAGTTCATCAAGTGATTGATATTATTGTTATAGATATCCCAGAAATTTATGGTCTATTTTTAAGCAGAGACTGGTCAGAACAGCTACACGACTATTTTGCAACAGATTGGTCTCACTTGTGGCTACCCGAGAATGGAAATCCCAACAGAATCAAGGTAAATTGTGAACGTTATCTAAAGTTCACGGTGACTGATTTAAATGATCCCAATGAACCATTAACTCCTTCTGCCGATTCGCCCGAAATACAGGGGATGGATACCTTTTTCGGTAATTTCATGGCCGAAACTTCCACGATTACTAACCCAGAACAACAATCTGGAATTTTAACATATATGCAACCAGCATCTTTTTCCTAGTGGTCACATGCAACCGACAACAATCAAATATGGTCTCTTTACTTTGATGGGTCAAAATCCAAGGAAGGAGCTGGTGCAGGCTACATGATCATCGATCCAGTAGGTAACAAGACCCTGATTGCATGTAGGTTAGAATTCGAATGTACAAACAACACAGCAAAGTATGAGGCGCTATTGCAAGGGTTCAGAAAAGAATTAGATATGAACATTCAAAATTTGACTGTCTTTGGTGATTCAAAAATCGTGGTTAGACAGGTAAAAAATTATATCCACTATTTATCTCTGCACCTTAAAAGCAACCAATCTGAGGTATGGAATTTGATGAATAAGTTTGTTGCATTTAACATAAATTCTATTCCTAGATTGAATAATTTGGAAGCTGATTTGTTAGCTAACGTAGCTTCGAAACTTTTCCCTGCAGAAGGCTTATCTCCGAATGCATTCTCCGCTGAACTGTTATTCATACCATCCATCCCAGATAACATCACGAATTGGAGACTCTTCGATGACGATCAACATATTATAAGTTTCCTGCATATGGAAGAAACTTTCCAGGGCACGGTGATCAACGAAGGTACTCATGACGAAAATCTTCGTGACTTTACGGTAATACCAGATCCAAGATCTCCAGAATCTTCATCAAACATGGTAAATTCTATCCCAAAATCTATAGTTAGATTAGAAAAATTTTATGATCTTCACGACAAGTTCAAAAAATCAGTGAACTGTAAAACGAATAGTCTTTCTTTGACGCATGAAAAAGTAAACTTGGGAACTAAAGACAACCCACAGTGCATTAATTTGGGGGTGGGGTGTTCTAAACAAGAAAAAGCAGCGTTTATTAAATTGTTTAAGGAATTCAAAGATGTTTTTGCCTGGATGTACGATGACCTAAAAACCTTTGATCCTAACATCATACAACACGTTATTCCTATGAAACCCAAAACCCAACCTTTTCAACAAAAGTTAAGGAAAATGCACCCAAAACTTGAACCACCTGTCAAGAAGGAATTAAACAAACTCTTTAATGCTAAGATAATCTTCCCAGTTAGGCACACACAATGGGTCTCTAATATTGTCCCTATCCGGAAGAAGAGTGGTGAAATCTGACTATGTGTCGATTTCCAAAATCTTAATCGAGCATCTGATAAAGACAACTGCCCTGTCCCTCCCATGGAACAGATCCTTCAACAAGTATCTGGTTCTAAAAGATTATCCTTATTGGATGGTTTTTCAGGGTATAACCAAGTCCTGATGTCCCCTCCAGACCAACTCAAAACCACCTTCCGCACTCCATGGGGCACCTACGCTTATAGGAAGATGCCCTTTGGGCTCATAAATGTCAGTGCCACTTTCCAGAGAGCGATGGACATCGCTTTCTGAGGCTTAATCAATCAATCTTTCGTAGTTTACCTAGACGATGTTATTGTCTTCTCGAAAAACAAAGAAGATCATCTAGCTCATTTAAGATCCGTTCTACAGCGATGTCGTAAGTACGACATTTCTTTAAACCCTAAAAAATTTATCTGCGCAGTAGAACAAGGTAAACTCTTAGGATTTATTATATCGAGTGAAGGGATGATTATCGACCCTGAAAGAACTCAAGTCATTTCGAAACTCCCTCCTCCCTCGTCAAAAAATCCTATGCTATCTTTCTTAGGTCAGATAAACTTTGCTAGGAGATTCATCCCCAGCTTTTCATAAATGGTGAGACCATTACAAAACCTAATAAAAAAGGACGTACAATACCATTGGGGACCTTTAGAAAACTAGGCTTTTAATTCAATAAAAAATTCCATAATAGACGCTTTTTCTCTAATGAGCCCCGACTTTTCGCAAGACTTCACCCTCTACACGTTCACTTCTGACCATTCATACGTCGCTGTCCTAACTAAAAAAAACACTGAAAACAATGAAGTCCCAATTGCCTTTATGAGCTCAGCCTTCAAAGGGGCAGAACTTAATTACCCAGCAGTAGATCAGCAAGCCTATGTTGTTTTCAAAGTAGTAAATCACTTCCGATCTTATCTTTTGAAATCTAGGACGAAAATCATTGTCCCTTACCCGGCTGTC
This sequence comes from Picea engelmannii, assembly GCA_009831015.1. Classification (NCBI taxonomy): domain Eukaryota; kingdom Viridiplantae; phylum Streptophyta; class Pinopsida; order Pinales; family Pinaceae; genus Picea; species Picea engelmannii. The sequence continues at coordinate 100,390 of ML780523.1, read as the reverse complement.
AGAAATCTATTAGTACAGAAAGAACTAGGAGAAAAAAGGGCAAACTGGGTCACATCCTTGCAAGAGTATGACATAGAAATCACCCCAGAAAAAATAGTAAGAAGTCAAGGGTTATGCAAGCTAGTCGTTGATTCAGCTGGAGGACAGCAAGAGGAAAATGATATGTTGAACCCAGGACAACTCTATCAAAATCAAATCTGTTGTGCACAAAACCCTGTTAGTCCCTGGTATGATGATATAAAATTTTGTCTTGAACATGGATTAGCTCCCCGTCACATGGATCCCACAAAAAGAAGAGAACTAAGATTAAAATATTCTTCTTTTCAACTGATTAATGGTATTCTGTTTCGTCAAAATTTTGATGGAGTACTAATGCGCTGTCTTGAGAAAGATGAAGCAGAAAAAGTCTTATTGGATTTTCATGCAGGAGAAGCTAGTGGGAATTTTGGTGGAGATACCACTACCCATAAAGTATTAAGAGCAGGTTAATACTGGCCTACACTTTTTAAAGACGCTCATGATTTGTGTCGCAAGTGTGTAATTTTCCAAAAAGCATCTGGACGGATACAGAAACCAGCCTTCCCTCCGCAACCAATTTCAGTAGACTCTCCTTTTCAGCAGTGGGGTCTAGATATTAAAGGCCCAATCAATCTGCCATCCTCACAACAGCATAATTATATCATAACAACCACATATTACTTCACCAGGTGGTCCGAGGCTGCCCCATTAAAAGCTGTAAATACCAGCCAGGTAATATCCTTTTTGAATTTGAATATTATTACTCATTTCGGTATCCCTGACTGCCTGGTATTTGATAATGCTTCTTATTTTTCATCTCTTGAGATGAGTGATTTCTCTCTAGAAAAGGGAATTAAATTAAAGTATTCTGCCAGCTATTACCCCCAAGGCAATGGTTTGGCAGAATCGACTAATAAAAATTTGATCAAAATTATCAAGAGAACGAACTCTGAAAACCATAAAAATTGGCATAACGCACTATTAAACGCAATCTGGGCTGATAGAGTGACTCCTAAAACTATTTTGGGTAACTCACCTTTCTTTCTCATTTACGGCAGAGAGGCGATTCTACCACCACATGTCCTCCTTCCCTCTCTACAGCTATCACAGAAAATACAAGAAGAGGATTGTCCCCCTTTGGAGAATCGAATTAACACTTTGTTAAAATTAGAAGAAGTGAGGGCTTAAGCGAAACAGAAATTGGATCAACATCAACTCATTGTTAAAAACTGGTTTGATTCCAATTCTGCCTCTGACAGAAATTTTGAGGTAGGTGACCTTGTCCTAAAATGGGACAAACCGCATGAGGGAAAAGGAGAGCATACAAAGTTTCAGAACTTGTGGCTAGGACCATTCTTAATTGCTGAGAAATTGGGTCCCAGTTCCTTCCGATTACAGAATTTAGAGGGATAGCCAGACACCTATCCAGTGAATGGCCAAGATCTAAAAAGGTACTTCGCCTGATGACACTCCCATGTACACTGTGTAAATATTTTTGTTTTGCTTGCTTTTTGTTTTTCTTTGCTGGTTTGTTTTGATTTTTCCCTTATGCTTACCAGTTTTTCTTTTTGAGACGCACATGCCTACACCCTAAACTAGTTCAGACAAAGAGAATAGAAAAATTTCCCCTCTAAAAATGACTATTGAAGGTTGTTTAAGCAACAATTATGATATTTTTCTGAAGTTTGCAGCCATGTTAAAGAAAACTTGTTGTTTGAAAAGTGTTTATTGATTTCAATCTGTAACTGAAGCTATTCACGATCATCCATAAAAAATTCTTCTTACGCTGTCCCTGTTCCTTAAGAGAACAACTCAGAGATGCCTCCCTGCCCTCGAAAGTCGGTTTTATTAACAAACTATCTCTAGATCTTAATGAAGGACAGCTAAAAAAGTTTCTTCAAGATCTGTAATTTACTGAGATATGTCCAAAAACCAGGATTTTCAGTGTCACCCCGCTTTATTAAATATCTTTAAAACTAAATAAACCTTCAGAGAGCTGTGGGAAGTGCTTGTAAACCCGCTGGGATACTGAACAGGTCTGCTGGAAGTAGGTAAATGCATGCATGACGCCAAGATAACTTCACCGGGGTACTGAACAGGCCCGCTTGCAGCGAAGCAATGTCAGGTATATGAAAATTATCAGATATGGAATCTTTTGACCTTAAATTTCCTTCGTTCTGATCTGGAACTTCTTGGTAGGATACATATATTGAAGTGGGTTAAATGGAATCCCTGTCGAGGCTATGGATGCCTACTGGCAGCAGTGGCCCTGTCAACAGTATTGAAGATTTTAACTTTAATATCGTGACTCTCTTTTGTCAAGATTGTCATCAGTTTTTGTCTTTTAAAATAACAGCAATCTGAAACTGGAATGTTTTATAATTGATAATGATGTTCAGACAACTTCTTAGTTGTTTTCGATTTGAATTTTTTTCTGATTATCCCAATCTGGACTCATTCGTTTGGCAGAGATAACTGCTTCTACCAGTGTGTTGCCATTGCTGGCAGCAATAATATAATCTCTATTTTTACAAGCTGCCTACACAGGGTCTTTAAATTCTCGTTACTCATCACAACCTTTCTCATTAAATGACACTTGTCGCTTTCTACATACATGATTTTCAATTTTTGTTTTCATGACTGTAAGCATGAAAACTCACAGCTGGAATTCATACTTGATTTCATTTTTTTATTATTAAAGGGTTAATGTTCATATGGTCTATTGTCGAATTGTCGTATTTCGCTATGAACATGGTTGTTTTCCTTATTATAACCCCTTGGTCTTAAACATGCCTTGGTTACATGAGTATAAAACCTCCACTCATATAGCATTTCACTAATGTCAATGGGGTTTTGATTTATAAAAATTTTAATGGTTCAATGTTTATTTGATACATTAATCTTTTTGATCAAGTCGTGGATATGCATACTATTGTTTTCAACTTTTCTGATCCTTATGTATACCATTATGCCAAGGTGTCGTTTCAAGTACAACATGGTATTATAGCTTTGCATGGCCTCGATCTACACGACCTCTCTCACACGCATGGTAATTAACACTCATGCCTACCATTTCGAGCTATCTTTGCATTGCATTGAGGAAACTCGGGGCTATGGCTCTGTGTTTTTTCTATCAAACCCTACCTCTGAATCCCGTGTTGATTCCCTGTTGTTAGCCATGGCTCCTGTGGTGAGGATTGAGCCCAACGACATCCAGACCTTGTTATCATTTGACAATGCCAGAGATGACTTAGAAAGGAACGACTGGCGTGTGTTTATTGAAAAGTTTGAGAGTTTTAATCTAAGAGTTGCTCAAGAATTCGCATTGACATTCAACGGTTGCAGAGAAAAAATAGAAGACGTCCAACTTGAGTTAAATGAAGATTTTATAAGCCAAGCTACCGGTCTACCAGCTGTGGGACAAAAATGGTTCAAAAACTCAAAGGTTGAAGAGGTTCCCTGGTCATTGTTGTTCACCTCAAGGAGAATTACCAGCTGTGACCGAGGTATGCCTATCTCAGCTTTAAAACCTAGATGGCATGATTTGTTAACTATTGTGAAACAATTCGTTACCTGTGAGGGGAGATATGGGCTGGTTTTCTTGTATCACTTGCGATTGCTTATGATTTTTATCGATTTCCCCCTAAACATGCCCTATTTCCTCCTTCGAAGTCTATACAAGATGGAAAAGCAATTTAAGAGGCAGAAGTCTGATTCTAGTCTGTTCCACCATTGTTTAATCAAGATTATTATTATACACCAGTTGAAATTAAACAATGATTGTTGGGATGCTTTTCTGTTACGAAATGGTTTTGATAGTAGTGAGTTGGGACAGGTTGACAAGCCTATCGTCACAGAAACCCTCGTGAAGCCTACCATCTCTCCTCCTTCACTCTTTCCCTATGATCCTATTTCTAATTTGGAACCCTCGACCTATCCTAATTCTACCCAACCCAACACTCTACCAGATTCTTATCCTAAGGGTTGTGTTAAGACTGTTAAAAAATCCACAAGGAAAAAGTGTAAAGGAAACGTCGATATCAATTATAAGAGTAAAAGGGTTGCTCGTTGTGTTTCACGATGTGCTCGAAATAAACCCAAGCCCTATGCATACCAAAATGCAATTGTGGTAAGTTAGGATTCTGATTCAGAAATTGAAAGATTATGGCCGAAGAGTATCCATATTCATGTGGACTTTGCTCTGATAAAACCTACGATTATTTTACAAACCTTCCACCATGTCTAAAGAACAATCTCGATTTCCCTGGAATCAAACTTAGTAATGAACCTTCAGGTCAAATGGAAGATTCCCCACCTGTTAATACTATCACTGCCAATACACAGTCTATACAGCCGCACTGTAATGAATGTCGATCCTGGATCGATAGGTATTACAAAGATGTGCCTTTACTTCAGTCTCGGCTTAGATCCTTGGAAGACCAGGTGAATTCACTAACGAAGGAGAATAGAAGACTCCAATCCGTAGCTAAAACCAAATACAAATGCCAAAAAATCACAGGGTCTGTTGTTTTTAAGAATGTGGAAGCAGCGACTGCAATAGTAAATTGAAAGATTGCTTGATTAGTTCGAATCCCTTAATTTGAGGTATGATTTTTTTTTAAATAAGTTTAGTATGATTTTGTCTTTTTCAAATTAGGATACATGATTTGTTTGCACAGATTACCTTTAGTTTGTTTTGATTGATTCAATAAAATATGATTCTAGTTATAATTATAACTAGCTACATAATCGTGAGATTCTGTAGCTAGTTAGAAAAATTCGAATTACTTGTTTTGATAACTGAAAATACATCTGAAATCTTTTATTCTTATTTTTTTTTAGGAACCTATGATTTCTAAGGAGATTTGAATCACTGTTGGCATCTATCAGCATACTATCTTTATGTTTTTAAATAGAATAGGCTGTTAGTTTTGGTATCAAGTAGAATCTGGGAGGTTGCATCCCCCACATTTTTTGGAACAAATTGGATGTTATTAACAGGAAACGTTTTGTTCCTAGGTCCTATATAAATATGTTGTTTTGTAAACTTGAAACCATCTCTGCCTGGGGCAAAAATTATGGGTTTCTAATTTACAGACTTGAATAGAAGATGATATTTGCACAGCTTTAGCTTCTATATATCGTGTTTTTATTCAAGTTATGTTCATTTCGATTTGTAATTAGATTGTGATTACTTTAGCTATCATGGTTTATTGCAGATTGGTATGATAAAATTGATATGATATCCATGTTTTATGTCCCATATTTAACATACAGTAATTATTATGTTCAAACTTGAGATTAGGAGATTCATCTTCTTTATTCGTTGAACATTTATACACAAGTTTTCACAACAGGATTTATCTCAATGTGGCCACTTGTGAAATTATAAGATTGTTGTTACTATATCTCTTATATGTTCCATAATTCGGATCCAATCATTACTGCTTCACGTTTACGAGAAGCATTTGTGAGATCTGATTGCGGGTTTGCCTCATCAAACAACAAGATTGGATGCTATACACAGGACGAATAGGAGATGCGATTACAGGTTAGTTTGTTAGTTTTATTTCATTAGTTTAATTAATATAGGAATTCCCTGTAATCTAAACACATTCTACTGTTTGTTATCTTTGTTTTTCAATTAGACAGTTGGTTATTTCATTTCTTGTGTATAAACATTATAAGAAATAAATCAAAAAGATTGAATGATAGTTTTGTTGTCGTTAAATAAATCAATCCATATTCGATTTTCGCAGATTTACATTAAAATTTGCATTCTGTAAATGTTATACATATATTAGAAATATAATCATTTGGATATATTGTACATATAATGAGTAGAGCTATTTTATAAATATTAGTTAGCAAACTGTAAGTATATATTAGATTTGTATATAGTTTTCAGCGAGTGTTTTTCATTAAGTTATTTTATCTTCTTTAGTTTTGTTTTTCACTTTCTTAGGACTTAGATCGGCCAACGGAGCTACTAAACCCATCGGAGTGGATTAATTCAAACGGCTTGGGTTAAGTAGACAACCCTGGACCGGATTCACTCCTTCAGTTGACGAGCGGCCAATTTCGCCCGTCAACACATACCTACATCCATACTCTAGAAACAAAATATTCTACTTATCTTAATTTTATAGAGCACAAATCTTTCAGATCTAAAACTTTTAACTATTCTTACCTTTATCAGAGAACAGAGCTTACAAATCTTACCTCTTTTATTCTTACCTTTCTTAGAGTGCCAAGCATTCAGATCTCACCTCTTTCCCTTAGATATGATATTCTTTCTTTAGATCGGGTTTCTTTCTTTCATATCTGACCTTCTTTCTTTAGCACAACACTTTATAAGTCAAGTACAATACTGTGCGCTAGGGCACAGATCTACGCACAGATCTTTCACGGTTTCAGGGTGGATCTTTGCACAACACTTCTTCTTTCTCATCTCCCAACAATCACAGTTTCAGGTCCTGACAATGGAACCATTTGTTGGCACAAGGGCAGACCCAGGGTTCAATGCTACAACAATGCACCAACAAAACCCTAACTACCGGCCCTTTCGGCAACACCTGCGAGGCAGATGAAGTCTCACCCGAGGTAGAGGCAGGGGTGGTTGTAGGACTCAAGTCTATGCAACCTTATCTGGGACACAGATTTGTGATTATAATACTTAATACAGCTCTTAGCACCATTAGTTCCTTAACATGTAATCACTATTCACTTCGATGATACAACAGAGCTTCACAGTATTCACACCAATCTACAGTATTCAAGCACTTAGCATATAAAAAGGGATCAGAATGAGCATATCAAGCACTAAGCATGACTATCTAGATCAGATCTAACATTCTCACATATGATAAGCACAAAGCAAGTATATCTATCTAAACATATCAGAGCACTTAGCATATAACATATGAACACATCAAGACAAAGCAAAAAGCACACAACACAGTGTTTACGTGGTTCACCCCACCCTGGGGCTATGTCCACCAACTCTTCTTCTTTATTGTCTTCAATCAATTGGTTACAAGCATAGAGCCTCAAAACCCTTACTCCGCACAGAACAGAATATTTGCGCAACTCACTAGATCCTTCTTCCTTGTGCTACAACACAAATCTTTCTACAGTCTCTCACAGGGACTTGCACTCAGCTCTGCAAGTCTTACATAGGATGCACAAAGCCTTGATCACACGAATTCAACTCTTGGCACTTAGCCTACATCACATAGATGTCAATTTCACTACTTCTCTATATGGCCTAGACATCTATATATACATACAAAATAGGCCTAAACATGGGTAAACCCGTGGGACGACATCCCGATCCCGTTGCATAATCCCCAAAACCCAAAAAGGACCCAAAAGTGGGCTGAGATCCCATGATCTCTGCTTCGTTTTGTGCTCCTTCTTTGACAGGCTGTCGAAGTCCCAAGATAGGTCAACATGACCAAGAAACTCCCAAAACTTGGTCAAGGGCCAACACTGGCCAATTCCCAAAACCTTGAAGAAACTTAGGGTATTTTTTGGATTGATGAGCTATTACCAAAATTTTGTCAAGAAATATGGTCAAATAGAAGCACCTCTAACAACATTATTAAAAAAATAATCATTTTCTTGGACCGAAGAAGTGACCAAATATTTTGAAAAAATTAAGGAGGTTGTGTGTACAACTCCCATTCTGTCCACACCTAAATTTACAAAAACATTTATTGTGGAGTGTGACACCTCAGGCCATGGAATTGATGTATTTTTAATGTAAGAAGGAAGGCACCTTTCCTTTGAAAGAAGGAAACTTAAAGGAAAAAATGTATTCAAACCCATTTATGAAAACAAAATCTTGGTCATACTACATGTGGTTGAGAAATGGTGCCCTTACCTAATAGGAAGACACTTCAAACTAAAAACAAATCACAATAGTTTGAATTACTTTTTGGAGCAACAATTATCTTCAGAAGAGAAAAAAAAAATTACAAACATATTGGATTATGACTTTGAAATTATATACAAAAAGGGAAAACATAATGTTCTGAAAGATACCCTTTAAAGGAAAGAATAAGAAACTTAAGGTTCACTATGTGATATTTCTATTATGCAATCTAATTGGGTGGAAGAAGCAAGGATATAATGGAAGAAAGATCAGGAAGTATGCAATATCATTCAACAACTACATGAGGACCCCCAGTTTAGTAGATCATTTTGTATGGAATAATGATTTTCTATGGTATCATGATCAACTATATTTATGTAAGAATTCCCAAATAAAACAAAAGGTCATTCTGGAATTTCACAATTCTCCTATAGGAGGACATTCAGGATTCTTGGAAACATACGACAGGTTCAAGAACGATTTTTTCTAGGAAGGTCTTAAAACTAATGTTCAAAAGTTTGTGTCTGGATGTTTGGTCTTCCAACAGAATAAGGGAGAGGTAATAAAGACTCTAGGTCTCCTATAACCGTTAGCTATACCAATTCAACGTTGGGAAGAAGTTTGAATGGATTTTATTATAGGTTTTACCCAAATCCGAAGGAAATACTTTCATCATGGTAGTTGTGGATTGACTAAAAAATTATGCCCATTTTTTCTCTCTTTTTAATCCTTTTAAAGAAAGTACAATAGTTGCATCACTCATGGAAATAGTTCAAAAGATACATGGAGTCCCCAAGATTATTGTAAGTGACATAGATCCAATTTTTACAGGTAATTTTTGGACTGAATTATTTTCTTGTTTGGGTACTCAATTGGCTCACATCTCATCTTATCACCCTCAATTCAATTGGAAAACTGAGATTGTGAATAAATGTTTAGAAGGATATCTTCGTTTCTTTGCATCCAATAAAAAGACACAATGGGTCAAGTGATTTCCCTTGGAATAATGGTGGTACAACACATCCTTCCATACTTCATAAAAAATGTCCCCATTTCTGGCACTTTATGGATATCATCCTCCATCCATTACATGGTTGCATCATAAAGAAGAAATGAAAAATTGTAGTCTTTTCCAAAATTTGGAAATGTGTGGAATCTATCATTGGAGCTATCGAACTAATTGTAGAGAACTACAAATGAGGTGATTGTGGCAAGAGAGTGAGCATTGGTTCTTGTTGGAGAGGTTGGAAGCATAGAATGAGGTGTAACAATAAAAATCGGTATGGTAATTTTTTTTTATTTTACCATTATTCATTGTTTCCAACAATTGTATGCACCCGAGAGTCACGTTTAGAGTGGAGCATTGTTTTGTATTTTCTTTTGTGTATAGAGCATAACTATGCATCTTACTATATTAACATTGGGGCATTATGTTTATGTGAGAACCGATGTTACATAATATAACAAAAGCACCAAATGAAAAACATTTGTTAAGAACTATGGTTGTTGGAGCAAGTCATCTTGGGACAAGTTTTGGGAATCGCATAGGCGCAGACCATGTGACAAGTCAGCTAAGGAGTAGCGCACGGAAGACAAAAATTAGTTAGAAGTAGTTAGACCTTTTAGTCCATTTTGTAATGGGATAATCCCTAGTATCAATGTGTAAATATGTAATGGGTTTCCGAGTATAAGGAGTTGAAAATAATGGACTAATATGATGATAGTGAGTGAGACGAGGATAGTGAGATCAAAGGAGCTAAGTGTGCACTGTATGCACGGATGGCTAAGGAATGTTGGGTTATAACTGAGATATTGTATATGAGCGTACTATGCACATGTTGTAAGGAATGAATATGAATGAATAATATAAGAATCCAGTCATTGTGGACGTAGCCTAGTTTGGGGTGAACCACGTTAAATTCATGTGTTTTGATGTGTTTGATGTCATGATGTTTTGGTTTACTTTGTTTATTGAGCACATGTAATAGATTCTTAAGGATTAATATGAATATGTATCTGATGGTTTCATTCACATGTTGAATGATTAAGTAAGATGAATCTATCATATGTTATTACGTTGTTATGATCTCGCGCACATGGTATATTGCATGTTGGATGAATGTTAAGTCAGAATGAAGGTTAGACCGGTCTCCATTCCCTTCATGACTGCGGAAGCCTGGTTCCTACAGTCCCCATAGGTACCTTGGGTGAGACTTCATATGCTTGTGGGTGATGTCGAAAGGGCCAACATCTTTAGGGTTTTGTTGGTGAATTAATGTTGAGCACTGGGTCTTCCCACTACGTGCCAACAAATGGTTCTGTTGTTGGGACTGGGATCTGCAACTGAGGGGGATGTGGAGACCTACTAATGAGGTGATTGGATAATGGTTAGATGTGAAGGATATCAAGTTTATTGTAGATCAGAATAAGAATCCATAGATTAGAGCAGAACAATGGCTACAAAGGTATGTGTTTATAGATTTGCATGAAATTTTCTTTGCTGACTTTTTGAATATTTTAGTAGAGTGGATCTGGAGATTAGTTAAATAGATCAGAATATTTCATACTTTTGTTCCAAGAAATTGGACTCCTGAGCTAATTAGGAAAGTCAATACTATAAGTACTCTAGTATCACGTGTAGTATATTACTAGATGGATAGTGTGTTGGGAGGTTACGTTACTGAATTTTATATGTATTGTACTCGGTCGTATAGTGTTGTTGAAATGGAATTATTTAAGGGACCACACGGAATATAATTGAAGTCATTATCTACTTGGATTAATATGGTATTGTGTGATAAGGGAGTTATGAAAATGGAATTTGATTTCCCTAGTAGCTAAGTGTCTTCATGCACATAGGGGGGTTGGGGGAATGACTAGGGAATGGTATGAGTGAAAAGAGGGATGAAGAGAAAGAATGAAGAATGGATGGACTAAGTATTTTCAGAGAAGAAGAGTGTGCGATGAAAAATGAAATTGTAGTACTGCGCAGTGGTAAGATATTTATACTGAATAAGAAGAGGAATGTGGCTAAGAGAGAGGGGTAGCACAGTGAGATCAAGGAAAGAGACACTAGTGTAATACTCTAGATCGAAAGAATTATACACAAAGAAGAAAATAACCATCAACTCAGTCTAGTAGAAGAAGATGACACTAATTTTATACTCTACAATGAACCCACAACCCTGTGTGCATCGCCAAGAACTGAGGTAATATCAGAAGATTTGTTAATTATAGTTAGTGAAGGAAGTAAACATAGCAGTAAAAGTGATAAAAGTGGTGGAAGTAGTATGTTGAGTCATAATCAATTAGTGTTATCAGGAAATAATACTGCACAAAACTTGATGGCAGGGGTATATCCTACTTTAAGGATGCATGTCTTCCATGGAGTGGGGACAGAGGATCCAAAACAACATTTGTTCATTTTTTAGACAATATGGACTGTGAAGAATGTCCAAGATTATGATGTGAATATTTCACAGTTGGAAACGATATTCAGATATCGCACATTATTATGGTACATGAAATATTACACTACTACACCTGTGGGACATACTAGAACATTAGCAGAGGTAAGACAAACTCTATTGAAAGAGTTCCATAAACCTAAATATGAGTCATGGTGCATTTAATATTTGAAGGAGATAAAGGAGATAGTGAATGAATCAGTGTGGTACCATGATCAAAGATTCAAGATACTGAAGGATCGATTGACATTCAAAATTCCATATGAACAACACAGAGAGTGGTTTATTGTAGGATTGTTTCCACATATATTCTTCCCTTTGACGCAACATAAGATTGTGTCACATTTGGAAGCCCTAGAAATTGATATGAAATTAGAAGCATCTGTGGTAGGAGAAAATGGCATGGGGATGACTCAAGTAGAGTCGCAGTTAGCAGCACTGACTATTCAATTGTAGGAACTTGTGAAAGAAAAAAAAATGCAATGAGGTTTGGTGTGTCACGTGTAGAAAAGAAGGGAATCATAATAATGAATGTCCATATTTCCAGCAGTATTTGAATACAGGAGATTTGAATCCACTAGGGGTATGGTGTGATATTGAAAAATGTTGGGTCACCACCCTACTACTTTTTCGTTGATGAAGAAATACCAGAGTATTGCGAGAAATATGTTTTGTAACTTTTGAAATTCTATCAAAAATGAAGGGAAGGATTGTCGTTGATTTTATTTGATGAGAGAGAACATTGGAGATGCCTACAAAGTCTAGGGAGAAGAATCTAATGGAGGAGCTATGAATTATAATACTCCAAGAGGTTATACTCAAGGAGGAAGAGGAGGGCTTAGAGGATGTGGAAGGGGAGGATTTGGTGGAGGAAGAGGACCAATTATATGTTATAAATTTAATCATCCTAGACATTTGGTGTAAGACTGTATGAATCCCTACATGACATGTACATATTGCAGACAACTAGACCATGTAACAAAGGATTTCCGATAGTTTATTGTGAAGTGGAAAGAAAAGAGGAATCCTAATGTACAAATGATAGTAGTAGAGGCATGTTGATAACAACCCAAGATAGTTTTGGTTACGTGTGGAGGAATGAGAACTAGAGTTGATGTGACAAGTCAAGGAAATAGGATCCACCAATGGGTCAAGAAAGCAGTAGAGCCTTAGCCATTATTTGACCATAGAAAGGAGAAAGAGACATATACACAAAAAAGGAAAGAAGTGATTGGAACAGAATGGATAGCTTCAACTTCAACCACACCACCTTTGTATGACAAGTCATTGATGTATGATATGCCACCTTTCTATGACCATTCAGAATGGCAAGTTGAGAAGGTAAGAACTTTGAATAGTTTTCTGAAAAGTTGTTTAGAGTTAATGAAGGATGAGTCTGCTTTGATTATGTTGGGAGGAATGATTGACCATTTCACCCAAGAGAAAGGGATACCTATCGCCAATTGATCAGTTAACCAGTTGCACCAAAAGAGGAGAACGATTAGGAAGTTTTGAATGAATGCATGGGTAGTAAATTATGACATGGAAAATATTATTTTGGATCTAAGCTCCGATGTGAATTTCATCCCGAAGAAAACCTAGGAAATGATGGGAAAGAGGAAGTTGATCTCATCACCCATTCAGTTGAAGTTAGAAAACCAACACAATATTTTTCCAATTGGAATATTGACAGAGGTAAGTTTTAGTATTGATGGAGTGCGCAACTTGGTCGATATCAAAGTGATTGAGATAGTATATGGAAGCACCCCTTACCCAACACTAGTTGGACTTGATTGGGCCTTTGACAACCAGACTATCGTTGTTTTGAAGAAGATATGAATGATATTTGAATTATAATACTTGAAGGTTACTACAACGTTGGATCCTACTAAAGCAAGAAGATATGTAGAACCAATAAAGGGAAAAGAGCTCGACTACCTGTATAATATGACCACATGGATGGATGATTATGTGAATCCTACAATAGATGGTGTACTTAGTTGGAGAATTATTAGTTCATGCATGTCATATTCATAATAATCTTTTGATAATTGGTAGTAGTAGAGATTGCATTAAGTGTCCACAAGGAAATGTGCTTGGATTACCTACGTGTTGCAATGGATTAGAACTGAGGTATGTGATCCTCCAAAGTAAGACAAACTAACCATTGTAGCTTCTTTTATTAGAGAATTTGAATTAAAAATATCATATCAAAAAAGATTATTAGCGTTAGACATTGCGCTGAAAGAAACCCCAACAAGATGTTGGGCCACACATAAGGATGGAATAAGAGACGAGTAGTAGTGTAAAAGTCTATTACAAGTCAAGTTCAGGATAGAGAATGAAGGTACTATGAAAACGTATACAAGATTGAGTTTTCTGATGGAGCATGTTACACAATATATTATGACATGGAGTAAAGTGCCTAAGAATGAATGGAAACACTTATTTTTACATACCTTGGGAACAATTCTGAATAATTGGTACTTCAAACTAGAAGTACGCAGAGAAACTACAGACCGAGAAGAATTGACTTGAAATTTTAAGGTAACTTTTAGCTTTGAAGATGATGCTCATTTAATTGACTCATCTTTGTAGGTCATCAAGAACAATATTTTTACAGCAGAAGACTTGGTAGAACTAGTACCTGTATGTAGCACTTGTAGATCTTATGCGACAGTTGAAGAAGTTTTGCATTGTTATAATGTTGCTAAAGAGGACCAAGAGGAGGATGAAGACCCAATAAATGTGAAAATACCAAAAATTGAAGGAGAGAACGTAGTATAAGGACCATAACTTGAATCTATTGTGTATGCAAATCCATTTAGAACACACAAAGTAAATATTGGTACAGAAGATAAGCCTGAGTTTGCGAACATAGGAGACTATTGGAATGACGAAACTGTTGAAAAGATAGCGGACTTACTATGCAAGTATCGAGACTTGTTTCCGACTACTTTTACAGAGATGAAAGGGATTGTTGGGGAGTTAGGAGATATGAATATCCCCTTGAATCCAGATTCTAAGATAGTGAAGCATATGCCATACAAATTGAACCTGATGTATAATAAAAAAGTGAAAGAGGAGATAGACAGGATGTTTGAATATGGAATTATTGAACATGTCATAGAATTAGAGTGGAATAGTCCAATGGTAGTTCAAGATAAGAAGAGAGTAGGGATCAAAATTTGTGTATATATGAGGAAATTAAACGATGTTTTATTAGATGATCCATTTCCTACACCCCTTACAGATGAAGTGTTGGAGAATATAGGAGGGAAGGAATCTTATTCATTCACTGATGGATTTTCAGTGTATCATCATATCAATATTGTGTAGGAATATAGATATAAGACTACATTTGTACAGAATGGGGATGTTACTAGTACACAGTGATATCGTTTGGATTGATTAATACACTAGTAATGTTCTCTAGAGTTCTTACAACAACATTTAAATAATTCATCCATAAATTCTTAGAAGTATACTTAAATGACTTGATGATATTTATCCTATTGAAAGATCATATTGATATTTTGCGCTTGATGTTGGATAGGTGTAGGTAGTTACTAATATCTTTGAATTTGAAGAAGTGTATTTTATGTGCACCGCTTGGTATCTTACTGGGCCATGTAGTGTGTAATCAAGGGTTGTTGGTAGATCCTGCAAAGATTGTTGTGATTGTTTACTTACCACAGCCTACTTTAGTGCGACATTTACACGCAACGTTGGGTCATATAGGGTACTACAAGAAGTTAATTAAAGGATATGTGCACATTACAACCTCGATGGAAATATTGCTAAAGAAGGAGAACAAGTTTCAATGGAGTGAGGAATGTCAAGAAGGTTTATATAGTTTGAAGCAGAAATTGGTAACCACGTCGATTTTGATATTTCCATATTAGAAGAAGGATTTTCATGTTTTTGTGGATGCGTCATCTGTAGATTTAGGTGTAGTGTTATCTCATCCTAGATAAGGATATATACATAATCACATTGCATTTGTGAGAAATAAGTTGTCAACTATAGAATAAAACTATAATACAACAAAACATGAAGGATTAGTAATGGTGTATGCATTGCAGAAGTTTAGACATTACATGTTGGGTTCACACTTTAAGATGTACATAGACCATTCTGCACTAAGAAATTTGGTCAATAAGATAGTGTTGGGGGGGGATAATATGCAGATGGTTTCTATTCTTTCAGGAATATGACTTTGAGGTAATTCTGAAACCAAGGAAATTTAATTCAGGACCTGATCACTTATCGCACATACTATCAAGAGAAGACGTAGGAAACTTGAATGACAATTTACTAGACACACACTTATTTACAATAAAATGGGTTGATGACTATTTTGTAGACATAGTTAAGTTTTTTAGCACAAGATTAACCCCAACTAAGTTTATAGTTGTGCAGAAGAAGAAGTTAGTAGTGAAGGAAGCAAACCGTCAATTTATAGCAGAAAATTTGTACAAGTTAGGTGTAGATGGTATTCTGTGACAATGTGTATTAGAACATGAAAGGCATATGATATTGTCAAGGGCACATTAAGGGGTTGCAAGAGGTCACTACACATGAAAAACAACAACTCAAAATATTTTGCGTTCAGGTTTGTGGTGGCCTACCGTTCATAAGGATGCTAAGGAATTGTGTAAGAATTTTGTTGTTTTCCAAATAATTGGGAAGCCTTACAGGAGAGATGAGATGTCGTTAGTACCACAAGTGACATTACAAAATTTTGATAAATGAGTCATTGATTTTTTTGGACCGATTAATCCACTAGCAAAGAGGTCAGGAGCCATCTACATCATTATTGTGATAGATTACTTGACCAGATGGGTTGAAGTGGAACCAATCAGAGATTGTAGTGCAAAGATAACTACGTGGTTTTTGTTTGAAAATATGCTGACAATATTTGTATCCTTGAGAATTCTTAGGAGTGATCAGGGAACTCATTTTCTGAATAAGACAATTGTAGCTTTGAAAGAGGAGTTCCATATTCATCAGCATAAGAGCATATTATATCATCCTAAAAAAAATGGAACAATGGAAGCATTAAATAACATGATAGAACATGCATTGAAAAAGGTGTGTAATGTAAGTCAAGACAACTAGGACTTGAAAATTCTAGCAGTGTTATGGGCGTATAGGACTACAAGTAATAATTTGATAGGGCAGACCCCATTCAGACTATTATATGGACAAGAAGCAGTTATTCCTATGGAATTCATTGTATTGAACCTGTGCATGGTTGCACTAACAGATATTACAGTTATGGTGCACTGGAGAAGAGACTATAAGAGATAGTAGAGTTGGACAAAGACCGGTTAGTCACAAGTTTCCATCGCAATTTCATAAAGTGCATGAGAAAGCATGGCATGACAGGAACATTAAATAGAATAAGTTCCAGACAGGAGACTTAGTTTTTTCTTTATGACAACAAATTTTTGCAACACCCTGGAAATTTTTGGATGCATTGGTTAGGTCCATATGTGATAACATTTGTGACAGATGAAGGTGTTGTTCAATTGGAGAAACCGAATGGAGAAGTTGTGGAAGTATTGGTTAACGATAGTCAAATGAAACTGTATAGGGACAGTTTTACTTCCACGCACTAGTATGAGCGTGCAATATGTGTACCATAGTAGATGTATTATAGTGTATTATAGAAGGAAAAAGAAAATAAGAAAAGAAATAAAATAATTTGAAGGTTGAAGTAATGCAGAAGGCTAAACGAGTAAGGAGATAAAGCCAGAAAATGTCGCAGATATGTAGAAAGAGGAAGGAATTGTGCACAATAAGGAGGATTGAAGGGAAACAAAGATCTACGCAAAAGGGCAAGAAACACATTAAAATTATAAATGATGGGACAAGCATTAAATAGAGATCATAACATGGAGATAGGTAGTCATAAATGAAGAGAGGTGACGCATATGTGAAAAGAATTGAAAATTGAACATATGATCCATCGGGTGATACAGAATTATTGTAGAATATGGAAAGCATTTCATGAGAGTACAATTATATGGAACTAAAAATTATGGACATGAAATGGAAGATAACAGCTTGCGACATGATATAATAGTAGAAAAAGGGGTTATAAGGAAATCATATTAGAGAGAAGAGAGAACTAGTGCTGCAGAGAAATTTGAGTGTGTTGTAGAGAAAATCTGGTGTGGTTCAAAGGGTTATGGTGTCATTGAAAGAATGAGCTTCCACAATAGCCAAAAAGAAGCAATGCAGTAAGAAGGAATCAATATTATTGCAAGAAGAAGTCCCAAGAGTAGAAGCAATCTCTCTGAGATTGGTGAACTTTCCCATAACATGATGTTCAAGAGGTCATAAATGACACAAAAGAAGACACAAGAACTAGAGAAGGATAAAGAAGAATAAAATGAACATGAAGAACAAAGGAAGGGAATTTTATACACAGTAAGAACCTAGGTTTCACAACATATCATATACTAGATAAACAAGAAAAACATATATCCATATTGAAGGACAAAATTAAGAAGAACTCCACGCTTATTTGACTCGGTTACTACCCAGGAAGAACATCTTAAGTTAGCATTATTGTAGAAGAGATATTAGTGTGGGAATTATAAGAAAGGGAAAATATCATAATTGCAAGGGAAACATTTCAGAAGCTCATGGAGACCTGGAAGAAAGCTTGAACTAACTCGAGACAAGCAATGGGTGAGTGTTGGGGGCATGTTGGAGCAGGTCATTTTGGGACAAGTTTTGGGAATCTAATAGGATAAAACCACATGACAAGTCATCTAAGGAGAAATGCACATAGAGGAAAGGAATAAAGTTAGTGCATTTTCAAGAGTCAGTATGTGAAGAATATGGAAAATAGTTAGAAGTAGTTAGACCTTTTGGTCCATTTTGTAACGGGCTAATCCCTGGTATCAATGTATAAATATGTACTGGGTTTTTGGGTAGAAGGAGTGGAAAATAATGGAGTGATATGAAGATAGTTATTGAGATGAGGATAGTGATATTGAAGGAGCTAAGTGTGCAATGTATGCATGGATGGATAAGGCATGTTGGGTTATAACTAAGATATCTTGTATGAGCTCAGTGCACACCTATTGTAAGGATTGAATATGAATGAATAATATAAGAAGCCAGTCGTTGTAGATGTAGCCCAATTTGGGGTGAACCATGTTAAATTCCTATGTTCTAATGTGTTTGTTGTCATGATGTGTTGGTTTACTCTGTTTATTCTACACATGTAATATATTATTAAGGGCTAATATGAATATGTATCTGATGGTTCTGTGCACATGTTGAATGATTAAGTAAGATGAAAATGTCATATGTTATTATGTTGTTATGATCTTTCGTATAGGGTATATTTCATGTTGGATGAATTTTAAGTCAGAATGAAGGTAAGAGAGGTCTCTATTCCCTTCATGACTAAAGAATCTTGTTTCCTACAATCCCCATAGGTACCTCAGGTGAGACTTCACTTGCTTGTGGGTGATGCCAAAAGGGCACGTATATTTAGGGTTTTTTTGGTGAATTAATGTTGAATCCTAGGTATTCCCAATGTGTGCCAACAATGGCCACCCGCCTCTACTAACAATATCCACTATAAATAGAGAAGGGAATTTTTTTTGAGGAGGTTCTATAAAATCCTTTGACAACAGAGAGACAAACTAGGGTGTCATATGCATGCACATCTAGTCTCTTTGTTCGATGCTTGTATTTTTTTATAGCGGATAATAGTATGCCTTAATTTTGAATGACATGGCCATTTGTATTATGTTTACACTGGTGTGTATGTACCTTACAGGAACACTGCTAAAAAAACCTCTACAAAAACCTCTAGCCACCTGCCTCCTCTAACAACCTTTACTACAATATAAATAGAGCAGTGATACTTTTTTGGGGGAGGTTCTGTAAAAACCTCTACTACAATGTGTTCTCCTTCTACTATAAATAATGGTGTGTCAATATGGATAGCATGTTGTACATTTCATTCCTTGACACATGTCTGCATGAAGGTGTGAATTCCATACCACCCCCTTGTCATGAACACACATAATATGAAAGATGATATAATGGGATGAAACCATAAGATATTGCATTGTTTATCCTTATTTTCTTCCCATCATTTAACTCATTCATACGTTTAACTTCATTAAGAAATGTTATCACCAAAAAAGCACTCAACAAGCTATACAAGTGATCACCGGAGAAGCCATCAATTTAATACCCCAACATTAACATGACTTATTCAAAAAAGAAACAAACAATGGAAGTGGGTTTTTAAAAGTTTAGGAAGCCTTCTTAAACTCATTCAATAACATTTGTGTGTTCTAGTGTGGGCTAACAAAGAAAATTCCACGCTATTAGTGCACTCCAGTGTGACTATTACCATTGAAACCTGCCTATATAAAGAGATCCTATATAAGGATGCCATGAGTATGAATTAAAGAGAAGAAACCAATGTATTTTTATGTTGTTGGTTTGAACTTAGAGAATCCTCCTTTCTCTCAAGTTCACTCCCACCTTCATAACTAGTCTGAGACCCCAATATCAAAGACTCTTTAAAAGAAACCATAAATAACTCAATAAAATCCTCTATAGGAGGTCATAAAATAATATTTTAGTCTAAGTTAAGATTTCAGGGGTAGGCATCCAAATAACCCATCGTTATCTCTTTTCATTTGAAACTTAGTCATTGATGATTTAGGGAACTTAAAATCCTCCAAGTCAAGTGTTACAAATCCAAAGGGTAGAGAGATACCCATGAAGGGGTGAGTGCCAAGGTCTGTTTTTCTATGAATTCCTTCTTGAGCCACCCATCCCTTGTGAGGTTACCTGTATTGTGACCACTTTTTTAGGATGAGAGTTCTCTGCTTCATTTGACCAAGGTAACCTAGTGGCCAAAACCTAGGATTTTATACACATGTGGAAATTGTGGGTTGTGATTACACCTAAATTAGATTGTTTGTGGCTATTGGGAAATATCACCATCTCTTTTGGGATGTGCCCCTTTACCCCTCATTATAACTGATTTTTCACACCTTCACTAGTTCCTTTATCGGTGGGTTCATTCCCCATTGTTAAGTGATATTGGAAGGCCCAATGTTATTTGACAGGAAGGATGGTAAGGCTATAGGAAAAATTAATTTGTTTGTTATTCCCCATGTATATAATAGCATAACCTACCCAACCAACATTTTTTATTTACAGTTGATTTATATGTGTTATTCTTATTCACTATTAACCATATGCAGATGACAATGCTTTTGTTAAAAAAGGCTATATTCAATATTGGTTGAAAAAATACTTGTCATTTCTCATTTCACCTTACCAAAAACTTCACTACTAGTTCAGAATCACAGGGGATCCATGGTGATCCAGACACTTTCTAGGCCTCCCAACAGTATTGAGAAGTATTCTCGATTTTTTCGATTCACTGATTCATCCTCCCCATTCACCTTTGTGTGAAATGATATTTGGTTTGGCTTTTCTAAATTATGCCTTGATTGACGCAACCATCCCAAATAATCCATTCAATGTCCCTTCTTCCCAAGAAACCAGATCTCAAAATTCACACACAATGGTTGGGCCACAACCCAACTTACCATACTTGGATTTATTCATAATAAATGAAGAAATTAAGAATATTGATAATAAATGTCAACATTGTCATAGAGTTGGTCACCTAAAGACAAAGTGTTTTGATCTCCATCCTTGTCTTCATTGTGGGAAGACAAATCATGTATTATAAAAGTGTTGAAAGAATAATAAGGTTAAGAAAATAGTCCATTATGGTTGGATCTACTCTTGGAAATGGAATCAATAAGTAAAGAAACTACATCAATCTTATTCTCTAGTCAAGATAGAGGTAAATCCACAGCTGCATGGAGAAATGACAAGAGCAAAAATATCTCAAATAACTATTCTAGATGATTTTGGTGATGATCCATATCCAATTCTGTATGTTCTTTGAAATCAAAATATGAATCAAAGGTGGTACTCTCCACGCCTTAAGGGGGGGATCACATTGATGAAAAATAAATTTATTTGAAATCAAAATATGAATCATAGATGGTGCTCTCCATGCCTCAAGGGGGGGATCACATTGATGAAAAATACACTCTCTTACACATTTAGGGGGGGATTTAAGATGGTTAGTGGTAAACAAGAGGATCACATTGATGAAAAATACAATTCTTTGAAATCAAGATATGAATCAAAGATTGTACTCTCCATGCCTCAAGGGGAGGAGCACATTGATGAAAAAGACACCCTCTTACACATTTAGGGGGGAGTTAAGATGGTTAGTGGTAAAAAAAACCACCACATTGTTTGAGTGAAGATGGTTTGTGGTAAACCAAAAATCACCACATTGTTCAAATGAAGATGGTTAGTGTTCAACCAATAAAACCACAAGAATCCAAACATTAAGCTCAGATCCCTTCAACTATGAATCATTGAAGAAAATAAAGAATCCAACGCTCAAGTTTGGATCCTATCAATCAACAAACTTCTCACCTTGCACCTGACAGGGGGAAATATAAAAAATTAATGATGATAGTCAGGTTTCAATATTTGAATTCCTATCAGTCATAAAAATCAAATCAAAAGAATGGGAATGTTCATACATGGTAGTTGTTCACTTCCAATTGAACTATTCAGATATTGGAGGTTTTTCAGACATATCTTCATTAAATCTCAATTCAACAGTTTCAAATTGAAG
>ML780523.1:57202-78251 GCA_009831015.1 Picea engelmannii | reverse complement strand
GGGGGTGTTAGAATGAGTCCCTAGACAATCACAAAGTCTAAGCTCACATTGATATGACTTGTAAACCTCATCTATTCATGAGGTATTTCCATGATCCATTGATGAGTTTTCAGTGACATTTATATCTAGATCTGGTCATTCTATGTATTAATAATAATAAGGAAGATGAAGGAGTTGGTGGAAGTATCCCCACACTAGGGTGAACCACGTATATCTTATGTATTTAGTTTTCTTTGTGTTGTGTTATTTATGTTGTTGATTTTCTTAGTGCCTTGATTATAATATATGATAGATAGATCTGTTGATGCTTAGTGCTTTACTTAAAGATGAATGAATTTTAGATCTAACTCAATGTTGGGTGCTAATGGTTGAAGTGCTTAATATTTATTGATACTGCACTGATATATCTTTGGGTTTGTTATGCGATATTAATAAATCTAATGAACTAATGCATGTCACCTTCTAAGTGTTGCTATAATACTCTACGAAGTGTTATTATCGTAGATCTATGTGCCAACTTGGTTACAGACACCTGAGTCCTGTAAACCCCCTGCTTCTACCTCAAGTGAGATTTCGTCTACTTCGCAGGTGTTGCCAAAAGGGTCGGTAGTTAGGGTTTTGTTGGTGCGTTGTTCAAGCAGTGAACCCTGGGTCTACCCCTGTGCCAACAAATGGTTCTATTATTAGGACCTGAAACTGTGATTGATGGGAATTGAAGTAAAGCAAAGAGAAGCTCTGTGCATAGATCTGTTGTTCTAGTGCACAATACTCTACTTGACTTGAGAAGCTCTGTGCCAATAAGAGAGAAATTCGATCTGAAGAAAAGAGGTAAGATCTTAAAATAGGTAAAGCTATGTGCTTTGATAAGAGTAAGATAAGTGGAAATTTTTGTTTCGAAAGCATGAATTTAGGTATGTTTAATAGATTATATCCTAATCTGAAAACTAGGGTGTAGTTGGAAGAAAGAGTTGATCTAAGTAAAGCTAATAAAAATGAAGAAAGATATGTTATTACTATGCATAGAAAGAATTTTTGGACTAATAAGTGGATGCAGGAACCTAGAAAGAATTTTTGTAGATTGCAGGTCCAGCACTGTGATCCTAGTGTGCAATATAGAAGAAGTTGGGTAACATACAAGAGAAAGAGATGATTGACACTATGTTATAACTACAGAAGATTGGGATATCTTGCTAAGGAATGCCCTAGTACAAGTCCTATTTGTCTTTGTTGTAAAATTGTTGGCCATGAGGTTGAGGATTGTCCAAGGATGATTGCTAAAGTTGAACGAATGAACATGAGACAAGAAAACTATGAAGGAATTCAAGAGACTAAGAGCATGTTAGAGAATCATAAAGAGAAAGAATCAGAAAAAGTTCAAACTACATTATTATAGTTGAAATAAACGATGGATGTTCAAAAAGATGTCAGTTTACCAAAGATCTTGAAAGTAAAACAATGCATAAATACAAGAATAGAAGACTTCGACATAGATTTGTCTTGGATGAAGAAACACAAGTGAATATTATGACAGAAGGCACTTGGGAAATTTTGGGAAAGCCTACTGTGGTACCTTCATTGGGAAGGATAGGCTTGTTTAAAGGTAATATGCTAACCCTATGTGGAAGAGTTAATAATGTACCTATTATTATCCATGCAACATCGAATGAAGAGGAATTTGAAGTCTTTAAGCTTGTTGAGAACAGTGCCCCTTTCCCACTTTTGTTAGGAAAGACTTGGATTGAGAAGGATCATATCAGAAGGAAAGCAGAGGAAGAAGCTACAGAAAAGAAAAAGCAAGAACTAAGGGATTTCATAGCCAGAAAAATAGATCAACTAATAGATGAATGAAAGGATAAGTCAAAGCAACAGAACAAAGTAACAACGCAGGAGGAACATAAAGAAAGAGAATTAGTTGTCAAGGTTGAAAGAATGAAAGAATGTTTGAAGGACCTATCTATGCAAGAAAGAAGTATATCCACCCAGGAAGTATTAAGAGAAGGGATATTAACTTCATACCCTTTGAGAGCACATCAGTAGTGTGAAGTCACTACGCTAGGAGAAGATAAGAATAAGAATGGAAAGAGGAAACTAGAAACAGTTAGAGAGACTCATATCATAGGAAAGAAGGAAAGGAAGCTTGGTAAAAAGAAATCCAAGTTAGAAAAGATTCAGGAATCTATAGAGAATAGATGGAAGACTTCACAGAATGGAACCTTGCAGGAGGTAAGTTCGTAGGATTTGAACCTCGCCGGAATAGTAGGACCGCACAAAATGGGACTTCGCCCTGGCAAAGATATATGACCATTGGAGGCACCTAGACCATTAGAACAATGCTCTGGAATGGTTATAAAACACATTTATGGGAGGATGCACCACTTTTGGGATGTTGATACCGCGCCATAATGGATAGATTCGCATTGATGAAAGCATTCCTATCCGTTGGAATAATCCTTCACGAGGCCCTACTTATTTAACCCGTCGGATATTGTGTCAAGACCACTTTTTTCCACTTGTGATTAACTGAGCTAACAGAGAATTGATTGTGTGTCGAGCTATGTTATTAGAAACTAGACATCATTGTCCATTTTTCTACCCCACTTATCCATTCTTCTACCCCAGCCTGTCTGTTTAATAGTGAAAATGTTAGGTGAACCTAGTGCATTAGACTTGAGAGACTCTGGATGAGTCACAGGTGAGTGTTGGGGGCTTGTTATCCCTCGACCAAGTTTTGAGGAAACCTTGATCAGGTTTGGACCACTTTTGGACTTCGATAGGCTGGTCGAAGATGGAGCGCCCAAGCGGAGCTGAGATCGCGGATCTCACTTATTTTGGGGGCTATGTGGACCCATCAAGGGGTTCTTTAGGGTTTTTTTAATGGTTTAGGGTATGTCAGCCCATGGGGTTTACCCATGATTATGCCTTATTGTAAAAGTGTAAATAAGTAAGAATGTATTGTAGAAAGTAGTCAATATCTTGTGAAGCTAAGTGCAAGTAGTTTTGAGTTGCTTTGTGCAACAAAATGTGTAAGTGTTAAGGCTCTGTTCTCAATAGAGAAGTTGGCTCAATGCCTAGACCTAGTTTTGGAAGGAGGATCTGGTGCTCAGTGCACAAATATCCTATCCTATGTTAATATTGGCTTTATGTCTAGTGCACAAGAGAGGATGAATGTAAGATATTGAAAAATAATAAGGAAGACGAAGCAATTGGTGGACGTAGCCCCACACTGGGGTGAACCATGTATATCTCGTGTCTTTAGTTTTCTTTGTGTTATGTTATTTATGTTATTGATTTTCTTAGTGCCTTGATTATAATATATGATATATATATCTATTTATGATTAATGATTTACTTAAAGATGAATGAATGTTATATCTAACTCAATGTTGGGTGCTAGTGGTTGAAGTGCTTAATCTTTATTGATACTGCGTCAATCTATCTTTGGGTATGTTATGCGATGTTAATAAAGCTAATGAACTAATGCATGTCACCTTCTAAGTGTT
This sequence comes from Picea engelmannii, assembly GCA_009831015.1. Classification (NCBI taxonomy): domain Eukaryota; kingdom Viridiplantae; phylum Streptophyta; class Pinopsida; order Pinales; family Pinaceae; genus Picea; species Picea engelmannii. Next base: position 74,751 of record ML780523.1, on the reverse strand, counting down.
GCTATAATACTCTATGAAGTGTTATTATCACAGATCTATGTCCCATCTTGGTTATAGACACATGAGTCTTGTAACCCCCCCTGCTTCTACCTTAGGTGAGACTTCACCTACTTCGCAGGTGTTTTCGAAAGGGCCGGTAGTTAGGGTTTTGTTGGTGCATTGTTGAAGAATTGAACCCTAGGTCTACCCTTGTGCCAACATCATCAGAACAATACAATGTGCATTAAATGGATTAATGCCTATTCCACCATTTTTTGTCTCATTTTGTTTGTGCTCAATTCTTAGAAACTAGTTCATGCATGCAAGTGGAGTTAACTTTCTCTTGCATGAAAAGTGGAGTGAACTAGCTCTTCCATGCAAAGTGAAGTGAACTAGCTCATGCAAGCAAAGGGGAGTAAAATCATGCAAGTGTGAAATTATTCCTATAAAATAGGAACTATCCCTACAATAAAGTATTGAAGTGCTTCTATCCCTAGAAAGGAGAAAATTACCTAACATAAAATTGGAACTTGCCAATAGTGGTTTATGATCCCATGGTTTTGGAAACCCATGTTATTTTCCCATGGAATCACATATTATGAAGATCAATTGAGATTGAGGAGAGAGATAATTATGAATGTGAGGGAAAATGGTGCATGTACACCAACATAGACCAATGCTGGATCCAATAATGAAACTAAAAAAATTAGATAATTTGGTGGAAAGTGATATTCCTATGAGATGGCGTCCACCCAAAATTTCTTAAATTTTTTATCAACACTTGCCTCTGATGTCAGTGGTTGTTCTTTTACAAACCTATTGTGCATTGCATAGGTAATTATTTAAGAAGCTACACATTGAGTAGTCAAATTTGAATAGGGGTAGGATGAGTTGTAGTATGCCAAACATCATCTTTAGATTCAAATGGTAGAGGTCACTCTTGATCATGACTCATAGGTTTAGGTGAGATACACATTGAAACGATATTTGGAGCTCATCCATGTTCAATTAGATAATATGTGGCTTAGTTGTTGTTAGTTATTGGTTTTTTTTATTTTTGTTGATATTGGTATTATCATGCTTGGTATGTGTAACACCCCCAACAACCTGCTGGGTAATGTCACTTGAAATAAAAACTTGTCTCTTTGTTTATGATAGTCGAAACTGTCCATGCCTTCGTCTAGTTATGGAACACAGAGCTCTTTGCAAAACATCATACATATAAATTCTACTAATACACAATTTAATGAGGAAATCACAGCCATATTCTACAAACTACTCACACATGAAATATTATAAATATCAAGACATGTACATGATACACAACATTAAAATTAACATAGAAATGGTACTTATCTTTTTATAAAGGCCACCAAATACGTGCAGACCTTCCAAGAACATCCCAGCCTTAGACCACGCTGCTCCAAGCTATCAGCAGTGGGTCACCCCCAATATGGGACTAAAATCCACCCAGGGTAAAGGGAATCCTAGGCTAGGTTGAGGTTACAAGTATCCATGAAGGATTTTGTCCCCCAAGAGTCCACTCATGTCCACAGCTTATAGTCCCTCATTCCCCACATGCATGTCCCACCCCAGGGAGTGTGCCCCTTCTCTGCTCGGCAGTCCTTCGGCTACCCTACTCCCCTTCCAGGGCTTCAGGAACATGCTGAACAGGAATTCTCAGAGCACTACAACTGTACTGAGGCTCCCTCTGGGAAAATTACTTCCCAAACAACCTCTCTCACCTGGAGAGAGTTGCTCATAGGATTGAAAACTTGCTTCTTTAGTCCATCTCCTAGGCTAATCAAGTCTGGGTTATCACAATAGAAAATAGGGTATGGCTCTGGTAATGATAGTAAGCCACACCAGTCCAAAGAAAAATGTGGGCAGCAAAAGCAAATGGCTACGGTGCAATCTGGCTCAGGCACTATGCATTCTTGTTGTCCTTCATAGGATAAAAATGGGTTAGCTTCACGGGTTTTGCATATTTCATAGCTTTCATGAATGGTGCATAGTTCCATGATGGAAGAAGTGGATGGCTATATGAATGCTTAGTGTTTGAGTGTATGAGTGCGTGAATCGGGAGCCTGGAAAGAGTGGTAGATCGAACCCCCACAACGAATGATTTCCCACATAAAACTTCATGGGCCAATATTGACACATGGCTCTCTTGGGAGCTCGCTCCTTTGAACTTTGAGGTCATTCATTTCCCCAAAGAAACTTAGGGAAATAGGGTTATTTCCCCAAACCTTAGTCTTTAGGAAAATATATTATAATATTCCCTTGGGTTAAGCCCTTAGGCTTAGCCCTTTTTCCTAGCATCTTATCCCATTCCCTATTCCTTTCCCATGGATCTTAGTCCCCCATAACTCTTTCTTTTTGGGTGGTCTACACACAACGATGTATTTATATTAATTATTTGAGTATTGATATATACAAAAATAGGCTCACTAGCCTTAGCATCTATGCTCTCCAGCCTAATAAACACATAAGTCTCCCAACTTATAAACAATTATCTCACCATCCTATAACAATAATTATAATTCAGAAGGGGCTCATCCTTGGGGTATTACAATCCCCTCCCCTTATTTGTGCACTATCCTTAGTGCATCATATTTACATATTACAACAATATTTTCAAAAAATTTCAAAAAGATATGGGTATTTTTCCTGCATGGCCTCTTCTTTCTCTCAGGTGGAATCCTTAGGATAGTACCAGGTCCATTGGACCTTTAGAATCTCAATGGATCGATTTTGGAGCTACTTGATTTTCTGGTCCAGAATGTGTACCGGATGCACTTGAAAAGCGCCTTCTTGCTCCACTTGAATCACATTCCAATCAATAGCATGATTAACATCAGGTGTATATTTCTTAATCAATGATACATGGAATACATTGTGAATGGTCATAGATGTAGGTAATGCAAGGATATAAGCTACAGGCCCATTCCTTTATATGATTTTAGATGGCCCACAGTAACAAGCTGCGAATTTGGAACAGTTTCCAAACTTCAGGGAACTTCTATTGGCCTACACTTTCAAAAACACATGATCTCCAATACATAATTCACTGTGAATTCTGCCATTATTAGCATATATTTTCTTCCTATCTTGAGAATCCTTTAAATTATGCTTAATCTTTTACATCTTATCTTCCATTTCCTTGAGAAAATTGGGCCCAACTACAACTCTATCAGATGGGTTGTCCCATCTTATTGGTGTGTTGAACTTTTTGCCATAAACTGCCTCAAATGGGATCATCTTCATAGATGCTTGGTGCCCATTATTGTAAAGAAATTATACCAAGTGTATATTTTCTTCACATTTATATGGTTTTTCTATCATGTACATTCTTAGCATATCCTCTATCACTTGGTTCACCCTTTCTATTTTCCCATCAAACTCGAGATGATAAGTTGTACTAAAGTTCAAATTTTTTTCGAACCCTTTGAATAATACCCTCCATAACTTTGACGTAAAATTTGTGTCTCTGTCAAACACAATTGTCTTGGGTATGCCATGCAAGCATTCTACTTCCCTCATATAAATATCAGCAACATTGGCTTCCTTGTGAGTAATCTTCATTGGAGCAAAATGGGAAGCTTTAGTAAGCTTGTCCACCACCACCATGATAAAATCATGTTGCTTGCTTGTTCTGGGAAATTTGGTGATGAAAACCATTGACACCACTTCCCACTTCCACTTAGGAATGGGAAATGTCTATAGAAACCCAACTAGGTGTCTATTCTTGGCTTTGACCTTTTGACACTCCACACATTTCGCAATGTACTCAACGATTTCCTTCTTCATGCCTGGCCAACAATATTGACTTTTGACTATTGCAATTGTTTTCTGATATCCAGGTTGTCTAGCATAAGGTACGTTATTCATCTCTTTCAATATGGTACTCCTAAACTCATGAGAATTGGGTATATAAATTATGTTCCTATATAGAATAATTTCATCATTTCCCCATTTATAATATTCAACCTTCTGTTGCATTTTACCTTGCTGTAATTTTGTTACTTACTCCATGTACTGAAAATCTACTTTTGCAGCCTCACAAATTCATCCTTTAGGATCATTTTGATACATGCTAATGGATATAGCATGTAGTTCATACTCACACTTTGTTCTCTATTCCTTTGATGTGCTTGATGTCAAATTCATACTCACAAAGGAATTCTAACCATCTGCTTTGCCTGGCATTTAAAGTTGGATGATTAATAAAATATTTTAGACCATTATGGTATGTCCTCAACTCAAATACTTTTCCCATGAGGTAGTGTCTCCACTTATTCATTAGTGACATAGAGTGTACTATGGATTCCAACTCCAAATCATGAGTGGCATAGCTCCTTTCATTCTCTTTCAATTTTCTGGATTCAAAACATATCACAAATCCATTTTGACTAAGGACTCCACCAAGTCCTTCTTTGCATGCATATGTGCAAACCACAAAATCTTCATTTGGATATGCAATTCTCAAAATTGGAGTACTGGTTAACAATTGCTTCAAATGCTAGAAGCTCTTTTCACATTTTGTTGTCCATTGAAACTTCACCCCCTTCCTTTGCAAGGAATTAATTGGGTGATCAATCCTTGAAAACACTGCAATGAATCTTCTGTAGTAGCCAGCTAGACCCATGAAGGATATGAATTTTGTCACATTCTTATGTTTTTTCCACTCTTTAATAGCTTCAATATTTTCAAGGTCCACTAGTATCCCTTCTTCGGATATGATATGCCCCAAATAGTGAATTTGGTTCTGATAGAATGAGAACTTGCTCAATTTGGCATAAAGTTGGTGCTCTCTTAAAACTTGTAACACCATACTCAAGTGATGCTCATGATCTTCTTCTGACTTGGAATACACAAGGATGTCATCCAAAAAGACAATGACAAACTTGTCTAAGTATTCCTGGAAATCACCATTCATTAAGCACATGAAAAAAGATTGTGCATTTGATATCCCAAATGGCACCACTGTGAATTTGTAATCACCATACATTGTTCTGAAGGAATTCTTGCTAATGTCTTCATATTTGATCCTTACTTGATAGTAACCAGATCTGAGATCAATCTTCAAAAATATTTTTTCCTCCCTCAATTGATTGAAGAGGTCATCTATCCTTGGAAATGGATATTTGTTCTTTACAGTTACTTTGTTTAACTGTCTAAAATCAATACACATCCTCAATGTCCTATCCTTCTTCTTCACAAATAAAACTGGGGAACCCCAAGGTGACCCACTTGGGTGTATATACCCTTTCCTCAGAAGTTCTTCAAGCTGCATTTGTATTTCCTTCATCTCTGGAGTACTCATCTGGTAGGGATTCTTAGATACTGGAGTTACTTCGGGCATTAAGTTTATATAGAAATCAACATCTCTTTTAGGAGGTAATCATGGTATTACCTTGAATGCATCCTCAGAATATTTCAGGACCACATGATCCTCAAGATTTGGAACCTTATCCTTAGGTGCCTCCTCCATATGAGCCGCAAATATTTTTTCATCCCTTCTTGCAGCACTTCTTCAACTGCATTGTTGAGATCTCTCAGACAGTAACTTCCCTATGAATTCCTTGGACTGTTCTTTGGTTCCCTCGTTCAGGCAAGTAAATTCCTTTTTATGGAAATCTAAGACGACATGGTGTTGGTCCAACCAATCCATACCAATTAGACAATCATATGAACCCAAGGGAAGGATGTTCAAATATTCCTTGGTACTCATCCCATTCATGTCTACTAGACATGATTTAACCAACTCAACAACTTTTCTCTTAGCTCTTGTATCCAGTTGCACCAGCCAAGATTTCACATGCTTGCTTCTTGGCAATTGAAATATTTCCACTACCTTAGGATCTATGTAACTATGACTTGATATTGAGTGTATTAAAATATTAAAGTCATGGTTATTTATCATACCTTCTAATTCAATCATGTGTGATTGAAACTTTGTTTGCTTGTTTTCTAAGGTTGCATATATCCTTGGAACAGTTCTTCCTGTGTCCTCTATTGTTTCTTCTTGTTGTACATTATGGAAAACTCTCACTTTGAGACTTATGTGTGGAAAATATCTATACATATGATCTCCTTTACAACCCCAACATTAAATGGGTGTCTTCCTTGGCCTTTTCCCACTTGTCTCAGACTTTCTAGGCTCTCTAGCAATTTTTTGTCCCTGAAAATTGTTTCTGAAGAAGAGTGGCATGTTCCCCTTCTTCCTTTGCTCCATCTTGAATTTCTTCTTTTCTTCCCAAGCTCTTTGGAAAGTAGGATTTTCCTTATGTTGATCGTATAAGCACTTGTCTCTTCTTATGCTTTCCTCTAAAGTTTTAGGATCATCATATTGAATTTTATCAATGGTGAAAGATGGCAACCCACTCAAGTATCTTTGGATCTTAACTGCCTCATCTTTGATGAACGAGAAATACTTCAATAGTTCTAAAAATATCCTTTCATACTCATCAATGGTCATGCTGCCTAGTTTGAGTTCAAAGAACTTTTCCATCTTTTTGGAATAATACCTCTCGGTTAAGTATTTCTTTTCGAAATGCTTATTGAATTCCTTCCATGTCACATTCTTCTCTCTGATGTGTTTCACTTGCACAAGATGATCCCACCACATGGATGCATTTCCCTTCAGTTGATAAATAACAATTCTTCCTTCCAGATAAGAATAATAATTATACAGTTGGAAGTATTTTATCATGCCCAACAACCATGTCTCGACATCTTCATCTTTCTTATGCTCTCCATAAAAGGTAGAAGGTTTGATCTTGTTCATTTGTTCTTTCAATTCATCCACCCCAGACCTCTTATGCTTCCTAGAAGGGGATGGACTTGATATTTTGTGCGCTCTCCTATTGGAATGTCCCTGGGAGTGATGGTGATATCTTCTACCACTCTTGGATCTTCCTTTTTCCCAGGCATCTTGTGGCTTCTTGATTTGTTGGAGCCACTCTCCTTATCCAAGTTCTTTTCAATTCTATCCAGTATTTTCATTAACTTCATATTGAAGTCTTCCTAATGCTCATTGGCTTTCATAAGAATTTCATTATCATCCTTGTGACTTTGGACATCTTTCTGCAAATTTCTAATGGTCTCCGCCATATTCATGTTATCATCATTTTCTTCTCCATGTCCATTGGAGTTTATTCCTTCAACTACCAAATGGACATCCATTCCTCTAATATCATATTCATGGTTGTAAGCCTCTTGTGCATAATCCATCTCTCTACACTTTTTGATAACTCTGTTCCATTCTGACAATTGTCAATTTTGCAAAAATGTGCAGCCAACAGAACTTTGTCAAGCTAATTGTCTCAACAATTTCATAAAAACTTGAACCATTTTGGTTCAATAATATATATATATATATATATATATATATATATTAGACTTCCTTTGACAGATTTCCTGAGAATTTAACTATTCAGATCCAATTTTTTGGGAGAACAGTTATATTCTACTGTTCAATACCTTTCCAATGCCTACTTCCATGATCAATTATGATTTTTGAGAAGGAAGTTATGGATCCTTGAACAATTTGTCCTTTTAGTGAAGTTGATCTTTGCACAAGTGATCTTCTTCTAGAGCTGAATTTTGTTCTTAGACCCTTGATGGGTCCTTCTCTTCAGGTTCACATTCCTTCTTTACATCGCTCGATGGAGGTCTATACAATCAAGAACCTCAGGGGCTTCTTCTCTAATTCCTTTTATGTTCTTAAAAATAATTTTCGGGAACTAGGCCTTTTTCTTCGGCCCTCAAATGCATGTGACAAAGGCTATGACCGAGTTTTGGCTGCAAGGAACTTATCATGTGATTCGGGCCTATGGGGCTTCGAAACTTCAGGCTTCATAGGTTTTCCTCTCACCTCATTCCCTTCGAACTTCAAAGTGGCGAACTTCCAAACCACTACCTCTTCGGAGCTTCGGAGATCCAACAATTCGGAGCTTCAAGCTTCAGAAGATATGCCTTCATCATAATCCATTTCCTCTGAATGTCAAATATTTGAAATTCTAGATTCTTGTCAAAATCATACACCAAAAGGGTGATATGTGTCAAAAATAATGAGTGGAAACGTGGCCAAACTAAAAGGTGACATGTTGTCCAATTAATGGTTGGCACAGGTCTGGTTCTCATTGGTTCAACACACATACCAAAGGAATGAAATAAATAGACACATGGCATGCTTACATTTTTCCACATCACCCTAGATGATGTCAGCATGCCATGTCACTTCGACATTCCATGACTTCAAAACTTCAGGATTTGATGGACTTTACACCTGCACACCCCAAATCGTCGAATTTTCGAATACTCGAAGGATGCACTGATCAATGGTCCTCATTCATTGTTTAGATCTATGGTAAACAAGATATCTGAGACTCCAGGATTTGGGATTTTTAAGGCTCCATCTTGCGCTACCTCCCAAATTGTCAATTTGGACAACTCTCGAAGTCTTTGTCAGCGATCAAGCACCAAGGGTTTTTATGTGACAAAAAATAAGGAGTGGGCACGTGGTCGTATCTGACTAGTGACACGTGTCTTGTTCCAATTGTCCCGATCAATATTTTAACTTCTTGAAAATGATGACACATGGCATATATCCTGTGTGTCCATGTCACCCAGGTGACGTCAGCAGATTACATCACCCCCATGACTTCTTGAATTCGGAGCTCCAAGACTTTGGAGGGTTCTTTCCTTAAAACACATCAAAACGTCTGAAATCTTGGATTGTGCTACTCTAGAGTTTTGGGACTCTGATGCTTTGGGACTTTAGGATACTTTACCTTACAACACTTGAAACTACCCGAATGCTGAACTGGTGAATACACCGATCCCCAAATCTCATTAAACAAACAATTAATGTAGTGACACATGGCCCCATTGATGGGTGACACGTGTCAAGTCCCAAATGGTAATAAGGGTCTGTTAAAAGTACAAAAACAAGTGACACATGGCATACCTAGGGTAGGTCCATGTCAACCCAAGTGACATCATCATGCCACATCATAATTGGTGCTCCAGGACTTCAGATCTTTTCTTAGCATTACCTTTCGGTTATCCCTAACTCTCAATTGCCCAACTATTCGTCAAAAATCCACGTCTCTCCTCCTCTTGGATGATATATGGTTGAAAATCACTTCGAGACTTCGTAACTTCGGGATTTGGCCCCTTGTCTCAACAAAACGTAAAATTTGTCGAAGTCACAAAGTCTGAAGGACTTGGAGTTTAACTTTCATGCACCTTCTCCATATATGACGGATAGAAAGGTCTATCTCTCCCCTGCGCAGATCCTACGGTTCAAATTCAATATTGTGGTTATCAAATATGATTGTTAGGATAACTGCTCTGCCACTCCTCCTGATCTTTCCATTACCACCCAGGAGTTCCCTCAGTGCCCGTCCGACACTCTGTACTTGAAATCCTTGTGGAACTTTGACTCCAATTCCACATTCATGGCCCATCCAGGTTCAGTTTTGAAACCTTGGGCTTTGATACCAATTTGTAACACCCCCATCCACCTTTTGGGGAATGTCACTTGAAATAAAAACTTCTCTCTCTATTTTTGATAGTTGAAATTGTCCATGCCCAAACATAAACCTATTGGGCTATGGAACACACAGCTCTTTGAAGAACATCATACATATAAATTCAACAAATAATATGCATTCTACTAATACACAATTTAATGCGGAAATCAAAACCATCTACAAACTGCTCACAAAGGAAATATTCTAAATATCAAGACATGTACAGGATACACAACATAGAAATTAACATAGAAATGGTACTTGTATTTTTACGAAGGCCACCAACTGTGTGCAGACCTTCCATGAAACTCCCAGCCTTAGACCATGTTGCTCCAAGCTATCAGTAGTGGGTCACCCCCAAGTTGGGAATAAACTCCACCCAGGGTAAAGGGAATCCTAGGATAGGTTAAGGTTATAAGTCACTAGGAAGGATTACCCCCCCCCCGCCAAGGAATTCACTCACATTGAAAACTTATAGTCTCTCATTACCCACATGTTTGTTCCACCCTAGGTAGTGTTCCCCTTCTCTACTCAATGGTCCTTCGGTTTCCCCACTCCCCTTCCACGACTTCAGCAATAGGTCGGGAAGGAAGTCTCAAATAACTACAACTATCGTGAGGCTCCCTCTGGGAAAATCACTTCCCCAACAACCTCTCTCACATGCCTGGAAACATGCTTCTTCAGTCCATCTCCCATGCCAATCCAGTCTAGGTAATCACAACAACAAATCGGGTATGGCTCTGGTAATGAAAGTAAGCCACACCAGTCCATAGAAAAACATGGGAAGCAACAACAAACGGCTAGGGTGTGATATGTCTCAGGCACTGCGCAGTCGTCTTGTGCTTCATAGGATAAAAATGGGTTAGCTTCACAGGTTTTTCATATTTCAGATCTTGCATGAATGTTGCATATGTCCACGATGGAGGAAGTAGATGGTTGTGTGAATTCTCGGTGTCTGAGTGCATCAGTGAGTGAATCATGAGCCTGGAATGAATGGCAGAGCGAACCCCCACAATGACTAATTTCCCACATAAAATTGCATGCACCAAGATTGACACATGGCTCTCTTGGGAGCTCGTTCATGCCAACTTGGAGTTCGTTCCTTCCCAAAGAAACTTAGGATAACAGGGGTTACTTCCCCAAACCTTAGTATTTAGGAAAATATATTATAATATTCCCTTGGGTTAATCCGTTAGGGTTATCCCTTTTTCCTAGCCTCTTATCCCCTTCCCAGTGGAGCTTAGATCCTCATAAATATTTCTTCATGGTTGGTCTACATGCAACAATGTATTTATATTAATGATTTGAGTATTGATATATACAAAAATAGGCTCTCCGGCCTAATAAAAACATAAGCCTCCCATCTTATAAACACTTGGCTCACCAGCCTATAAACATAATTACAATTCAGCAGGGGCTCAGCCTTGGGGTATTACAGTATGATCACATTCCTATTGTGTATAAGATGATGTATTTGGTGATTATGCTATATGGAGTAATGCAAGACCCCTTATTATTTATAGTATGGTTATGATGTTATATATGGATGATTGGTATGTAGTTATATCTCTATAATTTTTTTTTATATTGAATATAATGTTTTATATGTGGTTGGAAGTTGTAGAGTTGTATAATAAATAATAGAATGAACTGGTTAATTTTTAATCATAAGGAAAAATGACAAAACCCTATCTTATAACATACGTCCCTAAGTTTAGTCTTCACATCATGATTTTGGTGTTAACTCACCTGTTGTAGGAATTATTTGTTATCAATAGACTACAACATACCTTTTTGGGCTCTTGAGTGGACCATGGTCTACTAAATCAATGCAACAAACTTAATTCCACCACTCATTGTTCCCATCCTTCCCTTAAGGGAAAGGTAGAAAGTACCAAACCCTTAACATGGCTTGGATGTAGGATAGGTAATGCATATACGACACATTGAGGTGAAACCATGAGTTGGGAATTTGTGTTTCCCCCTACAATAATTGGAGAAAATATTCAATTGGTGTTTGGAGAGGATGGTCTCCTACAAAACTTTCACTAGAAAATTTCCATCATACTTAAAGAAAGAGGTTTTTTTCTCCAAGAGCATGGTTTTGTACTGATCTAGAATGGATTATTGTATTGTTTGAAATCTTTCTATATCGTTTCATTGTGGAAAAAAATGGAGGAATCAACTTGCAGGACGATTTTAGTGAAAGGTCCCAGTTTGGAAAATTGGGGTCTGAAACCTTCCAAATCCATTTTGAGGCATTAAACAATGTTTTTTTGGATTCTTGTGTTCAAAAAATGTGCACACACCCTTTAAGGTGTTCAACACTATAAAACATTTCCAATGGTGCAGATCGTGTGTCAATCAAAGTTCGTATGCAAAAGTTATGCCTCCTGCAAGTTGACCTCTCATGTTGACCGCCATGGTACAAGAGGATGCCACATCAAACCCCATTATTCATGCATATTGGGATAGACACATGAGGGATTTCAAGAAGATTCTATAAGGTTCAAAACCCTACCACAATTATGGGTTGAGGAAGTCAAAAATCTATCCCTAAATGGCTATCGATCTATGTTAAATACTGAGCCACTAGGAGGAGAAGGGGTTCCATTCTATGTTATTGTATTTTGTTCCAAAGAAAATTAGAAAAACTAGGAGTGGGGAATTAGAGAGAGTGCCTTCTGTAACTCCATAATAGTATAAGAAGAAATATCACAGTGAATAACAGTGGAATAAAAACAGAAAATAAAAATATTGCACAGAATAACAACAGAACAACAAAATAGATGGATCCACAACACCAAAATAATACCTTTATTGATAGGAAACAACATTCACTTTCCTCTTCGAGGGGGAAAAATCCAACAGAGTATATTTCTATTACAATAATTCTCAAGCCAAAAATTCTCATACCCTTGAATCCTATTTATACTAAATCTATCTACCCAAAAGAACAATCTAGAGGAAAATCCTTCTAGAAGCGGAAGCTTCTATTAGGTATTCTTACATTTGATTTATTCTTCCTTATTACTAGGCCTTATTAATATCAACCTTTATTACATGGAAAAAAATTTATTCTACCTACGTGAGGGGTTAGGGAGGTTAGGTCCCTAACATTCCCTCCCCATTGAAGAATAGCCTTGTCCTCAAGGCTTGAGATGAGGAAATTATTGTAGAATGTTGCTCAGCTCCCATGTGTCATATTCTAGAGTTGTATCTTTCCACTGTACTAGCACTTCCTTGATGGTACACTGATGGAGATGACGCTTGCACGAGTCCAATACTATTTGTGGCTACAACCAGATGGAACCTTCTTCATCCAACTCAGCGAGACTGATTTGATTTTGGCACTTAGTTCCAATCACCTTCTTTAAGCATGAGACATGAAAAATAAGATGGACCTTAAAAAGACTTGGTATAGATAACTGGTAGGCCACCAATCCCATTTGCTTGATCACTATATAAGGACCATAAAATTTGGGAGCAAGTTTTTTACAGTTTTCAACTTTGAGTGAAGTCTTCTTATAAGTTTGTAGTCAAAGAAACACCTGGTCCCCTTCAACAAATTGACGTCCGGAATGACCTTGATATACTTGTTTCTTCATGTGTTTTTGAGCCATGACCAATTTTTCTTTGAGGCAACGAAGAATAGTCGCTCAAACTATAAGATTTTTGTCAACCTCCTGAACCTTCAAAACACCTGGTATGTATGTATGAGAGAATTAGCAGTGGATTTTACCCGTATACTTCTTCAAAAGGAGTCATGCGAGTAGTTGTGTGGTAATATGTGTTGTACCACCATTCAGCGAGGGGTAACCACTAATCCAACCGATTTTTCCTCTCAGATGAAAAATAACTCAAATATGTTTCCAAAAAATTGTTGACAACTTTAGTTTAGCCATTGGTCTATGGATGATAGCTTGTGATGAGATGCAATTGGTTTCCCTATAGATTGAACAATTCTTTCCAAAAATGGTTGGTGAAAGTGGGATCTTTGTCAGAAACAATAGAATGAGGCATGCCATGAAGCTTGAAGATATTATCCATGAAGATTTGATCCATTGTGGATGCGGTGAATGGGTGTTGAAGAGAACATAAATGAGCATATTTGTAAATATGATCGATGACCACCATGATGACTGAATTATTTTCTGATTTAGATAAGCCAACAATGAAATCCATATAAAAATGTCTCCAAATAGCAGGGGGAATTGGAAGTGGTTGGAGTGTTCTCAAAGCTTTGATTGTTTCTCCTTTTTTTCATTGATAGACCTCACATTCATCCACAAAGGTGTGGATGTCTTGTTTCATACCATCCTAGAAAAAATAACATTTGACCTATTCATAGGTTTTGGTAAACCCTAAATGCCAAACTGTGGGTGAAGCATGAAGCTCAGAAATCATCGTGGATTTAACTTGCAAGTATTTTCTTAAATACAAATGGCGTTTGTAGCGAATCTCTTCATTGTGCCAAGAGTACCCTAGAGAATATGGATAATTTTGTTGCAATTGGTGGATCATGCTAGAAATTTTTGGGTCTTGCAACCATTCTTGATGAACAACTTGGAGCCAATCTGGTACATTGAAGGAGAGGAGAAAAGGGACCCTTCTTCTTCATACTTCCTGAAAAGAGCATCAACAACTACAATGTCCTTTCCCTTCTTTTATATGATCTCATAAATATAGACAAATAGATTGGTCACCCATTTTTGTTTCTACGGAGATGAAATTCATTGTTCTAGAAAATACTTGAGACTTTGATGATCAAATTTAATTTGGAAGCATTGTCCCAATAGATAAGGACCCTAGAGATCCACAACATGAAAAATAACTAACATTTTCTTTTTGTAAATGGATTGGCCAAAATGTATCTCTAAAATTTGTTTCCTAGTGAAGACCAAAGTCTTGCCATCTTGCATGAGGACGGCCCTGATGGGTATTGTATATGCACTAAAAACACAGTAAAAACCCTCAATTAAATTGTCAACCTGGGGTAAGTAAACTTAGAGTTGTAGAAAAATATATGCCAAAGGTAGAAGGCTGGTAGGAGTATAATCTAACTAATGAAGGAAGCTATCTAAGGCTAATATACTCAAGAAAAACTATCTAATGAGAAAACCCTACTAAGCAAATTGAAACTAGGTAACCTAAGTACTTTTGGGCCAAGGGTCAATGGATAGTTCCTAATAAAGCAAATCAAAAATCTATGTAAAGAAAACTAGTTCAACAATAAACAAAGGCAAACTATTAAGCATAAGAATCAAATGACAAAAGCAAACTTCTTTAACTTGCCAACCTACATTGAATGAGAAACTACCCCATGAAAGCAAATAAATAAGCAAGTAAGTAAAAGAACCTATCTAAAATATTAAAGAAAATAGACAAACAAGCAAAGACACCTAACTAACCTACTAAAGCAAAAGACAAGTAAACAAAGGCACCTAACTAACCTACTAAAGCAAAAGACAAGTAAGCAAAGGCAACTAACTACTGCAAGCAATCAAAGTAAAACTTATCATTGAACAACTATCTAGCCTAAGAGGCAAGTGGACTAAATGCCTAATGCAAAACCATTTCTAATGCATGAAAGGAAATTTAAGAGGCAACTGGACTAAATGCTCAATGCGATGCATGAAAGGAAATCTATTCTATTGAAATCAAGAAAGACTAACAAATAATTCTTAATTTATGATAAGCAAACTACTATCTAATTTATCAAAGAAAAGTCTATCTATCCTACAACAGTAATAAAACTATTTCCTAAGCTATGAAAGCAAGAAGCTATCTATTATGATCTATGAAAGTAGGAAACTATTCTTTAACCTATGACAATTCAAATATAATGTTGGTGGTTGTCTGAATGTCTTCGGTGTTGGATAATATCTCGATGGAATTTGACAACAAAGGAAAATTCCAATGGTATAATCTCAATACTAATCTCAATGGAAAAATGAAAGGTATGGATTAAACAATCCAATGAGAATTTAGCCATGACAAAAATAATGTTAAATACCCTGCATATTCAAGTATAAACCATCAACAACATAACGAGATCATCATTATTTGACTAATAAATTTAATTGCATTTTAATTCTAGGAAAGGAAATTGTGTAAAATAAAACTATGTTATGTCTACTCTAACCATTCAAAACTGTAATAAGGAAATGACTAAAAACAAAAATTAAAAACTGATATTAAAAAGTAATCTAACAATTATATTAACCAACAACTAATTAAACAAGTTCTATACAAAAATAAGATGAGCAAGCTATGATTAAAAACTGGAATTAAATCTATCCATCCATCAATCTTTGTCAAAAGAAAACCCAAATTAAAAACTATGTTCTATATAATTACATTATATTTTAAACTAGACTATAAAATCATAAAAGAAAGCATAATCTAACATCTAAATGCACATGGGATTATTATAGAGAGAGAGAGACTTGCAAGTCTTTTCCTAGTCTATAAAATCAATGCATGGTAATATGTATCAACATCTAACCTGTAAAACAATTAAAACAATTAAGCTACAACAAACTAGTTAGCATAATAAAAACATACATGTACAGGAAAATAAAAAGAGTAATTAAATTAAGAATTGAATAAACAACACACTGATAGTCACCAGACTACTGGTGGGCCCCCCAGCATGTCGTGGCTACTTCCTACGAGCACACCACGAGCTTAACAAGGTGAATTCACCATCAAAACTTGAAAACGTATTTTTGGCATAATTCTGACAATGTAAAATATAAAAAACAGAGGAAAATGAGTTTGTCTCCAATACAATGGTTCTTCTACTTGCTTAATGATCTTATAACCATCCTAGTAGTATTTATAAGATTACAGACCAAGTTTTCAACCATAGGAGGGTTGAACCACTTCTAATTTTGGTAAAATACAATAAATGATGCCCTAACTGACAAAACAGAGAAAGCCAATAATCGCCCTCTTTGGACAACTAAAGCTTAGTTGTCTGGAGTTTAGTAGCTGGAGGGGGCGATCATGAACAAAACCCATGTTCCCGATTCGCCCAAAACTGGCCACCAATGCCATAACCGCTCACCTTCCATTTATGTGCAAGACGAAGTGTTGCACAGAGTGTCGGATCGAGTGTTAGAACGAGTGCTGGAACAAGTGCCAGAACTAGAAATGAGGTGTGTGTTTTCCCTGTAACACCAAAAAACATGAATTACCTCTTATAAATCATAAAACATGATGAATTATAATTGATACAGTCATTAAACATGAATTACACGTACCTTATGGCGATCATACCATTTCATCATGAAATTCTTCAAAAATCTCCTTTAAAGGATGAAAAATGCATATGTACATGTGGCAAAAATGTATAATAACCATCATAAAAATGATCATATCTCGAGCCCAACATTACCCCCACACTTACGATTTTGCAGGTCCCACTGCAAACAAAAACAAGTTACCCCTCATGACTAGGCTTGCTGAGGAGGATCGGCTTTGGAAGCCTCTCCTTCTTGCTGTGTAGACTTAGCTTTGTGCCTCTTGTGTTGCTTTAATTGTGCTCTGAGGTTGCGGTTAGATTTAGTCATTTCATCAACCAACCACTGAAGGGAGTTGACCTTTGCCTAAAGGACTGCATTGTCATGATGAAGGTGTACATATACTATCTTCCTCTCTTCCAACTTTTGGAGAAGATGATGAATTTCTTTTTGTAGCTTCTCTATGGTTGGGACAGAATCGGTGATCTCTAAGGAAGGCTTAGATCCTTTGGGGGATGTGGACAATATATCAGTTTTAGTATCTAAAATGGGCATGGGTGAAGTAGGAGTGATGGGAGATCGGTAAGGTGAGGTAGGTTCTGATTTTGTTTTTCTTAGTGGCTCTAATCCATCAGCAGAGACTGTTAGGATATTTAGACACTTAGGAGTTAGTTAAGATCTACTTGGTCTAATATGTCGTTAGGTAAAAGTGTGTTTCTTTAGTATGCATTAGTATGCATTTGTAGTTAGGAAATCTGACGGTCACGATATGTTCCCGACA
>ML780523.1:7509-32700 GCA_009831015.1 Picea engelmannii | reverse complement strand
CCTCTCAGTTGTTTTAGTATTTCCAACCACTTTCTCTTATGTATTTCTCTGATATTTCTTCTCTTCAATACCACAGGTCTGATCAAAATTGGATGTGCCAAGTGGAATTTATAGTAACTTCCCCACAACTTGCCGATTTTTGGCCTTTCCAGGAGATCTCACTTGTATAGTGTGCCCCGCACAAAATAATTGCTATAAAATTCTGAAACTCGTACCCAACATACTACAGAATGTCCACAATCCAATGCAACCAGTCCCATGCAATTTGGATACTCTAGGAAGAAGTTATGATTGTTTTACCTGGAACACCTTCTTGAGTCTAGTCAATAGGGCTAGTCAGATACCCTATCTTACACAGGGTGTATCTACAAATTTAAGATGATATAGAGGATGAAATTTTTACCATAGATACACTACTAATTTCTGTAAATGGACTCTAGATTTCATGGTCTGAAACATTACAGAGACGTTTTTATGGCAAAACTTCCGCAATGACTCCTTTTAGGATGATTCCAGAACCCTATCTTGTACAGGTTGTATCTCCAAAAGTATAAGGCCTCAAGAGCTGAATTTTTAACCCAACATACCTTTATCCATATTCTAAATACCCTCCAAGAAGTTCCTTCTAAAACATTGTAGAAAAATAGTTATACTACAAATTCCACGGTGTCTCAGATGTAGCAGAGAAACCCCAAGACCTTGAGCTCTGATACCATATGTTAAGAACCAAACATCAATATAGCATATTAAAACCTTAGGAAAAGTACTCAATGCCTTGAAAAAGAGATAATTACATATAATAATCCTCTTTGATGGGGAAACCTCCTTTTACCCCACTTAAATGTTCAAGTACCAGATGATTCAAAATGAAAATGTCTCCTTGGTATATATAGGAGACTAGGAGGTATAATTACAAATAATGGCCTAAAGCTGACATAATTAAAATAACATTACTAATCTAAATTACAACTAATGGCCTAAAGCCGAAATAAATAAAATAGCATTACTAATCTAATATGCCACAATTAAGGGGTAATGAGCCAATATTATGGCTTAACATGGTCTGACAAGACAGTTAGAATATGGCCCCACCTATAGGATAAGAGATCCTATATATAGATAAGAAGAGGTAGGCAAGAGAGTTTCAAGATAGTCTTAGAGTTATTTCCCAATGGAAAGTTTATGAGAATCATTAACCTTAGCTTAACCACACATACTCCATGTCATCTTTGTGTGCAAGTAATGTCGTACATCAGGACAAGCTTAAATTTATGATTTATTTTTGTCATATTATCATCCTCGCTAGGTAGAATGCCCCGCTACCAGCAAGCTTGTTCAGTACTCTGGTGGGTTTACCTAGTCATACCACAAGCCGGTACCCACTGCTAGTAGACCTATTCAGTATCCCGGTGGGTTAGCCTCTTAAACCCTCAGAGAATGGCCCTCCATCCTTTAGGATTTTAGTATAAGATTGCTTATGAAAGAATATGGGGGAACAACTCTGAAAACAACTTTCTCTTTCTCTTTTTTTTTTTTAATTGGGATGGTATTTATGTTAGAGGATGACTTTCCGTTATATTATTAGTGATTATCCCAATGTAAGGGGTACTTAAGAAGACGTGGCCTATTTAAAGATATGATATAATCAAGCTATTTAGTGTGTAGTGGATGGTACCATTGAGAAAGAACAAAAAGGTATCTCTAGGCTCAACTTGCTTTCTTCCTTGTAGTTATTGTGATGTTTCCATGACTAACCGCTAATTAGACTTCCTTGTTACTCTTTGATAAAGACACTTGACTCACTTACTCAGGTTTCTTGGAAAAACTGTATGAGAGACCTCTAGGCTTGATAGTTATGGTATCACTTCGTTATATAGTGGTGAAGATTTTCAAGATTAACTGCTTTAGAATGCCTTAAAAAATGAGAATGTTTTCAAAAATATGGATAACTATAGTAATTCAATATTCATTTGATGCTTTAACAAACACAAAATTCAAGTATAACAATGTTTTGAAGAAGAATCCTTGAAACTGTGTACTCCTGGTGAAATAAATACTTACAGAAATATCTAGAATTGCCTTATTAACAAAATGCAAAAACTATTTACATATATACAGTAGGAAATTCAAAAAAAAAATCAAGAACAAGGGGGGGACTTCCCCATCTACTAAGGCCAATGCCTTGTCAGTTGTCATGACCTGTAGAAAATATTCTCTGGAAATGGGCTTATGGTAAAATTTAAGTCGGTGTCCATTTACCACAAAGGAGACTTGTCCATCGTAAATTGTTTTAATTTTTGCAGCTCCATTGTCATATACAGTGTCTACTTCATAAGAGCCCAACCAACGGGTGGTATGTTTTCCTTTGAAGGTTTTGAATCGAGAATCAAACAACAGAGCCCAATCACCAGGCTGGAAGTGCTTCTTCTTAATAAACTTGTCATGCCACTTGCTCCTCCGGTTTTGGACTAATATTGTCCATTAGATGGAATCTTGTCTGATTTCATCCAACTCATTTAGTTGTAGGGCTCATTGCTTCTGAGCCTTATCCAAGTTCAATCCTAATTCTGTGGAAATACGGAAGTTCCTTACTTGGAATTCTATAGGTAAAAGTACTTGTTTCCCATACACTAGCTCATAAGGGGTATGTCTAGTGGTATTTCTCTAGGTAGTTCGGTATGCCCACAAAGCCTCTGGGAGCCTATCAACCCAGTCACGGTGATGTAACTGAACGGTCTTGGTCAATATGGCTTCCAAAACTTTGTTTGTGGATTCTACCTAACCATTGGCTTGCGGGTGGTATGGAGAATATTTACAATGTTTAATCCCATATTTCTCTGTCAGCTCTTTCATCAGCTTGGAAGTGAATTGAGTGCCTTGGTTGGTAACAAAATCATGAGGGACACTGAAGCGAGTAAATATTTATTCATAGATAAATTCGACAACAGAATTCTATGTAGCCCTGAATAGGGTTTTTTCCTCTACCCATTTGGTGACATAGTCCGTACAAACCAAAATATAGTTCTTCCTACGGGACATGGGTGAAATTGGTCCTACAAAGTTGAGGAACCATTTTTCGAAGGGTTATATCATAACTTGGGCCTGCAAAGGAATTTCGTTGGATGACGTAGGTCTTCCTATCCTTTGGAAACTATCACAACTTCTCACATACTTGGCAACATCTTTGAAAATGATAGGCCAATAGTAACCTGAATGTAATACCTTATATGTTGTATGTTTGTCAAAAAAATGGTCACCACATGATCCATCATGACAAATTCCTAGTATATCAGGTACCTCATCCTCTTGGACACATCTACAAATAATCAAATCAAGTCTTGTGTGAAAAAATATCATGACCAACCCAAGAGTAATTAGCACTCTGTGTAATAATTTTCTGCTTTTCATGAGGTGACAAATGAGATGGTAACTTCCTAGTAGCCAGATAATTTTCGATATCCGCAAAACATAGGGTATTGAAAGAAAGGGAAAAGAGGTGCTCATCTGGGAAAATATCATCTATAGGTATATCATCATCCTCATTTTTTATTCGGGAAAAAAGTCGTCTTTTACATTATCCTTTCCAGGTTGGTCAAGCACACTAATATTAAATTCTTGCAATAACAAGAGCCACCTAGTCACTCGGACATTAGTTATAGGTTCGTTCATGAGGAACCTAATGGCGGAATGATCGGTGTGTACAAATACTTCATGACCTGTAATGTAATGATGAAACTTGTTAATAGCATGAACATTTTCCAAGAACTCTTTCTCAGTGACTGTGTAGTTCAACTCGGTAGGGGACAAGTTCTTGCTTACAAAATAAATGGCATAGGACTGTTGGTATTCTTTCTGCCCTAATACCCCTCCTACTGTTGTGTCAGTGGCATCATTGGATATATGAAATGGGAGAGTCCAATTGGGCCCTCTAAGAACGGGTGCCACACACATCTTATCTTTCAAGGTTTCAAAGACATTTTGACACTGCTCAGTCCAAACAAAATCAACATCTTTTATCAATAATCCAAACATAGGTGCAACAATCTTTGTAAAATTTTCAATAAACTTCTGGTAATATCCGGCATGTCCGAGAAAGATTCTCCCTCCTTCTGAGTCTTGGGGGTGGAAGTCTAAAAATGACCTCAATCTTTGCAGGATTGACTTGTATCCCTTCAGATGAAACATGATTTCCTAGAACCACTCCTTCAGTTAGCAACATTTTGCATTTTTCATGACTTAGATATAGGTTCATTTCATGGAATCTAATGAGGACTTTTTATAATTTGTCTAAAGCTTCCTGGTAAGTGTTGCAATAGACAGTGAATTCATCCATGTAGACCTAAACACAATCATGAATAAGATTGACAAATATCCCTAGTACTGCTCATTGAAATGTGGCAGGAGCATTACACAATCCGAATGGTCAGACCCTATAGGCATAGGTGCCCCAAGGAAAAGTAAAGGTAGTCTTGTCTTGGTCCTCAGGTGCTATAAGAATCTAATTATACCCACTATACCCATCTAGAAAGGAGGAATACTTCTTTCCAGACAAGGTATCTAGAACTTGGTCAATGAAAGGGAGAGGAAAGTAATCTTTCAAAGTGGCCTTGTTGAGTTCCCTGAAATCAACACAGATTCTCCATATCTTGGTCACCTTCTTTGGAACCACCACAAGAGGGGATACCCACTTACTGTCGGAGATGGGATAGATGAATCTGACATTTAACAACTTTTGGATTTCCTCCTTGACTATGTCTTTGAGTGTTGGGTTCATCCTTCTCTGTGGTTTCCTAACAGGTGTTACTTCCCCCTGGGTGTATATGTGATGGATGCATGTTTCAGGGTGTATACCCTTCATGTCAGTGTATTACCAGGAAAATTCTCATGTTTCTTCTTTAAGGATATCTAATAATTGTTTATGTTGGTCTGTGTCTAGCCCATAGTTTATATGTAAAAACTTCCCGGGACTAATCTCGTAGGGCATAGTATAAGACATGGCAGACTCATCTATTTTGAAAATGAAAGATGTCGAAGACAAGATGGATGGGTATAATTGTTCTTGAAATTCTTCCCCAAACATGTACTCAAATTGGGTAAAAGACTTTGGAAAATCCACACATGTGATAGCAGGAATGAACTAGTTTAGCACATTTTTTGGTGTATGCTCCTAAAGTTCCCTTGCATGGTCACTAGGAAATACGTGTTCTTCCCAGTCTTTGTTCTCATATGGAAATTCAAGCCACCATAGATTCTCCATAATAGGTTGAGCTGGAGGGTAAATGGTGAGCTTCTAGATAGAGAGACCATTTGAGATGGTCATTTCTCCTTCTCTACAGCCATTAAATGCATTGGTTGTGGCTAGCCAAGGTCTTCCCAAAATGACGTGGTGACCTTTGGAAG
The DNA here is from genome assembly GCA_009831015.1 of Picea engelmannii. NCBI lineage: Eukaryota > Viridiplantae > Streptophyta > Pinopsida > Pinales > Pinaceae > Picea > Picea engelmannii. The sequence goes on along the minus strand of ML780523.1, from coordinate 27,300 downwards.
GATCCTTTGAGTGAATGATAAGAAAATATACTGGGTACTCCCATGAGGCTAAAGTAACCATGATATCATCTAAAATTCCTTTAAGTATAACCCTAGTTTTATCTGCTAATTCCAAAATGGTTGGGGTAGGCCGAAGAAGCAGTTGTAACTATAATTGTTCCAAGGTAGTAGCGTTCATAAAATTGATGGATCCTTATAGGTCTATGAGAGTGTTTTTGATGGATACCTCATTAATGGTTATGGTCACTATGGGGTTTCCTGGATTCCCATATTTTGCTAGCTTTGGCTACTCTGATATGTACTCAGAGAGTCCTACCAAATATATTGTAGGAGAGTCCTTCTGCTTCCTACCTGGCTTCTTAATACACAATTATTTGACTACCTTACTATAGATTGAAATGTCTTTAATGGCTTGAAGTAGGGGAATCTTGACACAAATATTTTTCAATTCATTCAAAATGTCAAATTCTTGTCGAGTGGTATGTTTCTCGATTACCAATCGGTCTAGATAAGGAGGGACCTTCGTAATTTGTAATGGTTCATTTTGGGGAAGCTTGGGTTCTTGATTGTTCGGGATAATAACATCTTCCCACCTAGTGTCATCTGTGGGTTGTTTGATGGTTTCTTCTTCCTCCTATTCCTAGATGACTATTGAAGGTCTCTACCTATCTAGAACTTTTCCGATCTTAGTTGAATTTCTTGTAATGGAACAAGAGTAATAACATATGTCGGGAAGGCTTGCATCTCAACATTGTTAAGAGGTTGAGGGGGATTATTATTGGGGTTTGGCACTGGCTATGACGGTAATAGTGTCAGTCTCGGGGAGCTTTCATTTTGATATTGTAGTGATTTTTATTGTGGAATAGGAGGTAATGGTGGTGGAACAAAACCTGGCAGAAGATGCGGAGTGTTCAATGGGAACTGAGGATAAGGATGGTTGGACATAGGGATAGGTGGAGCTTGAGGGTTTCCTTGATTGTGTCCTCCTCTCCATCCTTGAAGCCAATGATGTTGGTACTTAGTAGACCAGTTTTTCCAATCTGGTGGGTTCCACTATTGTTGTTGTTGATAATAGGGTGGAACTTGGGATTGTAGATCTAGTTATGTGGGTTGGTTCCTAGGCTACCATGTCCTCCTAGGTACATAAGAAGACTCTCCAGGATCTCCACTCCTATAGATGTCTAATAAACTGGGCAAGGATGGACATTTCTCAATTGAATGGTCTTATGTATAGAAGCCACAAATTGAAATGTTATCTAATGGGCATTCCCTTGAGGAATGCTTCTTCTTGCACCTTGGGCAATCTATGCTCATTGCTGCATTTTCCTCCTCCTGTTTCCTTTTGATTTTAAGGGTGTCCAAATGGGAACCTATTGTTCTTAGGATGTGTGTCTTGTATTTTTCTAGAAGGTCCCCTATCTATGCTCTTGTGGTGCCACCTAAACTAACTAGTTTTAAGCTTCTATTGTAAGGGTCCCGAACATTCTTTCCTGTTTTGGCTCTACTCCTTGAGTAGTTTCTACACATTTCACATATCTCGGAAAATGGTTTATGAGAAATGTCACCTGATGCCATTAGGTTAAGTATCTCTAGATATTATTCTAAAATTCCCTTAAGGAAAATAGCCCTAACTGCATCCTCTGGGAGATCATGGTATTTTGACTTCTGGGAGATGTAACCAAATCTTTCCATATAATCTTCGAGGGTCTCATCTTATAATTGTTGGATTTTAAAGATGTCATTACGAGACTCTTTGGTCTTGCAGTAGTCTTAGTACTTCTTAATAAAGATGTATTTCATGTCTTCCCAAGACCTAATACTAGATTCTCCCAACCCCATGAACCATCTTAGTGCAGAGTCTTTGAGGGTGGCAGGAAAGAGTTTTAATTTATGGGCATCTTGTATGTAGTTGTAACTCCTATAAAAGATGTCAAATTCAAGTAGGAAGGTGTTTGGATCTTCACTTCTTTTACCATAAAAGGTAGGCAGTGTTGAGAGAGGAATATTCATCATGTTGACATTCAAAGTGGTGTCTAAAATCAGAAACCCGAATGTAGTTTCGGTTTGGTTTCCAATTTCTTATTCATCTCTGTGTCTTATGTTTTTATGGTCTTCTTGATCATCCATATTGTCTTGATTTCCCAAAAGAGAGTACCTAGGTGGTTTTATCTTTGAATGAAACAAGGTTTCCCTTTGATGGAAAGGTCTTCCTATGGATTGGATGTCTGGGACTCTACTCGAGCTAGTTGAGACTATTGGTGCCAAAGTTTCTTTGTCAATTTGAGAGATAATCACATTAGTTGAACTACCGAACAAAAGACTCACCTGTTCAGGGTCTATGATATATCTAAAGTTAGGGTCCCCTGGTGGTGGTGTAAAAAAAATGGTTGTATTGTTTGGTTCTATGGAAGACTTGAGTGGTCTTTCCTCCTATCCTAATATGATTAATGCCTCAATTTCTTGTTCTATAGTGCTCCCTGTATTAGTCCCTTTAGAGACTATTTTAGCTCTTTGAGTTGAGCTAGCTCATGTTTTTAGGTATCGGTCTACGGATTTTATAAGCAAAACGCTCCTCCCCCCAAAGAGATCAGAAGGAACCTTGGTTGAAAGGTATGATTTTGATTTAATGTATCTACCTTTTGTGTCTCTAGGCCTATTCATGAAAGAAAACAAAAACAAAAAGAAATATCTACCATTTGATTCCTAGGTCTATTCATGAAAAATAAAAAATAAAAAGAAAAACTACCATTGGGTTTAGGGGAACCTACTATAGCAGATGCATAGGTTCTTACCTCTCATCTTAAAGTTCCCTTGCCACCAAACTAATGCTAAGGTCTAGAAATGGTCTAATTCCCAACTACTTCTTACCTTGAGACAACTCCCTAGCAACAATGCCAAAAATGATGGGTGTTGTTTATGCACTAAAAACACAGTAAAACCCCTCAATTAAATTGTCAACCCGGGGTAACTAAACTTAGAGTTGTAGAAAAATATATGCCAAAGGTAGAAGGTTGGTAGGAGTATAATCTAACTAATGAAGGAAGTTATCTAAGGCTAATCTACTCAAGCAAAACTATCTAATGAGCAAACCCTACTAATCAAATTGAAACTAGGGAACCTAAGTACTTTTGGGCCAAGGGTCGATGGATAGTTCCTAAGAAAGCAAATGAAAACTCTATGTAAAGAAAACTAGTTCAATAATAAACAAAGGCAAACTACTAAGCATAATAAGAAAATGACAAAAGCAAACTTCTTTAACTTGCCAACCTACATTCAATGAGAAACTACCCTATGAAAGCAAATAAATAAGCAAGTAAGAAAAAGCACATATCTAACCTATTACAACAAATACACAAACAAACAAAGACACCTAACTAACCTACTAAAGCAAAAGACAAGTAAACAAAGGCACCTAACTAACCTACTAAATAAAAATACAAGTAAGCAAAGGCAACTAACTACTGCAAGCAATCAAAGTAAAATTTCTCATTGAACAACTATCTAGCCTAAGAGGCAAGTGGACTAAATGCTTAATGCAAAACTATTTCTAATGCGTGAAAGGAAATTTAAGAGGCAACTATACTAAATGCTCAATGCAATGCATCAAAGGAAATCTATTCTATTGAAAGCAAGAAAGACTAACAACTAATTCTTAATCTATGATAAGAAAACTACTATCCAATCTATCAAAGCAAAGTCTATCTATCCTTCAACAACAATAAAACTATTTCCTAAGCTATGAAAGAAAGAAACTATCTATTCTGATCTATGAAAGAAGGAACCTATTCTTTAACCTATGAAAATTCAAATATAATGTTGGTGGTTGTGTGAATGTCTTCGGTGTTGGATAATATCTCAATGGCATTTGACAACAAAGGACAATTCCAATGGTATAAGCTCAATACTAATCTCAATGGAAAAATGAAAGGTATGGATTAAACAATCCAATGAGAATTTAGCCATGACAAAAATAATGTTAAATGCCCTGCATATTCAAGTATAAACCATCAACAACATAACGAGATCATCATTATTTAACTAAAAAATTTAATTGCATTTTAATTCTATGAAAGGAAATTGTGTAAAATAAAACTATGCTATGTCTACTCTAACCATTCAAAACTACAATAAGGAAATGACTAAAAACTGATATTAAAAAGTAATCTAACAATTATATTAACCAACAACTAATTAAACAAGTTCTATATAAAAACAAGATGAGCAATCTATGATTAAAAATCTGAATTAAATCTATCCATACATCAATCCTTGTCAAAAGAAAACCCAAATTAAAAACTCGGTTCTATCTAATTAAAATCTATTTTAAACTAGACTATAAAATCATAAAAGAAATCATAATCTAACATCTAAATGCACATGGGGTTAGTATAGAGAGAGAGAGACTTGCAATTCTTTTCCTAGTCTATAAAATCAATGCATGCTAATATGTATCAACATCTAACCTGCAAAACAATTAAAACAATTAAGCTACAACAAACTAGTTAGCATAATAAAAACATAGATGTACAGGAAAATAAAAAGAGTAATTAAATTAAGAATTGCATAAACAACACACTGATAGTCACCAGACTGTTGGTGCCCCCCCCGGCAAGTCGTGGCTACTTCCTATGAGCACACCACGAGCTTAACAAGGAAAATCCACCATCAAAACTTGAAAACGCAGTTCTGGCAATGTAAAATATCAAAAATAGAGGAAAATGAGTTTGTCTCCAATGTAATGGTTCTTCTACTTGATTAATGATCTTATGACCATCCTAGTAGTATTTATAATCTTATAGACCAAGTGGTCAACCACAGGAGGGTCAAACCACTTCTAATTTCGGAAAAATACAATAAATGATGCCCTAACTGAAAAAATAGAGCAAGCCAATAATCATCATCTTTAGACAATTGAAACTGAGTTGTCTAGATTTCAGTAGCTAGAGGGGGCGATCATGAACAAAACCCATGTTCCCTATTCGCCCAACACTAGTTTTCAATTCCATAACCACCAACTTTCCTTCTATTTTTGTGCAATACGGAGTGTTGGACAAAGTGTCAGATCGAGTGCCAAAATGAGTGCTGGAACGAGTGCCAGATCAAGTGCGGAAACTAGAAACGAGGTGCGTTTTTTGCCTATAACACCAAAAAAAAAGAATTAGCTCTTAGAAATTGTAAAACATGATGAACTATACTTGATACAGTCATTAAACATGAATTACACATACCTTATGGAGATCATACCATTTTATCATGAAATTCTTCAAAAAGCTCCTTTAAAGGATGAAAAACACATATGTACATGTGGCAAAAATGTACAATAACTGTCATAAAAATGATCATATCTCGGGCCCAACAGGCCCCAATTCCTTTCCTAGAAGCATCACATTCCAGTACAAAAGTCTTTGTGTAGTCTATAAGTGCTATGATAGGGGTCGAGCACATAGCATCTTTCAAGGATTGGAAGGAGTGATCAACAATAGGAATCCAATTGAAAGCATTCTTTTTAAGGAGACAAATGAGAGGAGATGCAATTTTACCATAATTCCAAACAGAATTTCAATAATATCCCATTAAACCCAAAAAATCACTCAAGCTCTTAAAATTTTTAGGGTGAGGCCAATCCTGCATAGCCTCCATTTTCTTAGGATCCACTCGTACACCATCCTTGTCGACAATATGACCCAGGTAATCCACTTATGAGGCTCCAAAGGAACATTTAGATTATTTGATAAAAATTTAGTGCTGAGAGAGTAGATTGAGAACTTGATCCACATGGGTGAGATGGGATGTCTAAGTTGTCTAAGTTTTACTATAGATGAGAATATCAATAAAGAAAACTAAGACAAAATGACAGAGGAAAGGATTCATAAGAATTTGGAAGGTGGAGGGATCATTACATAGGACAAAGAGAATTACCAAGAACTCATAGTGACCCTCATGAGTTCTAAATGCAGTCTCAGTAGTGTCTTCCTCTTTCATACGGATCTGGTGGTAGCCAAAATGTAGATCAAGTTTGGTGAAGTACGGAGCACCACTCAATTCATCCAAGAGGTCATCAATTACAAGAATGGGGAATTTTTATTTGATTGTGAGTTTGTTGAGGGCATGAAAATCAGGACACATTTGCCAAGTACCTTCTTTCTTGAGTACCATGACCACAAGAGAAGAATAGGAGTTGGTACTAGGAAGGATAACACCTGCTTCTAGAAATTCGTGAACAAATTTCTCAATTTCATTCTTCTAGTAAAAGGGATGAAAATAAGGGAAAACATTGGGAGGAATACTTCCTAGTATGAGAGGAATGAAATGATCATGGATGCCACAGGAAGGGGGGAGTTCCTTGGGAGTGGTAAAAACAACTTGGTGTTGGGAGATGATAGATTAGAGGTCGAGATGCACAAAGGGTGTCTGAACGACTTAAATGGAGTGGATTTGGGAAATAATTCTAGAATGACCCTTTTTTAGGAGATTGTCCATTTGATGGGAACTGATGATCTCATGGGAGCCTGCTATGATTCCTTAGAACTTATACTATTGTTCCTCCTATTGGAATTGCATGGTTATTCCTTAAAATCCATGAGAATGGGGATGTATGTGTGTAACCATTCAACACCAAGCCCAATGTCACAACCACCCATGTTTATAGCAAAAAAATAGGATTTATGGTGATACTAACCAATTTGGAGCCGCAAATTTTCACAGTGTCCCTCACATTTCATAGAACCTCCATTGGAAATCATGATTTCAAAATTATGGATGACACAGATGTAACTATTGAATTCTTGGGAAATGCAGTGATGAATAAAATTATGGATGTTGCCACTATCAACAAGGATGATGACTTTCACCAAACCTTTTCTAGAAGGAGGCCTCTAGCTCAGAAATCTACAGACAAAAATTTAGCATTGGGGGCCAAAATTTTATGGAAAACAATCACAGGGAAGCCCACCTGGTGCAAAAGAGTACTCTAGAAGAAATACTTTAGAGGCCCAAGGAAGAATTGTCTAGCAAAACCTCCAAAAGTGGGAAAAGGCTCCCCTATCTTCTCTCTTTGCCAAAAAGCTTTACACTCCTTTCAAGGCCATTTAACTTGGATTCCAGGGAATGGGAAAGAGATCAATATCTGGGAAGACTTGGTACTGGGAGAAGCCCTACTCTCAGAGCTCTAGGATCTCGAGCAACTCAAGGACTGGATGCAAGCTCATAATATTAAAATCCTCTGGGACATTTCTTGTTGGGGAAATGATGAGAAGCACTCCTAGTTAAGGTGGGAAATTACAAACCTTCCCCAATCATTTGAGGAAGATGGGACCACGCTTAAGAGAAGGATACAAGGAAAGACCCCACTACAGGAAAATAAAAAAGACTGGAGAGGATGGGGACATTAAGTTGGGCCTTACTCCACGACTTCTGGGTATAAACATTTTGCTGCAATACCCCATGTTCCTCCCAACCCAGCGATCTGGAAAGCAGTCTGGAGTCTGAAGTCTATTCTGAAGATAGATATGTTTTACTGGACAATGGCACATAAGGGAATTCTTTCAGGGGAAAATCTAAAATGAAGAGGCTGGGAAGGGCCCACTAGATTCCCTCTCTATTGCAATGAGGAAGAACTAATGAATCACCTCCTGCTAGAATGCCCTTCCTCCATGGAGGTCTGGATTTCTATCCTGGGTCTTGGAGTTCCGGCTCCCCCTATTCCAAAGGAAACTCACTCACTGTTGTCAATATGGATATCCCTTTATCCCTACCGGACGACTAAACAAGGATATCTTTTGGCCCTCTGGAAATCGATCCCGAAATTCCTTTGGATGATATGGATTGAAAGAACTAACCGGATTTTCAGAGAAATGAAGAGGACCCTGGAACAAATAGTCTCAAAGATCAAGGCTCTTTTCAGTGAAAGTATCCCTTACTTCATCAAGGCTTCAAATAATAATCCTCTAGCCAGAGATGAAGAAGAATGGCTGAGGCATCTAGGTATCCAAGCGCCTCCATCTTCTTACTCTCATATGCCCCTCAATTTCAACTGGGAGCTCAGGATGGGGAAGCTGGAATTGGAGAACTAGAAACTCTTCAAGAACCTCAATTTTCTTTCATTTGACAGAGCCTCCAAAGGAAACCCAGGGGATGCCAGGGGAGGAGGGATTATCTCAAACAAAGATGGAACTAGTATTCTTCGGTTTGTCTGGGGTCTTGGATTTGCTTCCAATAATAGAGCAGAAGCCCTCGCACTCTGGCAAGGGATCAATCAAGCCTTGCTCCTCAATATCTAGGATATGGTCGTGCTAGGGGATTTAAGAGTAATAATTCAAGCTCTGAATAAAAAATCCAGGTTGGGAAATGAAACTCTCCAACATTTTCTTGATAAAATCAAGCTCCTAGTGAGGCAGTTCAGGACCTTTCAAATTTTCCATGTCCTCCGAGAAAACAATTCTCGGGTGGATGAAGAAGCCAATTGGGGAGAGAGCCTAGACCAAACAGTCTTACTCCTAAACGACATTACAAAAAGATGGGAAATCCCGTAATCCACTTTTCAATCCCATTCTGTAATGCGCCCTAGATAAGACATTATGAGGGAGAGAGGACAGATGCGAATCAATAGGCTCACGCAGATTCAGAAGGAGGGAGGATGAAATCATGAGGGAACATATTTGCAGAGGTCGCCCATACTTCAAATCTGCTTCACGTGGGATTTGGAGCCAAGGGGCGTGCTTCTTAAATAGGGAAGAAGGTAGAAGAAGGGGAAACAAAGTAAGGAGAAAAAGATCAAAGGGAGGAGAAGCAAGACAATGATTCCCATCAGAAGCTTCCATGAGCGACGATTCAATGGTCTCTAGCTTTGGTAGCAAGCCAACAGTGGAAAGCATGCAGAAACTCTGAGGAATGTTGAATCACTTGGATGAGTTTCTCCAAAATTTGGATAGCAAAGAAGGAAGGTGTATGGAAAGGCCGGAGCTTGATATCCTTCACACCAAAATTGGAAGTGTGAGGAGTTGGATGATCTGAAGAAAGAACTGCAGGATCCGCAGAAAGAAATCGAAGGCAGAGTCATAATTTTGGAGCAAAAAATGGAGCAGTTGAACAATGAATGGAAGCTGGAGCGTGCTCAGGGAGAAAAGAAAGGTTAAAAGTAATCAGATAGCAACTCCATGCTGAACCAAACACTTTTTTTTGCATTTTGTATAATCCAAACTAGGCATGTAGCTGTGGAATTTGTCTATGTTAATGGAAGCCTATCTAGCAGTAAGTAATCTGGAATAAGAATTGTAAGGCAGTATTGCCCGATCGTATAGATCAAATACTATGTAACCGTGTTGGTGGCTTGCCACCATTTTTCTAATATAAGCTCCATTTTTCTAATATAAGGATGATGACTTTCCAATTATTAATCTAACCAACTAACTAGAGGGTATGGGGATTAGAGAAGTCAGTGAGAGAATTAAGTGAAATCGTTGGTTCAAATTCTGGTGGATCAGAGGGTGGGGTCAGATCAAATTGTGGTGGTAGCTTATTGTTGGAACGAGGGTAGACCCAAGGTTCAACGCTTACAACAACACACCAAAAAAACCCTAACTATTGATGCTTTTGGCAACACCTACGAAGCAGATGAAGTCTCACCTGAGGTAGAGGCAGGGGTGGTTGCAGGACTCAGATGTCTGCAACCTTAGATGGGACATAGATATGTGATTGTAACACATTAACAGAGAAATTAGTATTTATAGTTCATTAATATTCAGTCTTAGTTTATAGCGCAACAAAACCCTAACAATATATTAGCACAGTATTCACATAGATCCAATAGATTCAAGAACTAAGCATACCAACATAGATCAGATCTAGCATTCATTCACATTATTCAACACTAAGCTACCATATTAGATTCTTCTAAGCATACATCAGTGCACTAAGAATTTAACCACATAAACAAGAGAACAACCATAAATCACAAAGAAACCACAACACGAGATACACGTGGTTCACCCCCACCCTGGGGCTACGTCCACCAACCCTTATTCTTTATTTCCTTTTGTCAATCTTCTACATGCATAGCCATGATATCTTACTCCGTAGAGGACAGGATGATCTGGATTATTTTTAGCACAAAATGAGATCAGAGATATAATAAAGAAATGCACAGAGATATCGTAGATATTCAATAATATAACATAAATATATCAGAGATGCAACCATAAACACAGATATACAGTAATACACGATTTCTATTAATGAAATAAATGTACAGAGACTGTAAAATACAAAGTGAAAGACTCGATAGAATGGTGGCAGCTTATCTTTGAGAAGAGATGTGACGGTTACTCGCATTCGCAAGAAGATGATTACAATGAGGCTTTGAAGGCCTTTTTACAATAAACAGGAATTCCAAAATTCCTAGACATCCAATAACCTAACCCTAGGAGATGAAGGGCCAAAATTCATGTGGGCCCTGTTTGGGTAAGTTAGTACATCAACCTCCCGGGGTTGTAATTTTTGCATACGATCTTTGTTTTAGGCGTATGATAGCTTGTTGGAAAGGTATCGTTGAGGAGATTCATTTTGGCTTCTCAATAATGCCTTTAGATATCATTGAGAACCTCGATCTTGAAAAACCTTCATTTGGGCCCTCAAAATGGCCTCGGAAGTTAAAAGCTGCTAAAAATAGTAAATTGCCAAATTTGCCAAAAAACTATTTTGAGCCAGTCGGAAAAGGTGGGTGGCCACCGATATCCACCTGGATCACAGGAGATATGTGCGCACTCCGCTAGATCATCCTTCCCTGTGTTACAACACAAATCCTCTTCACAGTCTCTTACAATCACTTGCACTTAGCTCTGCAAGTTCTCAACATAGCATGAACAAAGAACTTACAAGTTGCACTTAGCACAGTGTCTAGCCTCTCTTCGATCACATAGATCAAACTAGTTCCTACATCACCTAAATTTCTATTTATGCTTTACAAAAAGGGCCTAAACATGGGTAAACCCATGGACTGACATCCCCATACCCGTTACATAAAAACAAAACCCAAAAATCCCTAAAAAAGGGTCGAGATCCAGCGATCTCCTCTTCGACTTGTGCTCCTCCTTCGACAGCCTGTCAAAGTCCTAAAACTAGGTCAAACATGACCAAGGATCCTCATAACTTGGTCAAGGGACAATAGGCCCCCAACACTCACCTGTGACTCGTCCCGGGTCACTCTAGTCTAGGTAGTTCTACTTCAAAATCCTCAAGCTTGGCTCGAGCTTCTTCGACCTGTTGTTGTGACACAACCTCCTGTTCGACGAACTCTTGGATTATTTCTTCATTGACAGGTCCCTCTAGACATTTTTCAACTGCAGTGACAACTTGCTCTATTTCTACTCCTTGGCCTTCAATATCTGCAAATAGTTGGAAAGCCTCATCTTGTGTTGGTTGGAGCCTCTAAGTCACTTCCATGAATTTTCTCTGAATGGTGTGGACCTGTTGTTGAGCAGTGTGTTGTTCTTGGGATCGCTTCATCCTCTCAACGAATGACAGGGGCTTTAACTACACCTATACTATTTCTTCTTTCTGCTTTGCCTCCTGGAGCTGTGACTCCAGTGCCTTCAGTTTAGGATCCTTAGTGAGTCGTTCATAAGTCTGGGCACTACGATCACTTAGATGTTTACATTCCATGGTGAGGGCCTTGATTCTCTCAACTGTGCTTCTAGCAGTTGCTTCTCTTTGATCTCGTACATACGACAGAGTGTTCAGCACTGTTCGTAGCTCTAAGTATGATATTCTTTGTTGAAGCTGTTGGATAGCTTCCATGAGCTACGCTACTTGATGCTCCACTCGGTCTTCTTCCTTTGGCTCTAAGCCCGTCACAGATCGAAGTGCTTTGTCGACTGCTTCTTTGACTCCAAGCTGCTCTACAAACAACTTTTTTTTTCTTTCTTGACATGTTCCCTCTCTTCTTCAAAACTGGCTTAAAGGTCATCCTTCTCCTTTTGTGAGACCCGACGTTGCTCTACCATTTCTTCTTGGGCTTGTTTTAGGGCCTTTGTGGCCTGGTATTTCTCAACTTGTGTTCGACGAAGGTGACCTTCAGTCACATTAGCTAGTTTGCAGAGTTGGGCAGGCTCATCTCCCAACTCTGTTTCTTCTGATGGCAGGGGCATAGTGGATACTACAGGGATGGATTGAAGGGCCTGATGTACCCCTTTGAGTTCAACCTCGATCCTGTTGTACATTTCCTCCTTCTTGTCTTCATGTTTCTGCAAGATGTCATGTGAGGCATCTACAACAACTGCGATGATGAAGTCAAAGTCATCTATAGTGAGCACAGTCTACATATTAGTCAAGGTGGTTCTGGATTTCTTTTGGGAAGTGGGTTTTGTGGGGGAAACCTTCCTTTCCTTCAAGGGATACCCCTCATCAATAGGATCCCTAGGTGGTGTTACTTCTCCCTAATTTTGTTGATCTTCTTTTCTGTGGGTCTATTTTTGGTCTACTTCTTCATCACCCCCTCGGCTAGGTGACATTGAAGCAGTTTCTTCCGATGCACTTCTCAAGTTTTGGACCTATTCGGTCTTCTTCCTTATGTTGGGTCCAGGAGTATCCTTTGCTTCATGAGTGGTCTCAAGGCTGCCAATTAGTTCAGGGTCTGACATTTCTGCGGGGTCAGTGGGGATGAGGAGCTCTGTAGACCAGTCCTTGATTATCTCTTCGAGGTCCTCCTCTATGAGCTTGTAGTATGACTGAAGTTATTCTTTATGCTCATCTGCATGCCCGGTGATATAAATGAAGTGTAGATCTGCACGGAATTTCATGAGGGGTCAGAACCGATGCAGGGTTTTTGGCGTCATGTGAGGGACAACTTTGATAGCCCTCTTCATTAGAGATAATATGTATGAAAGACTGCATTCGACTTCCACTGTTTTCCCATATCTCTCAAGTACCATAATGTGGTGAACTTCGCAGTGAGAAACTCGAATGGCTCAATGTGCGGAAAGTTTTCACCTTCTGACATCTCCCAAGATGTAAATGCAATGAGGATCAGGAGCTAGCTAAAGTGGAACTCATAGCCCTAATCCCGACCTTCATGACAGTCTAATCTCCAAGTACTTTGCTCAGTTCATCTGGAGTCCTTCTACACATTTCTCGATGAGGTCAACAGCGAATCCTGTGACCTGTGTAGGTCTTTTTTGTCTTACGAGATTTCCTGCGATCAGCTGGTAGGTTAGGTGCACTGCACCATTCTCGATGGAAGATACCTTTTAGCCTCATGTTCCCTTTTCTACATTGCCATATGTTTCTTTGATCTTTTGTGCCAATGTGCGATCTGTAGCCTTCCCTGGGTAGAAGTCCTACGGGTCGAGTCCCTCCATGCTCAATCTGGTGATCCTATGGATCAGTATCGGATCGACTGTGATGCATCGGTCTAGACATAGGTAGTCGCCATGGTAACATGAGAGAAGGATCTTAACACACACGTTAACCTCCTGGTGCCTTCCAAAGTGTGGAATCTTCATTACATTCAAGAGGGTGGACTACGCGAGGTTCATAGTCCATGGATGGGGGATTATTTTTGAGTTCTTCCCCTTTGTCCTTGTCAAGTATTTGTAAGGAGTGAGCATATTATGGTTCTTGCGGTCTCCTAGGTTGAATTCGTTGAACTTCAACGTCGTGATCTTATCCTGTTGCGCTCTAACTACACATATCCCCTTCAGTAGGTACACAGTAACCAACGTATAATCAAAGTCTCTTGGGACACTATCACGACTCATCGCGCCAGCCAGAGGTGGGATGTAGTCGGGTAGGATGGTCGAGATTATCTTCGTGTTTTCCAAGTCATCTTAGTGCTTGGTTCTCTTCTCTGTTTCCGGTAGGGATGGTCTGAATCTACAAGCAGTTGAAAAAGAGGATTGCACTCCTCTCATTGATGATGCTTGAATACCTGCAAACATTACTTTTTTGGCCATGATATCTATGAGAACTTATTCGATGCATTTCTTGGCGACGCTGAGCTCGTCTGACATACACGCTTAGATCGGATAACTTGGTGGATGAATGAGTGTGCAATGCAATGGAACAAGTGTCGATCTCAATAAACACATTGCGGTAGCAATGAGTTGGCTTGGATACAATTCTCAAAAGTGTTCTTGGTGCAACATTCAATGGACTAAGTAGGCACGAGGTAACAGATCTCTCCAATGGATGAGAGGCCTTCATTAATGTGGTTATGTTCATTATGGCGCAGTCCCAACAATCTGATGGCGAGTCTTTGGGCCATTACTGTTTTTCTAACCATTTGGTTTGTCGAGCTAACGGTTATAATTCTTTCAATGACTATATTGTTTTTCCATGGTGAAGTGCCATGTTGCCCTGTTCTAATATCCCGGTGAAGTTCCAGTCTTGCAAACCTTCCTTTTGAGAAGTCTCCTCTCGAACCTTCTGTAACCTTTTTATCTTTGTTCTCTTCTTACTGAGATTTCTAGCTTTCCTCCTGGTGATCTTCGTCTCAGTATTCCTCTTTCCATTTTGATTCTTATGTCCTTTTGCAATAGTAACTTCGTACTATTGAGATTCTTTCATAGGGTCAGAGAGTAATATGTCTTCTCTATCTGGGGTAGGTGTTCTACTCGTCTGTGAGTCTTCTTATGTTCTTTCAACTTCGACATCCAAGTTTTTGGTTCTAAGTAGCTTCGATCTATGCTCCTATTCTTCAATCAAGTGTGTTATCCTCCTAGTCATAAAATCTCTTAATTCTTGCTTCTTCTGCTCTAAGACTTCTTCTTCTTTCCTTCCAGCCTGATCCGTTTCAATCCAAGGTTTTCCTAGTAATATAGCAAATGGGGTGTTGTTCTCAATAAATTTAACAATCTCAAAATCTTCCTTTGTCAAGGTTCCACGAGCACTCATAGATATCTGGGTGAGTCTTCCACATAGGGTTATCAGCTTTCCTCTAAATAATCCTATTCCTCCCAATGAAGGAATCATAGAAGGATTTCCTAAAGTTTCCCAAGTTCTTTCTGTCGTGATATTTACCTATGTTTCTTCATCCAGAACACAGTCAATGTCGAAGTCTCCTATTCTTGCTTCTATGCATTCTTTTTCTTGGAAGATCTCTGATAAGTTGATATTTTTGTGATCATTTAGGGTTTTTTCATTTGTAGCAATACATTCTCTGATTCTTTCTAGGGTTCTGCCATGGTCTCAGTTTCTTGACCTCCCTTAGGGTTTTCTTGTCTCATATTCATTCTTTTGATCTTAGCAATCATTCTAGGGAAATCTAAAACTTCATGATCCATGGATTTACAACAAAGACAACTAGGTCTTCTACTAGGGCATTCCTTAGCAATATGTACCAGTCTTGTGCAACTATAACAAAGGGTTATTCTTCTTTTTCTTTGAAATGATTCCCAGCCTTTCCTGTACTGCACACTAGGATCATAGTAGCTAACCTGAAAAAAAATATTTCTAGGGTCCTACATCCATTTGTTAGTCCAAACATTCTTTCTGTGCATAGGAATAACATGTCTTTCACTATTTTTTCCAAATCTACTCATATCAAACCTTCTTTCATCTAGTTGTGCCCTACTTTTCAAGATAGGAATTTTTTTCTCAAACATACCTAGATCCATACTTTTGAAACATAAATTTCAACTTATCTTACCTTTTCAATCAAAAACTTTCAATGTTCTTACCTTTATCAGAGCACAAAGCTTTAAGATCTTACCTCTTTAACCAAAACTTCTTACTTTACTTTTATCATAGAACAAAGTTTTCAGGTCTTACCTATTTTCTAACTTTTCTTCTTGGCACAGAGCTTCACAGGTCAAGTAGAATACTGCGCACTAGGGAAACATATCTATGCATGGAGCTTTCTCTCCTTCAATTCCCAACAATCACAGTTTCAGGTCTCAACAACAGAACCATTTGTTGGAACGGGGGCAAACTAGGGGTTCAACGCTTACAACAATGCAACAACAGAACCCTAACTACTGGCCCTTTCGACAAGATCTGCGAAGTAGATGAAGTCTCACCCGAGGTAGAGGCAACGGTGGTTGCAGGACTCATATGTCTGCAACCTTAGCTAGGAAACAAATATGTGATTGTAACACCTTAACAGAGGACTTAGAAGTTATAGTTCATTAATATTCAGTCTTAGTTTACAGTGCAACTAAACCCTAACAATAGATCAACACAGTATTCACATAGATCCAATAGATTCAAGCACTAAGCATACCAACATAGATCAGATCTAACATTCATTCACATTATTCAGCACTAAGCTACCATATTAGATTCTTCTAGGAATACATCAGTGCACTAAGAATTTAACCACATAAATAAGAGAACAACCATAAAGCACAAAGAAACCACAACACATGATATACGTGGTTCACCCCCACCCTGGGGATACGTCCACCAACTCTTCTTCTTTATTTCTTTCTGTCAATCTTCTACATGCACAGAGCCATGATATCTTACTACGTAGAGGACAGGAGATCTGCGCGCACTCCGCTAGATCCTCCTTCCCTGAGTTACATCACAAAGCCTCTTCATAGTCTCTTACAATCACTTACACTTAGCTATGCAAGTTCTCAACATAGCATGCACAAAGCACTTACAAGTTGCACTTAGCACAGTGTCTAGCCTCTCTTTGATCACATAGATCGAACTACTTCCTACATCGCCTAGCTTTCTATTTATGAATTACAAAAAGGGCCTAAACATGGGTAAACCCATGGGCCTACATCCCCATACCCATTACATAAGCCCAAAACCCAAAAATCCCTAAAAAGGGGTCGAGATCCCGTGATCTCTACTTCGACTTGTGCTCTACCTTCAACAGTCTGTCGAAGTCCCAAAAGTAGGTCAAACATGACAAAGGATCCTCAAAACTTGGTCAAGGGCCAACACTCATCCACAAATGAAACATCTGCCTCCTCTTTAGAAAAATCCTCAATCATGGCCATAAAAAGATTTTGTTCCTTACACTTGTGCCCGAGAAAATATTTATCATGACAATTATAACAAAGACCCTTAAATTAGCGTTCAACCATTTCACCCTAGGTTAATTTATGGATCTTGAGGGGAGTTGAAAAAGGGGTTGGATTGGTGAGTTTAGGGTGAGGAAGAAAGGATGGTTTTCAGATCTAGGAGGATAAAATCTGTTGTGCTTCCTTGTCTCATTGAGTAGTTTCCAACCATGTCTCGGGGCATGCCATGAGAACATGATAAAGAATTTCATCTTTTAGGTTGTTGATAAAGAATTCCCTAAAGAAGGCATATGGCATACACTCCATTCTGAAATCCAAGTTATCAAATGATGTGATAAAGCCTTCCACTATCCCAGACTGCTTCAACTTGGTCAAACGACCGAAATGGTGGGTGTCAAAGTCAAATCGGTCATAAATATCTGCAACAAACTATGTCCAAGCAACATACCCTTGGCATGCCTTTCTATGTCATTGCCACCATTTCCAACATTCTGGATTCATATGTGGGATACCATAATAGAGCTTGGCTAATTCATTAGTAATTCCATGCAAAGAGAAATAATGTTCCATTTGAGTGACCTAGCCTATGGGATCTGGGCCATCAAATTTGTTCACCTCAATTATGGGAAGGCGTGGGTCTCAAGGAAGGTGGTTGGAATGAGGAACTTGGTAATGGGAAGAGTCATGGTCTTCCTGATAGGATGGTTGTTCAGAAGAGGAAGGGTTCAGAGAACAACCCATCAATTGGTCAACTGTGTCTTTGATGTCTTTGATGTTGGCACATTGGTCCTAGAGGGTTTTAACAGATGAATTGAGAGTCTTGATGTCCTCCTTGTTCTGGATGTTGTCAGCAATCAATGTATTGAGTTCTTGGAAGCAGGTGGTGGCCATTTGGGTAGAGGTAAAAAATGGTCAGGAAAATGGGATAGGTGGTGAATAAGGGTGTCAAGAAGGGTGGTTGGGACCATTGAGAATAATGGTGAGAAGTGATAGGTACCACGGTGATCAGGGAAAAAAGGGGAATGCAATGGGATAGGGACCAAATAAGGGTGTCAGGAAACAGGTCGGGTCCACTAAAAAAATGTATTAAAAATGATAGGTACCATTGTAATCATGGCGAAGAGAGGAATCCATTGGGATAGGTCACAAATATGTGTGCCAGTGGGACCACTATCTTTTTTTTTACTCCTAGGGAGTTATACTCTGATCTGAATAATACTACAATGTCGAAATTCCCAAATTCTTAATAGGAAAAAGGCAATGTCCAAATGTCCAAATTATGAATAGGAGAAATCTTGTTTGTTCCCTTTCTGTTTTGTTTGTGTCCCAGGGGTTAAGGTTTTTCAGGGTTTCTATAGGAAAGGTTTTTCCCTGTGCTATATCTCTCTGATATACGTGTGGGGTGGAATAGTAGTTCTTGGCCCAATATCTCAAGGCACCAACTAAGGAGGGTAGATTGTACCCTTAGCCCTACTACACGTTTACCCAGGTACTAGAGAGTATCTTCCTGAGTGTTGTTCTCGGTGGCACTATAACAGTCAGGCCGACAATTAATTGATCTACACATGATTTCAAGACACCTAGGCCAATCCATATATAGGTGTTGTCTAATGCGCTACAACTCGTAGGGTTACCAATTGGGGTTACAAGGGTGGCCAACAATGTGCACTTAAATACCACTTGTAGTTCCCGTGTGTATGCTTCCATGACCGCGGATTTATGCATTGAAGGACATATCTTTGTAGCTTAAAGATGTTGAAATACATCTCTACCTGGAAAGCAAATTACCCACTATTACTGCCAAGGAAAGTGCTCTGATACCACTTGTTAGGTACCATGTCTATTATAATAGTATAAGAAAAAATATTGCAGTGAATAACAATGAAATAGCAACAGAAAATAGAAATACTACGGAGAATAATAGTCGAATAGCAAAACAAATGGATCCATAACACCAGAATAATACCTTTATTGATAGGAAACAATGTTCACTTGCCTCTTTGAGGGGCAACCTCTAGCAGAGTAGAGCTCTATTATGATAATTCTCAAGACAAAACTTTTCATACCACAACTCCTATATACTAAATATATCTACCCAAAAGAACAATCTAGAGGAAGATCCTTCTAGAAGCGAAAGATTTTATTAGGTCTTCTTACATTTGAATTATTCTTCCTTGTTACTAGGCCTTATTAATATCGTCCTTTATGACATGGAAAATATATTATTCTACCTATGTGAGGGGTTAGGGAGGTTAGGTCCCTAACAAATTCAGTATATCCTATTTTTTTTAAAATCTGTGATGGCTCAATAATTTAGCCTCAAAGGCAATGATTGGGGGCTTCAACTACAACCCCTCATAGGAAGCAATAACTTGTGAAGAGATTGTGGGTTCCTTGCCTAGTTTAGAGATCAAAGGCCTAGAACTAGTCGCACCCTTAACTCTAACCTTGGAGACAACTAGACATTTTCCTTTCTTTACTATTTAAGTCCAAACACCATCTAAAAAGATAAAACTATTTAAATCATTAAAAACAACAATTCATCAACAAAAATCTCAACCAAACTCTACATTATAACACTTTTTTAATAATAATAATAATAATAATAAAACAACATTTTATATTAATTATTAGGTATCTCAAATCCATCATATAATCCGTAATACAACACGTTTCTACTTTCCTTTTTGTTTTAAATGGTTTCAATAATCGTTTGACACATAATTCCATTTAATAACCGAACTCGGTAAATATATGTTTTAAAATATAAAGTTAAATTTTATGTTATAAAATATAAATTTAAGGGTGACATCATAACCAT
>ML780522.1:391006-406828 GCA_009831015.1 Picea engelmannii | reverse complement strand
TCATAGATGTGGGTGAAGGGGACCCCGCTGCATTTTATTGTTGATAGCGGAAGCCAGAAGAACCTCATCTCAGCAGAGGTCGTCAAACAGTTGGGATTGTCGACAACACCACACCCGCAACCATACAACATTGGGTGGCTTCGGCAAGGACGAGATCTTTGTGTCAACCAATAGTGTCGATTGTCATACGGCATCCAACCCTTCAAGGATGAGGTATTATGTGATGTTTCCCCACTGGATGTTTGTGATGTGCTCTTGGGCCAACCATATATGTGGAGATGCCATGCTGTTTACGAGTCTCAACTCCGTAGTGTCATTGTTACTTTGGGGGGTCATCTCTACAAAATACTAGAGTTAGTTATGACTACTGTTCCACCTAAAAAGTATCGCAAGGTAGTATCTCATACTGCAAAATTTAGCTTCTTCACAATCTGTTCAAAAGGAGAACAAAAGGACACTGCAACCACTATAGCCTCGCCCCAAGCACCTTCTATCAAACAGAAGCAAGTCGACAAGGTTGAAACAAAGTGAAAAGATTCCTTCTACACATCTTCCTCTCATGTAGCCCGACTTGTTGAACAACCTCAACCTCAAAAGTTTCGTGACAGACTTCCACAAACTGAGCAGCGCGACGTCTCTAGCAAGACAAGCAAATCACCAAGATGCAGATTCAATAAACGCTTTTCCTTCTCCCCTAGAAACTCAACGCAATGGAGACCATTGCTTCCTAAGGAGGGAGGATTGATCCAGGTGGATATCGGTGGCCACCCACCTTTTCCAACTGGCTCAAAACAACTTTCTGGCAATTTTGGCAATTTACTATTTGTAGCAGGTTTTAACTTCCAGGGCCATTTTGAGGGACCAAATGAAGGTTTTTCAAGATCAAAGTTATGATAGTTGAGGGCATTATTGAGCCCCCAAAATGAATCTCCTTGATGATACCTTTCCAACGAGCTATCACACGCCCAAAACGGAGATTATATGCAAAAGTTATGACCCCAGGAAGTTGATGTACTCACTTACCCAAACGGGGCCCACATGACTTTTGGCGCTTCATCTCCTAGGGTTATATTTTTGGATGTCTAGGACTTTTGGCATTCCTGTTTATTGTAAAAAGGCCTCCAGAGCCTCATTGTAATCATCTTCTTGCAAATGCGAGTATCCGTCACATCTCTTCTCAGAGATAAGCTGCCACCATTCTAGCGAGTCTTTCACTCTGTATTTTTACAGTCTCTATACATTTCTTTGATTAATAGAAATCGCGTATTATTGTATATCCGTATTTATGGTTGCATCTCTGATACATTTCTGTTATATTATTGAATATCTGCAATATCTCTTTGCATTTCTTTATTATATCTCCGCTCTCATTTCGTGCCGAAAATAATCCAGATCAGAATAAAATAGGGAGGATGAAGCAAAATATCCTATCAAACCTTTTCTTGAGGAATCCCTCGTGCGACAAATGAATGCGATGATGGATAATTTTGACCAGATCCTTCGATGGTTGTCGATAATAACGGGGGCACCTTCAACCAAAAATCACTTTGGACGTGCGATGCCCTTTAAGGTACAAGTTAACTTTGATATTACCTTGTTTGAAGACCAGATAAATGCCAAAATTTTGGAAAAATGGTTAATTCTGCTAGAGGGTTATTTCTCTGTCCAAAAATTTTCCAATAGTGAAAAAATCACCTTCGTGCTCCTTAAGGCCCTTCCCCATGTTAGAAATTGGTGGGAGACTTACTGTGAGCAACATGCCAAGGACGAGTCTACAATTTTTGGGCCAAGACCCACTTGGGAGGATTTTGTTGATGCTTTCAAGGAATAATATTACCCTTCAGAAACTATGATGACCAATGTACTATTGGATTACTGAGAGGGGGGGTGAATCAGTAATAGAGAAATTATAATCCTTTTTAAACTAAATAATCCAAGTGTTATATCAATGTAAAATTATCATCCAATAATGAGCAATGAACAAATGAAGAATCATACACATACACAATACACTAGTGTTTTACGTGGAAACTCGAAGCGGGAGAAAACCACAGAATGTTTTTTCTTATGTCTTGAAGAATTACATTCATTGGAAGCACTAACTTCCTTTTTTTTCCAGCTGCAACTGGAAGGAGACTCCAACCCCTAGTTTCTCAAGCTACAACCTGAGGGAAGCTCCAACTCCCCAATTCTCTGGCTACAACCAGAAGGAGGATACAACCCCCTATGTTCTCTCGCTACAACTGGAAGGTGGCTACAACCACCTGTCTTTTCCCTTTCCAACCACCTTGAAGTAGAAGTAGAATGATGGAACCACTATCACTATGAGATATATCGTTGTAAACCTGTACCAATAAACCTTAACCATGCATCAACCTGTACCTCAACCTGTAATCAACCTGTACCATAAACAAGTGCGTCAATCATGCACCAACCTATACCAAACAACCTGTAATCAAATTGTACCATACACAAGTGCAACCAACCATGTACCAATCATGTGTCAACTACTCATCAACTATGACTCATCAATATGTACCAACATCATCAACTATACACCTCATGTATGTGCCACCTCATCAACTACTTGTCTCAACCATGTACACAACATGTACCTTAACCAAAAGCCCTCATCAATTTCAACATCTAAATATTATTTGTGACTTTGTAATAGACCTGGTGTATATGATCACATACCTTCAAACCTTCCTTAAGTTTGACAACAAGAGACTAGCATCTTCATCAAACGTTTCTTTAGTCTCACATGACTAGTTTTGGATTAGTCAACAACCCAAACTTGAAATGATCATAACTTTGTACCTGTAATGAATAAAGATTTGAAATTGATACACAATGTTCTTCAGTGTGTTTTATGCAATTCATCCAGGTGTCACTACTTGGAACCTCTTAGAAAATGAGTTATAGAAAAAATGGCATACCTTGCTGAATTCTGACGTATTCTAGAGAGCGACCTTGTAGAGCGTGCCCTGCATGAAATATTTGTTGAATTGATCTGAAACGGTTACAAAGCATACTACATGTTGTAATATAACCAAAAAATTTCTTCTTATTGAATTTGAATCTGTGTTATGACGTTTTTACCCAAAACACCTGTTTTTGATTGGTTTCAGGACTAGCCACAAACCCTATTTTCCACAAAGTGTAACTCCAAAAATACAACGACTGACAAAATGAATTTTTTACCACAGATACTTGGATATGTTTCCCCAATGGTAGAGAAATTTCATGGTCTTAATTATTCTATAAAAAAAGGTATTGCGAAAATGGTGAGATGACCTGTAAATAACATACCTTAGAAAGCATCATCAAAAAAATTTATCCTTCCTTGAATTCCGACCTTCTTTTCTTCACCTTCCCTCAGAATTTTGTCTTATATATCCTTTGGTTACCTCATACACGTATAGGTATTCAATATTCTTAAGTGTTATTAAAATGAGAGATACTTTCCTCTTATATATACTCTCCAAGTAGCTTCCTTAAAACATCTTCTAGGTCACTTTGCACACTTTCCTTATTTTAGGGTTAACCCACTTCTAATTTCTCCATTAAATTTATTATTTAAATAATTTATTTTGTATTCACTTTGAATTATAGTACACTCATCACTTCACTTTATTATTTAACTTCTAAAATCTCTTAAGCCACTTTGACTACTTTGACATTTTGGGGCTTCAAGATGACATAAGAGGGTCCTCCAACTTCGTAAGGCCATAACTCTCAAACTGTGAGGAGTTATGTGAAGTTCCACATACCAACAGAAATTTCATGACAAGAACTATCCATATAGGATAGTTTCACTAAAAAATTCACTGAACTTCATCTCGTTATTCCACAAATAAGCATGGGTTCTCTAACCATACTTCTAAGATAACTCAATCCACAAAGCGTCTTCCCATGAGGGATTTCACCATAAGGGGACCACTTTGGAGTTCATCCATCTGTACTTCTTATCAACGATGACAAGACAATAATGAGTCATCTTTACATAAAAAAAATTGGGTCCATTACCCAAACCTTTGTGCTACCGGGCTTTCTTCAAGGGTTGACATCAATGACAACCAACCTTAATCAACATACACGAGATGGACCACATTGCGTCAAGAAATGGGCCAAATAGTGTCATATTTCACAAATACCTTCCATACCTTGAGCACCAAGATTGGTATTAAAGACTCTGAGTTCCATATAATTCTAAAATACCATGGGGCTCTACATGGGTACATCCAAACCGAAATGGAATTTATGTACATCTCATCATTGGGAGCCGCTTATCAATATGTCGTCAAAATTGATCATAAATTCAAGCATAAGAACAAGAGTTCAGGTCCGCAAATCCGCAATAGTTGAAGTATGGTAAGGGTGGACCTAAATCCTAGGGAAAAGGATAGAGCAAGGATGACTAGTCCCAAGACAAATAGTTCAAGCTACCAACAAAGAAGGCTAATGGGAAGTTGAAGAAGGATACTGGAAAGTGGTGTGAGTTCCACAAAATCCCTTGGCACAATACTAATGAATATCTCTCAAAATAGTCATTGTTGGCTGAGACAAAAGAATCAGGGTTGGATACTGACCTAGAATATGATTCAGAACCAGAAAAGGTAAAATGGATCATTGATGAAGAACACAGGGTCACCATCACTACCACAAAATTCCAGCTAGAGGAACCAGAGGAGCATGAAGAAGGGGAGCACCTCTTCCACTCATAGATGTGGGTGAAGGGGACCCCACTCAATTTCGTTGTTGACAGTGGTAGCCATAAGAACCTAATCTCATTAGAGGTCATCAAGATTTTGAACTTGAAAAAAACATTGTATCCTCAACCATACACCATTGGTTGGCTCATCCAAGGATGGGACATCCACGTTAGCCAACAATGTATCCTACACTATGGCATCAAGCCATTAAAAGACGAGGTATTGTGTGATGTTTCCCCACTTGAAGTTTGTGATTTTTTTTAATACAACCATATATGTGGAAGCATAATATTATTTATGAATCTAGGCCCTGTGGTGTCATTATTACTTTGGGAGATAAACTCTACAGGGTACTGGAGGCAGTCCCAACTACTACGGTCTCTTTGATTTCTGTGAAGCAGTGTAGAAAGGTGGTCTCTCGGACTAGGAGATTTTTCCTCTTTATGGTTCAATAGTAAGTCGAATGGAAACTCACTGAAATTGCCAAAACCTTTGCATGGGGTCTCTTTGTGCAAC
Organism: Picea engelmannii; assembly: GCA_009831015.1. Lineage (NCBI taxonomy): Eukaryota > Viridiplantae > Streptophyta > Pinopsida > Pinales > Pinaceae > Picea > Picea engelmannii. Next base: position 401,597 of record ML780522.1, on the reverse strand, counting down.
AACAGTAGGTGTACAAGATAGTAGAAGAGAACAAAGACATATTTTCCTTGCCTACTAGGGTGCTCATGCGCTATTAGGTAAATTACATAATTGATTTGACACCCAGTGCTCCTCTACCTAACGGCCCTTTATATAAGTGTTATGTTATGGAGAATGAATAAATCAAACGTTGGATCCAAGAGCTAATTATGACGGGCCATGTCAGAACAATCTCCTCACCTTGTGGAAGCCCATTTGTTCTAGTACAAAAGAAGGACATGCTATGGTGACTTTGTATTGATTATAGATCCCTGAACAAGATCACAGTCAAGAACCAATACCCAATCCCATGGATTGATGATCTTCTCGATCAACTCAAGGGAGCCAAGTTTTACAGTGAGATTTATCTGAAGTCAGGCTATCACGAGGTCTCAATTGAGCAAACTAATGTATTGAAGACAAAATTCAAGTCTAAACAAGGTCTCTTCGAGTGGTTAATCATGTATTTCGGCTTGACTAATTTCCTTGCCACATTCATGCGGATGATGGATGACATATTGTGACTATTCACAAAATACTTTGTGGTCATATTTCTATATGAAATCCTCATCTTTAGCAAAATTTGGGAGGAACATTTGAATCATATTCAACAGGTCTTGGGCACCCTACAACAACACAAGTTATATGCAAATTTGGAGAAGTGTTCCTTCAACATGTAGATAATCTATTATTTGGGATAGATCATGGATGAGTAGGGTGTGCATGTGGATCCAGCCAAGATTCAAGTCACCTGTGATTTTTTGACCCCAAAGACAATGACCGAGCTCCCCAGCTTCTTGGGCATCACCAACTTCTATCGTCGGTTTGTGTTGGGGTTCACTCGTATCACATGTTCCCTAAGCCAAGTGACCAAGGGTGGAGAAAAGGACAAGTTTGTGTGGGATTCATCCCAACAAAAAAGAATTCAAGGATTTAAAACCACCTATGTTAAACACTAGTTCTTATTATGCCATACCTACAACAACCATTTGAGATTGAGACAAATGCTTCATATTATGCTATCGGTGCAGTCCTCACTCAATATGGGCATTCAATAGCTTATCACAGTGAAATATTCTATGATCTTGTTCACAAAGAGCCCACATATGACAAAGCGATGTACTCGATTGTGAATGCATTTAGATAGTGGAATCATTACATTCTGGGGAAGGAAACAATCATCCACACTAATCATAGGCCTATGCAATTCATGCAGACACAAGGCAAGTTACATAATGACCGCCATCAAAAGTGGTCCAGGTACCTATAGAAATTCCATTTGAACATCAAGTACAAGAAGGGAAACTCCAACCATGTCATATATTGCCTCATTCAACCCCCAGTTGTGGTTCTAAACATAATTCTTAACTCTTGTGGGCATGAGATGTTTGAGTGGCCACAATTATACAATATTGACTCTGACTTTCCTGCTTCCTATTCGACATTGAGTGCAGGAAAAACAGTTCCTATAATACCCCTAGGTCGAACACCATTATAAATATAATGTAATTGTACATATAGGATGGTGATCCAAGGTACTTATAGGCCACAATACCTATGTGGCTATTAGGATGGTGAGCCAAAAACTAAAAGGCCAGTGAACCTATTTTTGTAAATGTAATCACACTCATTTTTTTTTAATGAAAACACATCACCACTGCAGACCAGCCATGTAAAAGAGTATGGGGGGATAAACTCCACTAGAATGGAAAAAGGGGGATAAGAGTCTAGAAAAGGGGATAAGATAAGGGGGATTAAGCCAAAAGGAATATTTTATCAATATTCCTTAAGTTAAGTTATAGTCTAAAGTAGGGGATAATGCATTTTATCCTAAGTCCCTATGAAGAAACATATCACCATGTGAGAGAACCCATGTGTGGCCCATGTATTTTCCAACATGACAAGTGTCAAGTTAGGAACATGCAAATAAGTTTTGGGGACTTAATCTCATTCAATGACCAGGGGAATAATTATTCGCACCTCACTACCTCCATGTTATTATCATTTGTACCTTCTTGTTTCTAGTACCTGTACCTATATAGGACCTTGGCTATATTTGAAGCTAGACTAAAGAGGTGGGTTGTCAGGCCCGTAAGACATTGAAGAAGTGGGTATCCAGTACTGTAGGACATTGAATAAGCGGGTTTACATGCCCATGATAATTCTTTCTAGGTGAGAGAACTACTCAGAGTTGATTTCCCAAGGTGAAAAACTATAGTTACAGATCTTTGAGACTTCATGTCTGACCTATTGCTGAAGTCCCAGAAGGGAAGTGGGGTAGTCGAAGGACAAAAAAGAAGAGACACACTTCTTGGTGTGGGATAGACATGTGGGGAATGAGGGACTGTAGGTTTTTATTTTGATTTGGCACCTATGCCTAAGTTTGTATACTGTTAAAGAAACCTTAGCCTGGTTAGAAATCCTTTACCCAGGTGGAATTTAGCCCCGTCTCGGGGGTGACCCACTGCTGAGAGTTTATGAGCGAAGTGGTCTAAGGCTGGGAGGAACGTGGAAGGTCTACACATAGATGGTGCTCTTTTTACTAAAGATAAGTGTTTATTGTGCGTTAATTTATGTGTTATGTTAATATTTATTCAATTATTCTTATGGGTTTTTATGCATATGATAAATTTGTATATAGATGTTGTTATCTTCATTAATGTGAGAAATTGCAAAAGTATATCAGTTACTTAAATGGTATCAGAGTTCAGAATATTTTCGTGTGGCATTTCCCAGCTAAGAGTCTAGGGATGCTACAATGTGGTATCAGAGCCCATTTTTCAAAAATGAGCTTGCATGGTCCATTTATTAGAATGCATAATTGAAAACACAAATTATACATGTAAACTATTTGACACAATGTCAAAAGATGTCTGCAAACTGTTCAATAAAATTATTGTTGTCAAATTAAGGGAATTTTGTAAATAATTTGGAAAGAAATAATCACATGAATTAAGTATAAGCAATTTTACTATCTAATTGAGAAGATTTGGGCCTATTGATGGCCGAAAGTTGAAGTTATAGAGCATCCATGGCGCCCATGACAAAATTGAGGCGAATTGGGAAAAATCCCCAATTTTCGTGGAATAATTCAAGGTGAATTCAATATGCAAGAGGTGAATTTGAAGAGTAGGGGATCAAATTCGTATGTACAGACCCCAATTTAGTTCTATCGAGCTTAATTACAAGCTCTAATGGTGATTATAGAAGTATTTGCAGAATGCCCATGATAAAAATTGGGAAAAAGTCCCCAATTATGTGGTGGAAATTATTGGAGAATTCATGAGTAATGAAAGAAATGAACCAAGAATTAAAATCTCCAAATTTTAATGGAAATCCAAGAATTTTTTTTTAAATTTGGGTGATTTTCGAAGGAAGAAAAATCAGAAAAAAATGGGTGTTTTTCCCATATGATGATGTCATCATGACGTGGAGGCCACATGTCAACTGATGTGGTAGAATAAAGACATGTACTTCCATGGTGGCAGGTACATGTTGGATGGGATGAAAATTGGTAGGTGATGTGGAGCCATGTGGTAGGCCAATTGTCAGTCCCACAAAAATGCGGTAAGAAATTTGAATTTGTCTAAGTGTTTCGCTATTGTGGAGCGCAGAGAGAATCGGGGGTATGGAAATATGTATGGTATCCCCGTAGTAAGAAGTGAAAAATTGGCCAAGTCTTAAGGATTTATCTGGTAGATGGGTGGATGTAGTTCTAAGAGGTATGGTATCCCCGTGGACTTGCGAACCTGTGCTAAGAAGTGGAAAATCAACTAAGTCCTAAAGATTCATTAGGCGAATGGGTGAATGTAGTTATAAGAGTCACTACTACATATTGAAAATTTTGCGACGACTACTTGTGACAAGAGTAACCTTTCATCGCAAAATTGAAGACAAAGAGTTGAATTTTTTATTTTTTTATATATCCAGCCCGCGTTCGTCGCTCTTGTGACAAAACCTTTGGCTATCATCGCAAGAGCAATGAAACTATATGTACATCACAAGAGCGATGACCATGAAGATAGTGGACTCTCATCTCTCTTGAGATGACGTTTGGCTATCGTCGCAAGAGTGAAAATTCAATGATGTTTGCACATGGGCAGACCCATGGTTCAATGCTATAACAATGCACCAACAAAGCCCTAACTACTGACCCTTTCAGCCAAACCTGCGAAGCAGATGAAGTCTCACCTGAGGTAGAGGTAGGGGTGGTTGCAGGACTCAAGTGTCTGCAACCTTAGTTGGGACATAGATCTGTGATTGTACTACTTAATAAATCACTTAGCACCATTAGTTCCTCAATATGCAGTCAATAACCACTTCGCTTATAATACAGAACTCTGCAGCATTCACACTAATTTACAGTATTCAAGCACTTATCATATACAAATGGATCAAAATGAGCATATCAAGCACTAAGCATGAATATTTATATCATCTCTAACATTCTCACAGATAATAATCACCAAGCATGAATAGATCTATCTAAACATATCAGAGCACTTAGCATGTAACATATGAACACATCAAGAAAAAGAGCAAAGCACATAACACATTGTTTACGTGGTTCACCCCCACCCTGGGGCTATGTCCACCAACTCTTATTCTTTATTTTCTTCGGTCAATCAATTATAAGAATAGAGCCTCAAAACTCTTACTTTGCACATGACAAAAGATATGCGCAACTCGCTAGATCCTTCTTCCTTGTGTTATAGCACAAAGCCTTCTACAGTCTCTCACAGGGATTTGCTCTCAGCTCTACAAGTATTACACCGAATGCATAAAGATTTGATCACACAGATTCAACTCTTGGCACTTAGCCTACATCACATAGATGCATTACTAATTCTATCTGTCCTAGGCATCTATTTCTATATTACAAAATAGGCCTAAACATGGGTAAACCCATGGGCCGACATCCCATTCCCGTTACATATTCCCCAAAACCCAAAAAGGGGCACAAAAGGGGGCTTATATCCCGTGATCTCTGCTTCGACTTGCGCTCCTCCTTCGATAGGCTTTCGAAGTCCCAAAATAGGTCAACATGACCAATAAACTTCCCAAAACTTGGTCAAGGGACAACAGGCCCCTAGCACTCACCTGTGACTCATCCTGAGTCACTCAGGTCTAAGAAATTCTACCTCGAACGCCTCGATCTTGGCTCGAGTTGCTTCGACTTGTTTCTTTGTTGTGGCCTCTTGTTCATTGAACTCTTGTATCAGTGCGTCATTCACTAACCCTTCTAGGCGTTGTTCTGTTGTAATGATGACCTGTTCTAACTCTTCTCCTTGGCTCTCGACCTCTGTAAACAATAGATATGCCTTGTCTTGCACAAGTTGAAGTCGTTTAGTGACTTCCATCACTTTTCTCTGAAGCATATGGATTTGATGTTGTGTTGTGTGTTGTTCTTGAGATCTCTTCATCCTTTTTATCACTGATGGGGCCTTCATCTGTGCCTGTAGCGTATCTGCATTCTGCTTTGCTTCTTGGAGCTATGACTCGAGTGTTTTCAATTTTGAATTTTCAGTGAGATTTTCATAGGTCTGGGTGCTATGGTTACTGAGTTGCTTGCACTCCAAGGCAAGAGATTTTAGTTTGTTAGCTGCGTTGTGAGAAAATTCTTCTCTTTGGTTCCTTATCTCCTGTGGGGTTTTAGGTACTGCACGAAGCTCTAAGTCGGCGATGTATTGTTGTAGCTTTTATATTACCTCTTCCAGTTGTGCCACCCACTGTGGAACTTGTTCCTTAGTATGTACTTCAACGACTGTCACAAAGAGAAGTGCTCTGTTCACCCTTAGCTTCAAGTTGCTCGGTGAGAAATTGTTCCTTGCTTTGTTGTAGCTCTATGTTTTCTTCATCCCCTTTCGCTTGTAGTGAAATCTTTTCCTTTTCTGTAACTTTGTGTTTCTCCTCAAGGTATTTATGTACTTGCGCTAAAGCCTGGGTGGCTTGTGTTGTTTCTCCCTGAGCTCGTCGAAGGTGAGATTTAACTGTATCAACAATGCGATGTAATTGAGCGGGCTCGCCACCTAGTTCTGGTGTTCCAATTGTCAGGGGCGCAGTGGATACTGCGCGGCTAGAATGTAGTGCCTGCTACACTCCTTGGAGTTCATCCTTAATCCGACTAAACACCTCCTCCTACTTAGCTTTTTTCTTCTTTGCTATCTCTAGCGAAGCATCATTCAGTGTTGCGAAGATGAATTCGAAGTCGTCTGAGGTGAGGGTGGTCTCGAATTTGGTTCTAGTTGCTTTCATTTTCTTCCTTGAAGAAGTTTTCGAAGGGAAACCTTCCTTTTCTTCGAGGGATCCTCCTTGTCTCTTAGTGGTCTAACCTTGCCTTTCTTCTGTTTGAATTCTGTGCCATCTATCTCTCTGCCATCTCCTCCTTTCTCTACAGATATGGAAGCGGTCTTCACGGATGCGCTGTCTAAATCATGGACCACTTCGGTCTTCTTTATCTTGCTAGGTCTGGCTGTATCCGATGTAGTCTCGAGGATATCAACATCATACAGCTCCACAGGGTCTGCTCGAACAAGGAGGTCCACTGACCATTCCTTGGTAATCTCCTCCAAGTCATCCTCTGTTAACTTGTAGTGTGACTGTAGCTATTGTTTATTCTCATCAACGCATGTGGTGATATAGATGAAATGGCAGTCCATGCTAAATTTCATCAAGGGTATAAACCTGTGAAGTGTGTTTGGGGTTATGCGAGAAGTGGACTGTATGGATACCTTCAACTAGTTATAATACGTGTGGAAGATGACATTTGATTTGCACTGCTTGTTCATGTTGCTGGAGTACCACAACGTACTAAACTTCGTAGCCAAATATTCAAATGGATCTGTGTCCAGGAAGGTCACACCTTCTGACATCTCCCATGCGATGAAAGCGATCAAGATAAGAAGGCAGCTGAAGTGGAATTCGTATCCCTGATCCTGCACTTCCCTGCAATTTAGTTCTAGATGGTTCATGAGGTACTTCACCCAATTCATTTGTATCCCCTCTGCACACTTCCCTACGAGGTTGACTACAAATCCAGTTACTTGGGTCGGTCGGTTCTTGCGAAATAGATTTCCTGCGATCAGCTGACAGGCAAGGCACACTGCGTCACTTTGGATAGAGGCTACCTTGTAGCCTCACGTTCCCTTCTCTACATTGTCGTAATTATCCTTTATTATTTAGGCAAGAGTGCGATCTGTGGTCTTTCTAGGGTAGAAATCTTGTGGGTCAGGGCCTTGCATGCTAAGCCCTGTGATCCGATTGATCAAAGTCGGATCTGTTGTGATGCAGTGGTTCAACCATAAGTATCCTCCATGATAGCAGGACAACAATAACTTGACGCATGTGTTCACTTCTTGATGCCTCCCGAAGTGAGGAATCTTCATTACATTAAGCAGTGTGGACTACGTGAGGTTCATGGTCCACTGTTGGGGAATGATCTTTGAATTCTTTTCCTTGGTTCTAGTTAGATACGTATATGGGGCTAGCATATTGTACACTTTCTTGTTGTCGAGGTTGAAGTTGCTAAACTTCAATGCTGTGATTTTATCCTGGTCTGCGTGCACTACATGTATCCCCTTTAGAAGGTATGCAGTGACCAATTCATATTCAAAATCTCTTGGCAGACTGTCTCAATTTATTGTGCCGCTCAGAGGTGGTAAAGAAGCTGGTAGAATGCTCAGAATCAGCTTGGCATTCGCGATATCGTCTCTGTGCTTCGTTCGTTTCTCATTAGGTGGTCGGGATGGTCCGGCTTGAGCAGTGGACGGATAGGCCTGTAGTCCTCTTGTCAAAGATGCTTGTACACCTGTAGACACTCCTCTCTCCTACATGACTCTCTCTGTTATCAAGTCGATCAAAATTTACTCAGCGCTTTCTCTACAGTGCTTAATGATTTCAACATACACACTCGGGGTAAACAATTCACAGGATTGGGGAACAACTCAGACACGGTAATGAGATAGAGAAAGAGAGCACAATGATCACTATATGAACTTGGCTTAGTCCGTGGGATCATATTCTCGATTGGAAAAAGTGTTCTCGGTGCATGATGCAACGAGATAAATAGGTAATTCGACAACGATTGTCTTGCAACGGGTATGAGCCTCCATTAACTCCTGTTCGATCCATTATGGCACGGTCCAACGGTCTGATGAAGAACCTATATTGTTTCTTCATGGCGAAGTTCCATGCGTCGCTGTTCTAATATCTCAGCGAAGCTCCAATTCTGCAATTTTTCTTTCTACAGGGTCTCCTCTTGAACCTCCTGTAACCTTTCAGTCTTAGCCCTCTTCTTTCTTAACTTTATAGCCTTCTTTCCGGTGAGCTTCGTCTCGGTAGTGATTTTCTCATTCTGATTCTTATATTCTTTGGTATTAGTTACTTCTCACTGTTGAAATTATTTCCTAGGGTTCTTGGATAATACTTCTTCTTTGTCTGGGATAGGTAATTCAATCTTCGATGGATCCTCTAGTTTTCTCTTAGCTTTGACATCTGGGTTGCTAGCATTAAATATCTGTGATCTTCTCTCTTATTCTTCAATCAAGTGCGTGATCCTTCTGGTCATAAAGTGTTTTAACTCTTGCTTATTCTGTTCCAAAACTTCTTCTTCTTCCTTTCGTCTAGCTTGATCTCTATCAATCCAAGGTTTTTCTATTAGCATGGTAAACGAGGCGCTATATTCAACAAATTTAATAATCTCAAACTCTTCTTCTGTCGAAGTTCCATTAATAGTCATAGGTGTCTGAGCGATCCTTCCACATAGGTTTACTATATTTCCTTTGAATAAACTTATTCCTCCTAGTGAAGGGATCATAGCAAGCCTTCCTATAGCTTCCCTGGTTCTCTCTGTCATGATACTCACCTGTGTTTCCTCATCTAGAAAACAGTCAATGTCGAAGTCTCCTATTCTTGCTTCGATGCATTCCTTCTCTTTGAAGATCTATGATAAGTTGACATGTTGGTGGTCATTCAAGGTTTCTTTCATCTGTAGCAATGCTTTCTCTGATTCTTTCTGAGGTTCATCCATAGGTTCTAGATCTTCCTTAAGGTTTTCTTGATTCAGATTCATTCTTTCAAGCTTAGCAATCATTCTAGCGAAATTCAATACTTCATGGTCTAGAGATTTATAACAAAGAAAACTAGGTCTTCCACAAGGGCATTCTTTAGAAAGATGTCCCAACCTTCTGCATTTGTAACAGATATTTAATCCTCTCTTCCTTTTAAATGATCCCTAGCTTCTTCTGTATTACGCACTAGGATCATGGGAGCTAACCTGCAAAAAATTCTTTCTAGGATCCTGCATCCATTTTTTAGTCCAAACATTCTTTCTTTGCATAGGTATAACATATTTTCACTGTTCTTGTCATATCTACTCATATCAAATCTTCTTTCGTCTATCATTGACCTAGCTTCCAAAAATACCTAGATCCATATTCTAGAAACACAAATTTCCACTTATCTTACTTTTGTTGATACTGAGAGGGGGGTGAATCAGTATCAAGTAAAATTTAAAAACCTTTTTCAACTTATACTTAAACCATTGAATTATATCCAATGAACAATGAGCAATAGTATAAGAGTTACACCAATACACCACAATACACCATGCACAATATATGAGAAATAATCAATAGTTTTTGTTCAAGGGAAGTAATGACTTCCAATGTAAAGGGACGGATAAAACTCAGATACAATCCTCCAATATCAAGAGAGAGTTGAACTCTCCATCCTTGTCCCTTTCTTTCACCCAAGAATATATGAGAGATAATAAAACTTTACATTAAATCATCACCATCAACCAATCATCACATAGAACCTGATAATGCTTCCCGAGACTTCTTCAATTTTTGCAATTCTTCTATTCTTGGAGTACTCTGATCCTGTAGATAATATTACTCAATGTATTCTTTGAAACTCCTCCAATTTTCACTCCTTGAATCCTCCTCAAAAAGAGGTTATAGAAAGAATGGTAGACTTTATTCAATTCTGGTCTATTCAGGGGAGTGAACTTGCACAGAATGCCCCGCGCTCAATAATTAACATACGATTCTAAAACTCACAAAAATGAAACTACAATCCGTACTCTTTCCAATGAAATTTTTCCCACTTAATTTGGATTCTCTATGAATAAGTTATGAATTTTTTACCCGGAACACCTGTTTATTGACTAGCTTCAGGACTGGTCACAAACCCTATCTTCCACAGAGTGTATCTTGATAATTATAGTGAATCAATAGATGAACTTTTTACCACAGGTACCTTGATATGTCTTTTCAATACCATAGCGATTTTACCATTTGAATAATTGTAGAAAAAACGTTATAGAAAAAATGGTAAGATGACCTGAAAATAACATACCTTAGAACACATCACCAAAAGACTTCATCCTCACTTGAAATCCGACCTTCTTTACTTCTTATTTCCTCTTAAATTTGACTTGTATCAAATGAATGTATAATGATGTTTATTTATAACATTTATGTCACTTCCTTTTAACATTAGGGCCGACCTGACACTTTCTTATTTTGTAATTCTTTTCTTTAATTATCTTCAGGGCCTACATGTACTTCCT
>ML780522.1:371600-388464 GCA_009831015.1 Picea engelmannii | reverse complement strand
AATATATGAGAGATAATAAAACTTTACATTAAATCATCACCATCAACCAATCATCACATAGAACCTGATAATGCTTCCTGAGACTTCTTCAATTTCTGCAATTCTTCAATTCTTTGAGTACTCTGATCCTATAGATAATATTACTCAATGTATTCTCTGAAACTCCTCCAATTTTCACTCCTTGAATCCTCCCCAAAAAGAGGTTATAGAAATAATGGTAGACTTTATTCAATTCTAGTCTATTCATAAGAGTGAAATTGCACAGAATGCCCCACGCTCAATAATTAACATACGATTCTGAAACTCACACAAAAGAAACTATAGTTTGTACTCTTTCCAATGAAATTTGTCCCACTTCATTTGGATTCTCTATGAAGAAGTTATGACTGATTTACGCGGAACACCTGTTTATTGACTAGCTTTAGGACTAGTCACAAACCCCATCTTCCACAGAGTGTATCTCCATAATTGTAGTGAATAAAGAGATAAATTTTTTACCAGAGGTACCTTGATATGTCTTCTCAATACCATAGCGATTTCACCATTTGAATCGTTCTAGAAAAAATGGTAAGATGACCTGAAAATAACATACCTTAGAACACATCACCAAAAGACTTCATCCTCCCTTGAAATCCGGCCTTCTTTACTTCTTATTTCCTCTAAAATTTGACTTGTATCAAATGAATGTATAATTATTTTTATTTATACCATTTATGTCACTTCCTTTTAACATTAGGGCCGACCTAAAACTTTCTTATTTTGTAATTCTTTTCTTTAATTATCTTCAAGGCCTACATGTACTTCCTTCTTCAATTCACTTTGTCATCTTCAAAAATTCATTTCTCCTCAACCATGAGGATCCACGTGACATTCCACATACCACCGGAAACAACATAATGTATACTATCCATCCATGGGTTTTTTATCTGCATGTGCGTTTTCCTTCATGCCCAAATACCTTTATCAATCTTGCGGTCCAAAACCCATGACTAGGGTTGACATCAATGGAAACAACCAATCTTCCAACAACTTCTACAGGGCACAAAGATTTCATATCTTAAAAATTTTAACTATTCTTACCTTTATCAGAGCACATAGCTTGCAGATCTTACCTCATTTAGTCAGAAATTTCCACTTTTACTTTTCTTAGAGAACAAAGTGTTCAGATCTTGCTTCTTTTCTTTAGATCCAACCTCTTTTATGTAGATTGGGATTCTTTCTTTCAAATATGACCTTCTCTCTTTAACACAGATATTTACAGATCAATTAGAATACTGTGCACTAGGGCACAAATCTACGCACAAAGATTTCACAATTTCAGGATGAATCTTGCACATAGCTTCTTTTTTCTCAGTTCCCACCAATCACAGTTTCAGGTTCCGACAACGGAACCATTTGTTGGCATAGGGGAAGACCCAGGTTTCAATGCTACAACAACACACCAACAAATCCCTAACTACTGACCCTTTCGGCAACACCTATGAAGCAGATGAAGTCTCACCCTAGGTAGAGGCAGGGGTGGTTGCATGACTCAAGTGTCTGCAACCTTAGCTGGGACATAGATCTGTGATTGTACTACTTAATAAAGAACTTAGCACCGTTAGTTCCTCAATATACAGTCAATAACCACTCCACTTATAATACAGAACTCTGCAGCATTCACACTAATCTACAATATTCAAGCACTTAGCATATACAAATGGATCAAAATGAGCATATTAAGCACTAAGCATGAATATCTAGATCAACTCTAACATTCTCACAAATAATAATCACCAAGGATGAATAGATCTATCTAAACATATCAGAGCACTTAGCATGTAACATATGAACACATCAAGAAAAATCACAAAGAACATAACTCAGTTTTTACATGGTTCAACCCCACCTTGGGGCTACGTCCACCAAATCTTCTTCTTTATTGTCTTTGATGAATCAGTTACAAACAAAGAGCCTCAAAGCCCTTATTCCGCACAGGACAAAATATCTGCGCAACTCGCTAGATCCTTCTTCCTTGCGTTACAACACAAAGCCTTCTACAGTCTTTGACAGGGACTTGCACTCATCTCTGCAAGTCTTACACCGAATGCACAGAGCTTTGATCACACAGATTCAAATCTTGGCACTTATCCTACATTACATAGATGCACTACTACTTCTATCTAGCCTAGGCTTCTATTTATATATTACAAAATAGGCCTAAACATGGGTAAACCCATGGGCCGACATCCCATTCCGATTACATATTCCCAAAAACCCAAAAAGAGGCCCAAAAGGGGGTCGAGATCCCGTGATCTCCACTTCGACTTGCGCTCCTCCTTCGACAGGCTGTCGAAGTCCCAAAATAGGTCAACATGACCAAGAAACTTCCCAAAACTTGGTCAAGGGCCAACAAATGATGAACATTACATTATTTGACAAAGTCAACATTGACCATTACACTATTTGACAAAGTTAACATTGACTTGGTGAACAGACGAAAAAATATCTATAATATTTTGCAAATTATAGATGTTGCAAAAATCTAATTGCTATAACAACGACGATTTACAAAGGGTATTTTTGTGCGGAAGAATGTCGCAGAATATTAGAGGTGGGAAAAAAAGTAAAGTGGGTGAAAAGGGTGATGGTGGATGTTATTACCCTTGCAAAAAATGTTGCACTACACGTCCCGTAAGAATTTTGTTAGCAACAACTAAAAAACATTGTAGGCAATATGGGCACATTGATGGGGGATCGAGTGAATATTGTCCTATGGTAATTAACTATATATTCATTATCTGGTTTTATATTGTCGATTTTATATAAAATTATATATATGTATATATATTGTTTGAATAGTTGTTATAGTACACACTAATTTTTCATGATTGTTTGTAACTATAAAGTTAGAGTTTCCCTCTAACTTTCTATAGAATATTGCACCAAGTAGTACTAGTAGAAATGATGTTGTACAAGATGAGGAACATGATCAAGAAAATGAGGATCTCATGGAAGAAGATGATGAGACAAATCAAGTTAATGATCCCATGGAAGAAGATGATGGGACAAATCAAATGATCCAAGATTTGTTTTCTCAACCATATGAGGATGGGGACAGTGATAGTATTTATGATGAACCTCTATTAGAAAAGGCAAATAAACGACTTTATGAAGGCTCAAGGGAAAATCTTCTCTCTGCTAGATTGTTGCTAGTGAACTTAAAGGTTATGAATAATTTTTTGAACACTTATATGACATAGATCCTAAGGTAGGTAATATGTTTCATCTCATATACATAAATGTTGACTTTTTTCTATTTGTTTTTAGTGTTAATTAATGTGTAAAATAAAATGCAATTTTTACAATTAATATTCTTTACATTAACTAGTTATTTGTTATGTTGTAGATTGTTAGGTGAATTTTTGTTACCATCGTCAAATATTTTACCTCACACATATCGAGATTTGCATGCCATTATGAAAATCATTGGAATGGATTATCAAACTATAAATTCATGTCCTAATGATCATATTATATATTATGGACAACATGCTTCGAAAACAGAATGCCCACAATGTCTTATTAGTAGATATCGAACCGATCAAGTAACAAAAATGATGCCTCGAAAGGTTCTTCTTCATATTCCCATAATTCCACGTTTGCAACGATTGTTCAGGTGTGAAAGCATAGCACTTTCAATGACACATGAAGAGATGTTTGAGGGGCCCAATATTTGTTGCAATCTCCATGACATAACATCGCAAGAGTGTCGAAATGGCCGTAAAAAAATGACTCAAATTTACAAGTGACTAAAAGAAATATGGGATCACCTGAACCCGCAATGAAATTTTGAAGTTTGACTAAGTGTCAAGACTTAACGGGTATGAAGGATATCGCGGAGGTGATGAAGCATAAGAAAATTACCACAAACCCGTGGTGACATCTTAGAGAAAATTACTAAGTATAGATATATAATGGATACGATGGAACACCCCGGTGCCTTTTGGAGGAGGCATAAGCTATAACATGAATGAAATGGACTCAGGAAGCCGCGATAAAATTAAGAAAATATTCTACGTATGGGAGCAATTTAAGGGCGACAGAACATGAGAGTGTATTTTGGAGGCTGTGGAAGTTTGAAGGGAAGAAATGAATACCTTATACCTATGGTGAAATATTTTAACGGTCAAGATCTAATTCAAAGATCATCAAACAATGGTTGAGCATCGAAGCTAGGATGCTCGAGCTAACCAAATTATCTTCCCTAATATGCCATTAATAGTCTTTCTGCTTAAATATTTTGAAGGGGGAAATGAGAATTAGTGATGAGGATTTGTGGATAGTGGAGTCCATGTATTCACTTAAGAATGTATAAAAAAAATATATTAAGAATTCACAAGAAATCATAAATAAATTATTTTTGATAAAATTATGAAGAACAAAATGTTGTATAAATTTATGGATTTGTTAAACAAATTGATGGATTTGTTAAACTCTTGTAGCCTTACAAATCTTGTTGCATAAATATTTTTCAAGACCAATAACATAATTCAACGTAATCATAATTTAGCATAAATATCAGTAAACCAAGACATGGATAATGCCCAAGGAACTTACAATTATGAAGATGAAGGAAAAATATTTGGTATGGGCGTGGATGTTGCAGTAACATAATCCAATGGGCATGGAGAAGACGAAAAGGAAGAGAGAATGAACTTGGTAGAGACCATAAAAAGTTTGCAAAAGTATGTCCAAAGTTATAAAGATGATAACAAGAAGCTTATGAAATCCAAGGAGTAGCAAGAAAGATTTAACACCAAGTTAATGCAGATCTTGGACAAAATAGAGAAGAATATGGATAAGGAGATTGAGACAAGCAAATTAAGGAGTCATTAGTCTCATGATAAGAGGAAAAGAACCATAAGTGTTGGTAGGAATCACCATCACTCCCCAAGGCATTCAACTAGAAGAACACACAATAGTTCAAGTCCATCCCCTATTAGAAACAATAAGAAGAAGTATGGAGTGGATTAGCTATAGAGATAAATGAATAAAATCAAACCACCTACATTTGATGGTGAACACAAGAAGGATGAGGATGATGGGACCTGGTTGTTGGGAATGAGAAATTATTTTCAATTGCATAATTACTCTTCATAGGAAGAAGGAAGAATTTACATATATCAACTCAAAGGAAAAGCATCAATTTTTTGGGATCAATGTGTGCAAGTGCAACACATTGATGAGAAAAAGGTTACTTCCAGAGAATTCAAAAGGTACTTTCAAAATAAGTACTTAACCAAACTATACTATGATAAGAACATGAAGGAGTTCTTTGAACTCAAGCTTGGGAGTATGACCATAGATGAGTATGAAGGAGGTTCTTAGGACTGCTAAAATATGTTTCTTTCATCGAGGATGAACAAGTTAAGATTCATAGGTACATGATTGGGCTTCCTTCATTTATCAGTGACAAGACACAATATGAAGATCCCAAGACACTAAAGGAAACCATAAGGAGAGATAAATTCCTGTATGATCAACATAGATGAATACCAACTTTCTAAAAGGCGTGGAAAGACAAGAAGATGAGAAATATGGAACAAAGGAGGAATGGGGAAAAGACACCATTCTTCCAAAAAAATTCTCAAGGACATCTAACTCCTAAGGAACCTAAGATGACTGAGACAATGGGGCAAATACCAAGGAAACTACCTATTCAATGTTGGGGTTGTGGGGGAGATCATATGCACATAGATTTCCCTAACATAGCTGAAAAAATTAGGACTATTCACAATGTACAACAAGCTGAAACATTGGAGGACATAAAAGTACCTAGGATATACGCAACGATGGATAACAAGCAAGCTAATTTTGAGTCACAAATGATTGAAGTGGAAGGTAAGATCAACAACCAACCCATTTCTATTTTAATTGATTCGGGAGCTAGTCATAGTTATTTGGATCCTAAGATGGTGGAAATATTTAAATTTCCAAGAAGAAATCTTGGTAAACCTTGGTTGGTGTAGCTAGCTAAAAGAGCTAAAAGGAATATTAATGATATGGTTAAGCCATGCCAGATAGACATGAATGGATTAGGCACAAGGACATATATGAATATCATACATTTAGGTTCATGTGAATGCATAATCGGTATGGATTGGTTGGACCAACATCATGTTGTTCTAGAATATTATAATAAGGATTTTACCTACTTGGATGAAGAAGGGAACTTGAGGACAGTACAGGGTATTCCAAGAGAAGTAACCATCAAAGAAGTTTCAGACTTGTAGCTGAAGAAATTTTTTAGGAAATGATGTTAAGTATTTGCAACACATATGGAGGAGGCACTTAAGGATAAAATACTAATTATGTAAGATTATGTAGTACTAAAAGTGTTTGAGGATGTATTTAAAGAAATGTTGGGATTTCCACCCAAGAGAGATATTGATTTCTCCATAAATATGATGCTTGGAGCAACCCCAGTATCCAAGACTCCTTATAGGATGAGTACATAAGAGTTGAAGGAGTTGAAAATGCATTTGGAGGAACTTCTAAAGAAGGGGTATATATGCCCAAGTGTGTCACCTTGGGGTGCCCGAGTATTATTTGTGAAGAAAAAGGATGGAACCTTGAGGCTTTCCATTGAATTTAAAAAGTTGAACAAGGTAACTGTGAAGAACACGTATCTTTTTCCAAGGATAGATGATTTATTTGATCAACTGAAATATGCTAAGGTATTCTCTAAGATTGATCTCAAGTCAGGTTATCAACAGGTAAGAATTATAGAAGAACACATTAGCAATACTTCCTTCATAACAAGGTATGGCCATTATGAGTTCAGAGTGGTGCCATTTGGGTTATCAAATGCACGGATGGGTGTTCTATATGCACTAAAAACACAGTAAAAACCCTCAATTAAATTTTCAACCCAGGGTAAGTAAACTTAGAGTTGTAGGAAAATATATGCCAAAGGTAGAAGGGTTGGTAGGAGCATATTCTAACTAAGGAAGGCAACTATCTCAGGCTAATCTACTCAAGAAAAACCTATCTAATGAGAAAACCCTACTAAGAAATTTGAAACTAGGTAACCTAAGTACTTTTGGGCCAAGGGTCGATGGATAGTTCCTAGGAAAATAAATGAAAACTCTATGTAAAGAAAACTAGTTTAACGATAAGCAAAACTACTAAGCATAATAAGAAAATGACAAAAGCAAATTTCTTTAACTTGCCAACCTACATTCAATGAGCAACTACCCTGTGAAAGAAAATAAATAAGAAAGTAAGCAAAAGCACCTATCTAACCTATTAAATAAAATAGACAAGTAAGAAAAGACACCTAACTAACCTACTAAAGAAAAAGACAAGTAAGCAAAGGCACCTAACTAACCTACTAAAGCAAAAGACAAGTAAACAAATGCAACTAACTACTACAAGTAAAACTTCTTATTGAGCAACTATCTAGCCTAAGAGGAAAGTGAACTAAATGCCTAATGCAAAACTATTTCTAATGCGTGAAAGGAAATCTAAATGCTCAATGCAAGGCAATGCATGAAAGAAAATCTATTTTATTGAAAGCAAGAAGAACTAACAACTAATTCTTATTCTATGTTAAGCAAACTACTATCTAATCTTTCAAAGCAAAGTCTATCTATCCTACAACAACAATAAGACTATCTTCTAAACTATGAAAGCAAGGAGACTATCTTCTAATCTATGAAATTCACATGCATTCTATACTAATATAAGAAAACTAATAACTAAATTCAACCATTAACTAAAAACTGGAATTGCAATCTAGTTCTAGGAAAGAAATTGCATAAAATAAAACTATATTATATCTATTTTAACGATTCAAATTGCAAGAAGGAAAATGCTTAAAAACAGAAATTAAAACATGGTTCTAGCATATGGCAAGTAAAATAATGAACAGCTACTCAAACAAAATTTAAATAACAATTAAATAAGCAATCTACAAATAAAAACTTGAAACTAACCCTATCCATCCATCAAAGCCTTGGTTAAAGAAATCATGAAATAAAAATCTATTCTACTCTATTTTAACTTCTATTTTAAATTTGATTTTAAAAGCATAAATAAAATTCAATCTAACATTTAATTGCACACAGAGTTAGTGTATGAGTTTGTAAACTCGTTCCTAATTATAAAATCAATGCATATTAATAAAAACCTTCATACTAACTATTGTTCCTGAGTTTATACTTTAAGGCTCTAAAGTATACCGTCAAGGCATCCGAAAAGATAATAAGAATTAAGGGGTAAGAGTCAAACGTGAAGGGTAAATCAGAGTTGGTTTCTCAACTGTCTCTGTCTAGCTTCCCATTGTTCTTGGATGATGATATCTCTCTCGATAACTGCCCATGAGCGTTCTAATTCGACTCAGGTAGTTGTTGTTTGCAGGATAGTATTAAATAAGTTCAAATCAATACTAGTTTGATCTTGAAGGCTAGGTTCTATGTTAGGCTGTTTATTATTTGGGATAGTCATGAGGAATAAATTTTTATTGAATTATAAAAAAATTTAAAATTTGTTACTTAAGTTTAGTGGGATGAAAAAGAAAAGTTATTTTGGAACTCAAAATAATAACATAATAACAGTAAAGGTCATTTCCTGTACTTGAAGTAATTTTATAATATTAAAATAATAACAAAGTAACGCTCTTGAAGAATATGAGGCTTTCATCGTGAAAGAATCTCATATCATAACAGAAAAAGGGAGAAAAACAAGATTTCTAATGAAGAATAAAATATAACCATCCAATTGACCTACAAGTCTTGAAACTGCTGATAACAATCACAGAGGAAAAACTGTAAATAATTAGATAATCAAATAAATTCAAACTACAGTAGAATTTCGAATTAAACTATAACCGATCATTCATTAGAAATACATAGAAAGAAAGATGTTGAAAGATGTTAAAAACATAGTAAAGGAACACATAGCTTCAAGTTGACAGAATTCATAATCTCGTCTGCATTATCTATATCATGTAAATCGAAAACTTCTAATACATTTGGCTCCCAAAAAACAAAATCCTTTTCTCAGTCTTGTGAAATTATATTTATACATGATCACCAAAACGTTTTCCCGTTGGTGATTAACTAATTTCCGAAGACTAACGGTTACATGAATGAGCAATATTGAACCGTTTACATTTATATTCTAAATACTTTATTATTTCAATGATGAAAATATCCAAAACAATATTTCATGTCTGCGTTGATGAACTTCCTTCTTCTGTTTTAAGACAGTGAATACATTTTCCTAGAAATTGCACCAAAACTCTGGGGGCTTCTAGGATATCTTTCGCCTCAAATAAGAAGAACTTTCTCTGTAATTTAGGCAGGTGGTCTTTGATTATCTTTCTTGTGAACTTAATAGTTTGCAACTTTAAGTTCGACATCACTATCCATTTGTCAATTTGAGTGACATTGATTACCTTTATTTGTGGGATTTCTCCCTGAATTTATTCCATATCCTCCTTGAATCTTAATTGATGCTTAACAATGCTAATTTCTCCTAACAACCCTGGACAATTGTTTCTTCCAATGTTCAATGAAGCTCTCTCTAAAAGGTCGAAAATTCCTTGATAGTCATCATTAACTTCTCTAGTTATTCTCTTGTTTTCTGTGAGGTTTGCCTCCCATACCTTGATTATTATATCACCTTTAATCTACTCTGAAACAGATAGCTTCTAAGTCTCTCCGACCTCCTCTTTTGTTGAAAGAGCCACTGCTTTTGAAAAGTTGTTCTTGCTACTTTCACTTCTCTCTCTTTCAGGAGAATATTCTCCAAGGATTTACTTGTTTCCTGAAAGTAATTCTGAATAAATTTCAGATTAAAGAACACTCCTTGTTGCTCTTTTTCTATCTTTGTATGTATTTCCAACACCTGGGCTTGGAATATTTCTAGCTCTACCACTTGATTTTGAATGGAATAAATCTTATTTTGTAATTGTTTATTCATTTCTTCTTGCTGTAGGACCTGTGCTTGAGCGACCTGTATCTTCAGGTTTGCTTCATCTAAGCTTTCTTTCAGTTTTTGAATATCTTGAATGTCATTGAATCTAGCTCGTTCTAGACCCTTTTTTATCTCCCGACTGATATTTCTTTCAGTCTCATATAATTGACTTTGTAGCTGAGCTATCATCTGATCTTTCTTTTGCAACATAGTTCTCAAATTACCCACAGAGTATAAATTTGTCAATGCTAAGGCTCCCATTGTACCTTCTATTTCTGTAGAGAATTCCCCCTCTTCAGGTTTTTGTCCATCTACAACGATCTTGTGCTTTTTTATCATCATGTTTCCTCTTGGATGAATTTCCTGTTTCGGGATAGCCTTCCTCTTTTTACTAAAAAAGTGATCAGAGGAAGGAATCTCATCCCTAGAAATAGGCTCAAGTTCACTAACATATAGAGCTCCCTCTTGGATATTTACATAGGTAGACTGCAATGGGGTCAAAGAAGTAATGGGACTTCCAAGTTCCATCGATGTTGTTCCTCCTACTTTTTTGGGAAAATCCTTAGGGATTTCTGAGGGTGTTTCCAACTCCTTTCTTTTCCCTTCCTTTGATTTTTCTTTCTGAGGAACTTTTGTTTATTGTGAAGGCATTTCAATCTCCTTCATTTTTCCCTTTGTATTTGCTTTATCCTGTACATCTGTTTCAAAACCTGGGGGAGGCCCTTCCTGCTCTGGAGGAGGGGTCGTGGATTCACCCTGCAAAATATTTGGCAAACAACTTTGCCTATGACTTTGGAAGGACATGAAACCAGTCTGTAAGTTGGGTGATAAGGCTCGTACCCTATTCAATACCTCCTCATAAGTTTTAACCTCTTTGAATATATCATCATAAACATACTTTTCGTGTTCATAAGCTTTCATATTATAGTGCATCAAATGTCTATTTACTAATTGATAAGGGTCATTCTTTCTGTGTTCGATATCTACCAGTTTAACTTCTTCTAGTACTTCGACTTCCACTTTAGAATGGACTAGGTTTAGCAATGAAAATTTCCTGATATGTATAGGGAAGATTGGCCAGGACTTCTTTTGAGCTGCCTTTAGCTCTATTCCAATACCACCTTTCACTATTTGGTGTGCTACCTCCCTCAATGCCAGTCTATCCGGGAGGAATTTTGGAAGTGCATGAGGGGGGATTGAGCACCCATAAACCCTAATGTAAGAGAAGTTTTCATCAATGAACCAGTCGGCTATTGATTTGAGGTTTTCTGAGATTGGCTTAGAAATGCAAGGGGGTTCACAGCCATAAAACATCTTATGCATGGGAATTACTATGAAATGACAAATTTCGTAAAACACATTCTTAGCATTTTCTTCCCATAACACAGAGTGATACTCGTGAATGGGTTTGGGGCAGGTTATGTTCCAACTCCAATTCATCAGGGGAAATGGAGTCACAAAACAGATTGCGTCCATGATGTAGGATGACATGTAAAAGGCCACTGCCTAAACTTTAGATCTTGCAACTCTTTAATTTGAAAATTCTTGGGCTAGGTTATTAGACAAAATCTTGATCCAGTTAAAAGTGTATCCTTCTGATGCTTCTTCTAAAAAGGGCACCCATTCTGCAAGAAAATGGTAGGGATTCTTTTTCCCGAAAAGTCTACACAACATAATGGCTACATAGACCATGTACTCATTCAAAGATGTTGTGGCATAAACTCCATGAGTATCGGCCCTAAATTTCGATGGACATCTCCACCATTCTATAATTAAATCGGGATAAGTTCGGTCTGGCTTAGTACACTCCTTCCTTTGAAATTCAACTAAAAACTTGACATTATAAATGTGCTTAGGATTTGGTGAGAGTTTGTACATTACTTGTATATTCTCTGGCCCGAATAAGCCGACAACGATCGCTTGATCATTTAAAATTCTTCTTGTCGGGATATCGACCTTCTCCAAGGCCCAATTGATCATGTCGTTGTATTCCATGAGCCAAGGGCGTGTTGTGATCTTATGAAGCTCAGATTCTGCTATGTCCTGAAAGTGATTCTTGGAATCAGCAGGAGAATTTATTATTTCGTAATCTAGGAATTCATATATTTGTGTCCATGATTTAATTGAGTTGATGGCGTGTGGCGTAGTGTCAGATATGATATCTCCTTTTGGGTTACACATCTCCTCTATATCTTCACTCTTCTTCGATGCTTTCTTTGGCGCCATAGCTCTATGTTAGATGGAAAACCTGTCACAAGAAAGAAGCATATGAGCTTGGCCGAATGTGAATTACCTTTGAAGGATAGAACAAACATAGGTTTTGGAACATAGACTTTAAATTCGCCTTCAACTCATTTTATGACAAAAACACTGACGCAGCTGACCTGTAATCAATTACATTTAATGCAAAAAATATTTCTGAGATACACGTAGAATTTATCAGTTATCTGTTTATTAATAAGGCCGTATTTCAACAATCCCAGATTCAAAATTCGAAAGATTTCATTCAACGGTACCGAAAATAAGAAAATACCTAAGAAGTTTAATTACCATTAATCATGCTTATAAAACAAGGTTAATTCAGTCTAAACACAAATTATGAGTTGGGACTTCACGTTTCAGGATTTTAGGGATCATGTTGACAAGAGGTATGTTATCGCTGAACCCTGATTCCCGAAAGTGCGAAATCACGATAATATTAAGTTAATTCTTAACTTCTGTATCAGTGAATTAATTAATCAGGATTAAAGACTAACTTCCAAAAAAGGGTTGATTTAGTCTAACCAAAGATCATGAGTCGAGACTTCGCGTTTCAAGATTTCATGGATCATGCTAATAAGAGGTATGTTATCATTCAACACTGTATCCCGAAATTGTGATACGATTAACGTAATCTTTAATAATTAGCAACTTCCATTTTTCAGGAAATCGGGCATCGGGATTCCGCGATTGGATATGTATTAAAACATATGTTCTCAATAAACCCCAAATCCTGAAAAATTTTTAAAGGTTAGTCTTAACTTTTTTAGGTTTTAAGCTTTTCGTGATTAAAAAAAATAACTTTACAGAAGCGCGTCGGGACTTTTATAACATTTTTGGCTTTTCGCCTTTTATTATTTAAAGAATAAAGCTTGTCGATATTTCGGTACCAGCCTTTTGGAAATGATAGTGAGGGTTATGCTTTATGAAAAGCCGAAACCCGAAAAAAGGAAAATTTTAGCCTTAGAAATAAAAACTTTAAAAACTATTTCAACACTAACTTGCAAAACATAATTAAAACAATTAAGCTATAACAACAAATTATTATGATAAAGAAATAAAATAAAAATTCATGTACAGAAATGAGAAAAAGACGTCTAAGCTATAAAATGCATAAATAAACTAAAGAAGAGTTACTAGACTGCTGCCCCCCCCCAACAAGTCGTGGTCACTTCTCAGATGCACACTACGAGCTCATCAAAACATATTCACCATTAAAAATTGAAAAATGCAGTATTACACAATTTTGGAAATTGAAAATGTAAAAACAGAGCCAAAATCGTTTTTGGCTCTAACACACGACTTCTTCTACTGCTTAACAATTATCTGACCACCACGGTGGTATTTATAATGTTTACAGACCAAGTGGTCGACCACAGGAGGTTCGAACCACTTCTAAAATTGGCAAATTTCATTAATGGAGCCCTAACTTCTGAAATAGAGTGAGACAATAATCACCCACCATAACAACCCAAAATCGAGTTGTTAGCTAGAGGGGATAAGCATGAGCGAAACCCACGTTTTTTATTTTCCCATCACTGGCCACCAATGCCATAACCGCCAAGTCACCCTACATTTTTGTGCAGGAAGAGGTGTTGGACGGAGTGTTGGATCGAGTGTTGGAACGAGTGCTGGAAGGAGTGTCGGATCAAGTGAAGAAACTAGAAATGTAGTGCATTTTTTCCCTGTAATACTAGAAAAATGCGAATTAGCTCTTGGAAATCATTGAACATGATGAATTATATTCGATACAATTATTAAACATGAATTATATGTACCTTATGTCGATCATACCATTTTATCATGAAATTCTTCAAAAAGCTCCTTCAAAAGATAAATAACACATATATACATTCGACAAAAGTGTATAATAATTGTCATAGAATTGATCATATCTTGGGCCCAGCATTACCCCCGCACCTAAGATTTTGCAGGTCCCACTGCAAACAAAAAGAAATTTCCCTTTATGACTAAACTTGCGAAGGAGGGGGTGGATTAGCTTCAGAAGCTTCTCCCTCTTGCTCAGGGGATTTTGACTTAGGATTTCCATGGTGTTTCAATTGCATCCAGAGATTATTATTGGTGGCAGTTAATATCATCAACCTAATGCTGTAGAGAATTCATCTTGGGTTGTAGGACAACATTATCATGGCGTAAATGACAACTCAGTGTTTCATTCTCTCTAAGTTTGAACTGGAGGGTTTGGAGTTTTTGGAGGCTGCTAATGACATGTAGGAATACTTGAGATGCATATTATACCATTGATCCTTTAAACCATTCAAAAAAACAATTTTACCTCTGCAAAATTAGTTCCAAAAGTGACTTCCCATAAGCGCAACAATTCTGGCCTGGCGGACTTGTGAAAAATAGGTATCAAAGTGACACCTATAACTACAAGACAGTAAAACCTGTGTAAAAACTGAGAGGCTTTTTTTCTTAATATGTCCTTGACAAAAACTCTCTTGCTTTTCAAAAATTCACTTTCAGTTGTCAGGAAAACATGCCAAGAAAACATGACTAAAACAGGAAAAACAGAGTGTTTTATTTTCTGAAAACATAGGACTCTAATATGATCAAATATATCCAAAAACATAACATATATTAAAACGTGTCAGAGTTTATTGTGTTTTAGTATGTTATGAACAAAAACCTCTCTTGGTTTTCAAAAATTCCTTCTCTGTTATTAGGAAAACACAAAAAGAAAATATGACTATAACAGGAAAAAAACAGAGTGTTTTATTTTCTGAAAGCATAGGCCTCTAAGATGATAGAATATACCCCAAACCATAAAGTATATTAAAAAAATGAGAGAGATTATTGTATTTTGGTATGTTATGAAGAAAAACCTCCTCCAGGTTTCAAAATTACTTTCCCATTTGTTCATAATCCCAACTTGAAGTTGGTTACTCAAAACTTGCAGAAGCATAGTGTGCTCTTAGTAGAAACACAACATGATCTTTGATGGGAATTTTGGAAGTCTTCCCAGAGGAATTTTGAGGTGAAAGTGGTATGGGTGGAAATTTTATGATATCTTCTACACAATGGAACCATCAAGAACTGCCAATGCCTTCTCCAAACCTCTGAAAAACTGACTTCGAGTCAAGTTGTCCAAATGTGCAAAAACCCTCGTATAGTGATTGTATTTGGGGGATTTATCTCAAAAAATAACACATGTGCATAAAATGAAGGAGGTTTTTGTTTCTTGATATATTATTGACAAAAACCTCTTTCACTTTTGTCAAATTCATCTTCCTTAATTCAAAAACTAATTTTTAAGTAGAACTTTGACCAAGACAATCATTTGAAAATTTATGACAAGGAAGGATGACATGACCATGATGATAATTTATGACCTTGGATAATTTATGACCTTGGATGACACACCAATGACAATTTTACAACCAAGATATGTCAAATTTTATTTGATAAGTTTATTTTGAAAATATAACAATTTGACCTAATAACCCTATCAATCACATGAAAGAGTAAATTTGATCACCGGTGACTGACACAACTGACAGATACTAACAAAAGGCTTGGTTTGTACTAGTAGGCATGGTGAACAGAAGAATTGTTATTGCCTGTCATTAATATGTAACAATTCAAACAACCGATCCTCTTTTCATAAGCTTGGAATACAGATGACAATAAGTATTTAGCAGTTGTAATCGCTCTGTATTTGTCACAAAGAGTAGTTAAGTATAAACAATCTTGTATAGAATAAACATAAAAATGCACAAGAGATTATAAAACACACAATGATGTCAGCAGTATATAATTTAGCATACCAATACAAACAACTGCTGATACAATATCCCAAGACTTGGTAAAAAGACAGTATCACAGAATTTTGTTAGAAATCCTACTTCCTCTTCTCACGGGTTTGCTATACAAATGGGCAATGATTAGCATTTTTTTCTCAGGAAAACTCCCCCCAGACTGAAGATATGGAACATCCTTGTGCCATGAATTAGCAATAGGCTTCTTGGTCTTTTTTCCCGATGAGGCTGTAGGGATATAAATAAGTTTCTCCAATAAAGGAATAGCTTGAGCATGAGGGTTTGGGTGGAGTAACAGTCCCTAGATCAAGAGTCTTCTTGCTAGTCTTGATTGTAAGATGACGGTTTGAAAATTGGTAAATGAACTCATCCCACGTTTTCTCCTATTTTTCCAACTCGACTAAGACAAGTAGTTTGATATGGCCATGGTGAAATAGATTTTTATGGGGATTGGTTACATCCTTCTTCACTTGGGAAGACATATTCTCTATACTCTTCAAGAAGTAAAATGGAAAGTTACAATAGCTTATTGAAATGAAAGTGAGCTAATAATCGAAATTGACAGGCTTTAAGATGGAATATCTACCTTCACATGTAATAAATTTGGTGATGATTATGAGAGGGTTGATTAGATCCTATTTTATCCACTCCTTGGAGTATCCCTTAGCTACAGAGATGTTATGAACTCAGTTTTGAAAACCCTATTATAAATTTCTCTTGGGAATTGGTGGTGTTTAAATCAACGGTCTCCAACTCTTGGGAGATTTGTGGCTGAGGAAATTGATTCCTCAGAGGCCATGAACATAGTGAATAGGAGTTAATGATGGAAATACTAAAACAACTGAGAGGGGGGGGGGTGAATC
>ML780522.1:346992-363762 GCA_009831015.1 Picea engelmannii | reverse complement strand
TAGACCCTTCATGGCATTTACAAGTTCTTCAACTCTTAAAAAATACTTGCTAATTGTTTCATCTTCATTCATCTTTAGTTGTTCAAATTTCAATCTGTAAGTTTGAAGTTTGGCCTCTTTTACTTTCTCATTTCCTTCATAACCGTTAATAAGTTTATCCCACATTGCTTTGGTAGTATCAAGATGCATCACCTTTACAAAGTCAGCTTCAGCAAGTCCATTCAAGATAACATTCATCCCCTTAGTGTTAAAACTAAACTCTAACTTATCATCCTTGTTGGCTAGCACAACAGGCTTTGTATATCTAGTCTCTACTACATCCCAAACATCAACACCCAAGGCCATTAAGTATGTTATCATTCTAATCTTACAAAAGGAAAAATTTGTTCCATCAAACAGAGGGGGCTTAGAGGCCGAAGTCCCTTCATGACTTGTCATGTTTAAGCTTACAGATCTACCTTTAAATAAAAGGAACCTGCTCTGATACCAATTGATGGAAATACTAAAACAACTGAGAGGGGGGGGGGGTGAATTAGTTGTTTATGAGCTTAAACAATTTTATACCTTTTAAATATTATTAATCTTCCTTCAAGCGATCATCAACAATATACAACATATGGACAGTAAAAGAAAAGACCATCAGTCACACATAAAGGGAGAAAACCTTTTCTTCTTCGAAATGATAGGCAATCTTTTTCAGTTTTGTACATCATTTACAATTGAGCACCAACTCAATGTGAGGCTGCTACCTCTGTTTTACAAGCTGCAACCTGTTTGAGAGCACCAACTCTCTGGTTTCTCTAGCACCCACTAGAAGGAAGCACCAACTCCCTGAATATTCCAGCACCAACTGGATGGAAGCACCAACTTCCTGAATGTTCCAGCATGAACTGGATGGAAGCACCAACTTCCAGTTACACAGGCTCCAACCTGTATAACAGAGAACACTTGTTCTCCCTAGCACCACCCTGCCACCCTAGTTTCTCTGGATGCAACCAGATGGAAGCTACAACTTCCTATGTTCAAGCTCCCACTTGAACCTCCAAGGACAACAGTCCTCCTGAGAACCTCCCAACCACCCTTAAATATAAACTAATGAATACACAGACAACTACACAGATAAATCAATTTTTACCAATCTTTCTCTGTATCTGATCTTCAACAAACTGTTCTGCTATTCTTCTCTTCTTTTGTTTGTTTAGCAGGTCTTCTTTGCATCAACTTTTTTTGTCATTCTGCTCTGCTACTGCTCTGTCTGTCATTGTGCTCTACTTCTACTCTGTGTTTCATCTCACTCTGCACATTTTCTCCATTTCATGCTATGCCTCTGCTCATTTTCTTTTTCTTACTATTTATTCATTTTCCCTTCAGAACAACCAACCTTTCACAATCTGTCTCATCTTCTTTTATGCATACCTCTTTGACCATTCCACTTCGCCTTCCCTCAGCCGAAATAAGAACACATGTCCTTGCAACTGAAACGCTAACCGTTTCATCATCATGAGTCTGTTTTGCTAACAGAATCCAAACTCAGTAGTTAACTGTGAGAGAGAGCAGTAACCCTCCGATCAATACTTGATCCAACGGTTCAGACCCAATCGGGATTTCCCACATCGCGATTTCGACACTCTTGGTGATCAAAGTGTTTGTCACTTACAAATCCCGATCCCCGATGCCGATGCACCCCTTTCCATGTGCTATCCCTGCTGGCTATAGGCCTTGGCCCATATGACCGTCAACACATGACCTTGGTCAAACCTCTCATCAAGATTTTGGCGTTTTTGATGTCACCATGGACATGCCTATGGAATTCCCGATCCTCCGATCCCCGATGTGTCCCTTCACACGCTGGCCCTCCCGGCTCAACTCTCGCTCATATGTCCAACTCCCATGACCACAACCTTATCCCGTCAGGGCTACGGGGTTTGCGAGTTTGAGATGCACGAACTCCTTGCTCCCGGGATCTCCGATATCCCGATATCTGATGTGAGAAGCCACCTGTCCTCCCACGCCGAATCCTCTTGGATCCTTGACATGCATCCTATATGAGATCCACGGCTGTGGTCTCTTCTCACAGTTCATGGTTCAACAGGCCTCGCACCCTTAGTCTCAAGACTCCTGATATGCCGACGACGCTTGATCCTTTGCCACCTGTCCTTGCAGATGGACGGTTCTGATTAGGTAAGGTTTTCCACGATGAAATTCCCCGACTTCTGTTCAACAGGATTGCTGATATGCCAACTCTCGATATGCCGATGGGTGGTCTCCCTGTCGGGGTTGTTCCCAGTGGCGCTCGATCGCTGCCACACGTCCTCTCCAAGTGGATGGTCCCGATCTCGTCGGGATTTCAGGACTTCCAATGCCCTGGTTCCCTTGACCTTGAGAACTCCGATTCTTCGATGGTCAATGTCTCGATGATGACTCCTCTCATCGGGATTCCCTCTCCTTCTCACGAGGACTTAACTCCCTTGCAGCTCTACATATCCGATGGCTGACGGGTGTCTTCTTTCGATTTGATGGCTTAGATCCTCTCTCCGACAAGGGCTGTAAACTATGGTCCAGATTCATTTTGTATTCAATGGTTACGATTGAACCATGATCTTGTTGCAATTTTTCTGATACAAACCCATCAATGACAACAACCATTTGCTGTCTGCAAATTTTCCATCAATGACAACAACTATCAACACGCATTCGCCGCTTGTTCAATATTTTCCAACAGTTAAGGCAGGATAAGAGTGTTCCATTGTTGTTG
Source organism: Picea engelmannii (assembly GCA_009831015.1). Taxonomy (NCBI): domain Eukaryota; kingdom Viridiplantae; phylum Streptophyta; class Pinopsida; order Pinales; family Pinaceae; genus Picea; species Picea engelmannii. The sequence continues at coordinate 361,007 of ML780522.1, read as the reverse complement.
ATTTTTCCACCATGCTCACTCAATCCACTTGAATAGAACATGGAATTTCAAACCTGTAACAAAAATAAACCAACAGAGTGGTTTGTTAAGGACATATACAACAATTTATAGCACACATGAGTTTAGCACTTCAAGATAAAATGACTGCTGATGTAATAACATGTATCATGAAAATAATACAAAATGTTTGCAAATATTTACTTCTTTAGGCAATGATCATTTTTAAAATCATGAACCCCTCCCCCACACCTAAGTATTGTGACACCTCACAATCAAAAGTATAGGAAACCAGTCAGTATCCCCCAATACCCGAAGATTTATAGTATGTCAAGTGTAAATATAAAATTTTATAGATTGGTCTGACGAGACGATCAGAAGATGGCCCCACCTATAGGATAAGAGATCCTATATATAGATAAGAAGAGGTAGGCAAGAGAGTTTCAATATAGTCTCAGAGTTAGTTCCCAATGGCAAGTTTATGGAGCTCATTAACCTTAGCTTAACCATACATACTTCATGTCATCTTTGTCTGCAAGTAATTCCGTACATCATGACAATTTTAAATTTATTATTTATTTTTGGCACATTACCATACTTGCTAGGTAGAATGCCCCACTGCCAGCAAGCCTATTCAGTACTCTAGCAGGTTTACCTAGTCATACCATAGGCCGGTACCCGCTTCCAGCAAACCTGTTCATTATCCCATTGGGTTAGCCTCTTAAACCCTCAGAGACTAGCCCTCCATCCTTTAAGATTTTAGTATAAGATTGCTTATGCAAGAAGATGGGGGAACAACTCTGAAAACAACTTTTTCTTTCTCTTTTTTTTTTCAATTGGGATGGTATTTATGTTAGAGGATGACTTTCCGTTATATTACTTAGTGATTTTCCTGATGTAAGGGGTACTTAAGAGGATGTGGCCTATCTAAAGATATGATATAATCAAGATATTTAGTGTGTAGTGGATGGTACCATTGAGAAAGAACAAAAAGGTATCTCTAGGCTCAACTTACTTTCTTCTTTTGTAATTTATTGTGATGTTTCCATGACTAACTACTAATCAGACCTCCTTGTTACTCTTTGATAAAGAAACTTGACTCACTTACTCAGGTTTCTTTGAAAAACTGTACGAGAGACCTCCAGGTTTGATAGTTATGGTATCACTTCCTTATACAGTGGTGAAGAGTTTCAAGAGCAACTGTTATTTAAGATGCCTTGAGAAAGAGGAGATGAAATTCTTTGCAAAAATATGGCTAATTACAGCAAGTCATTATTCATTTGATGCTTAGCAGACAACAAGGTTCAAGTATAGCAATGTTTTGAAGAAAAATTCTTCCTTTATATCTCCTTGAAACTATCTACTCCTGGTGAAATAAATACCTACGGAGATCTATAAAACTGTTTACAAAAACCACACTCTAAAATATAATAAACTAATGAGATCAATGAGATCAAGTCATCGGAACATGTATCTCATAGTTCTTAAAAAAAATGTAAAATGAGGCTGCATTAGACTCTAAACTAAACTAACAATATGCAACTTTTATTTACTATGCTACCCTACCTGAAAAGAAAGGGAAAATATTTATTCAAGTGTAAGAGCTCTTCCAATGTAACCATGTGCAGAGCAAGATAAGAAACATACTCATATCCATATATGAAAAATTTACCGCAGTGATTACCTGGACATGAAGAACCAACCAACCTACTTGTTTTGGCATCAGAAGGTGTTGAAGAAGAGAATAATATTGTCACTTGATGACCTCTTGAAACCAAATTTCAATGTAATCTTGATGTTTATCAACAATAATTTCTATGCTCTCCTTCATCATGCTATGCAAATCCTCTTCTTTTGGATGATTGATTTCTGAAGTACATAAAGTATCTGTTGAGATGGATGTTGAGAACTCTTCAATCTCAAGTCTTAATGATTTCTCTCTACTAGGTGTAGTCCATAATTTATCAGTTTCCTTCACATTTTGGAAAGGAAAATCATTGTGTAGCTCATAGGACCTTGATTCTTCTAATATTTCCAGATAGGTAGATAAGTTCTTGACTATTTTCAAGATGTTTTCTTCCTGAAAAGAAAAGATCCCAGCTGTTGCTAGGATTTGAGAGAGTTCTTACAAACTAATGATGACCTTCGAATTCATCTTGTCATTTGATAAAACTTGGGTCACACAAAGATTATGTCCACAAAATTAGGATCTCCTGATGGTGGTAAGAAAACAAAGGTTGTATTGTTTGGTTCTGTGGAAGGCTCAAGTGGTCTTGCCTCCCGTCCCACTATTACTGATGCTTTGATTTATTATTCTATAGTGCTCCTTGTTTTAGTCTCTTTTAGAGACTTCTTTAGCTCTTTGGGTTTAGCTAGCTCCTGTTTTTCGGTATTGGTCTGCGGAGCTTATGAGTGAAATGTTCCTTTCCCCAAAAAGGTTAGAAGGAACCTTGGTTAAAAGGTCTTATTTAGATTTAATGTATCTACCTTTTGGATCTCTATTACTATTCATGAAAGAAAGAAAAAATAAAAACTACCATTGGGTTTGGGGGAGCCTGCTATAGCAGATGCGTAGGTTCTTACCTCTCGTCTTAAAGTTCCCCCACCACCAATCTAATGCTAAGTTCTATGAATGATCTATTTCCTAACTATTTCTTACCTTGTGACAACTCCCTGGAAACGATGCCAAAAATGATGGGTGTTCTATATACACTAAAAACACAGTAAAAACCCTCAATTAAATTGTCAACCCAAGGTAAGTAATCTTAGAGTTGTAGCAAAATATATGCAAAAGGTTGAAGGGTTGGTAGGATTATAGTCTAACTAAGGAAGGCATCTATCTAAGGCTAATATACTCAAGCAAAACCTATCTAATGAGCAAACCCTACTAAGAAATTTGAAACTAGGTAACCTAAGTACTTTTGGGCCAAGGGTCGATGGATAGTTCTTAGGAAAGAAAATGAAAACTTTATGTAAAGAAAACTAGTTTAATGATAAGCAAAACTACTAAGCATAATAAGAAAATGACAAAAACAAACTTCTTTAACTTGCCAACCTACATTCAATGAGCAACTACCCTGTGAAAGAAAATAAATAAGCAAGTAAGAAAAAACACCTATTTAACCTATTAAAGCAAATAGACAAGTAAGCAAAGACACCTAACTAACCTATTAAAGCGAAAGACAAGTAAGCAAAGGCACCTAACTAACCTACTAAAGAAAAAGACAAGTAAGCAAAGGCAACTAACTACTGCAAGTAAAACTTCTCATTGAACAACTATCTAGCCTAAGAGGCCAGTGAACTAAATGCCTAATGCAAAACTATTTCTAATGTGTGAAAGGAAATCTAAATTCTCAATGCAATGCATGAAAGGAAATCTAAATTCTCAATGCAATGCATGAAAGGAAATCTATTCTATTGAAAGCAAGAAGAACTAACAACTAATTGTTATTCTATGTTAAGAAAACTACTATCTAATATATCAAAGCAAAGTCTATATATCCCACAACAGCAATAAGACTAGCTTCTAAACTATGAAAGAAAGGAGACTATCTTCTAATCTATGAAATTCACATGCATTCTATACTAATATAAGTAAACTAATAGCTAAATTCAATCATTAACTAAAAACTGGAATTGCAATCTAGTTCTAGGAAAAAAATTGCATAAAATAAAGCTATGCTAGATCTATTTCAACAATTCAAATTGCAAGAAGGGAAATGCTTAAAAACAAAAATTAAAACATGGTTCTAGCATACAGAAAGTAAAATAATGAACAACTACTCAAGCAAAATCTAAATAACAATTAAATAGACAATCTACGAATAAAAACTTGAAACTAACCCTATCCATCCACCGAAGCCTTGGTTAAAGAAAGCATGAAATAAAAATATGTTCTACTCTGTTTTAACTTCTATTTTAAATTTGATTTGAAAAGCATAAATAAAATTCAATCTTTAATTGCACACGGAGTTAGTGTATGAGTTTGCAAACTTGTTCCTAATTATTAAATCAATGCATATCAATAAAAACCTTCATACTAACCTACAAAAGAGAATGAAAACAATTAAGCTATAACAACAAATTATTATGATAAAGAAATAAAATAAAAATTCATGTACAGAAATGAGAAAAAGACATCTAAGCTATAAAATGCATAAATAAACTAAAGAAGAGTTATCAGACTGCTGGTGCCCCCCCCCCCAACAAATCGTGGTCACTTCTCAAATGCACACCATGAGCTCAACAAAATGTAGTCACCATTAAAACTTGAAAAACGCAGTATTACACAATTCTGGCAATTGAAAATGTAAAAACAGAGCCAAAATCATTTTTGGCTCTAACACATGACTTATTCTACTACTTAACAATTATCTGACCACCACGGTGGTATTTATAATGTTTACAGACCAAGTGGTCGACCACAGGAGGTTCGAACCACTTCTAAAATTGACAAATTTCATTAATGGTTCCCTAACTGCCGAAACAGAGCGAGCTAATAATCACCCACCATAACAACCCAAAATCGAGTTGTCAAGAGTTCAGTAGCTGGAGGGGATAAGCATGAGAAAAACCCATGTTTCCGATTTTCCCATCACTGGCCGCCAATGCCATAACTGCCAAGTCACCCTACGTTTTTGTGCAGGAAGAGGTGTTGGACAGAGTGTCGAATCTAGTGTCAGAATGAGTGCTAGAAGGGGTGCCAGAACTAGAAATGTAGTGTGTTTTTGCCCTGTAACACCAGAAAAACATGAATTAGCACTTGGAAATCATAGAACATGATGAATTATACTCGATACAATTATTAAACATGAATTATACGTACCTTATGTCAATCATATTGTTTTATCATGAAATTCTTCAAAAATCTCCTTCAAAAGATAAAAAACACATATATACATTCGGCAAAAGTGTATAATAACTATCATAGAATTGATCATATCTCGGGCCCAACATGCACCGACTGTATTCATGTGTTTAATGAATGGTATTTTCATAGAATACTTGGATAATTTTGTCATTGTATTTTTGGATGACATACTTGTTTACTCAAAATCTAAAGAAGAACATGAGCAGGACTTGAGGATGGTGCTACAAGTTGTAACATCCCTCTCTGGCGCACTGAAAAAAATTATTCTTTGAGGACACTTGCTCGCAAGTGATCTGGACTTTTATGATGTTAAAACATTTATCCTTGATTATGATGCGTTATGATAGATGACATGATGTTTTACTGCTTGACGTAGACAGGTGCTTTTGACTCAGTTTTATTGAGTGTGCAGGGTTTTTGGACCTTGAGGATGCAGAGGCATCGGTGGAACTCCCTTGGACTCCGGATTGAGTCAGGGAGTGTGCTATTGGGTTGATTTATTTAGTGTGATATTTCATTTGATTTGATGATATGATGTTGACATTTCTAACATGATTGTTGATGATGCAGGCTGACGATAGCTTGCCGACTAGACTCACATATGGAGTAAAGGGGCCACACACAATTTCCAGAGAGGTTGAGGGAGAGGCGTGGACAGAAGCCCTGCCACAACCTACTAGCACTCCCACCGTGGCTCGAACTGTAGGTTAACGATTACCTAGTTCGAGAGGATCCACGATGTCGTGAGGGCTGACTGCGATAGTCGCTCACGATGATTCTAAGGGGCGCACAATAAGGTGAGGGCCTTATTACTTAGAGCCCTTAGTCTCCCACAAGTTCACCTAGTGGAGTGTTGACTCCAGGGGTTATAGATGTCTACCAATCAGTCGAGTCGGCGAGTGGCACCCTTGGAGCACGTGGTGCATCCTAAAGGGCACGTCGCGCAAAAGAAACGAACGAGGTGAGTGGCACCCTTGGAGCACGTGGTGCATCCTGAAGGGCATGTTGCATTGATGTTGAGGAAGAAACAAACCTAGATGGACCTAAGACTTTAACGCCTTAAGAAATCCTTAAACAACTTCCCTAACCAAGTGTCGCCCAGTTCAGAATCTAAGTCCTAAGTCTAAAACTTTTTAGGGTAAAAATTTAGTCTAACCTTAAGAAAAAGGACCCTGGAATAAAAATAACAATTTAAACAAAAACCCACTTAGGTAATAGTTGGGTCTTCATAAAATTCTTTGGGTAAATGAAGAGAGTAAGGATTTAATTAAACTAAGGGATTTAAAAATTTGCAAAGAAGAAATTAATTTCTAACTTGTGAAAGAACAAAAGATATTAAATAAATAATAAATGAAAAGATTAATTAGTGCATTTACCATTTTGGTTTTAAAAAAGAAGGGAATAATAAAAATAGGGAAACTAAGTAATAAAAGAAATATATTAAAGAAAATATTTTTGGAGAAAAGAGGGGGATGGACTTGTGCTTTGGAGAAATTTTGAATTATTTTATTAAAATTTTAATTTAAAATGTGAATTAGGGAAAGTTTGTGGGTCTCAAAACTCTATAAAAGAAAAGGGGGATGAGGAAGAAGGGGATGGTTTTTTTGTGAGCGTAAGGTTACGCTGCCAGTTGTGACTTGACTGATTGCTTGTGAGGAGTTGGGATTTTCTCAGCTCGAATAGGAGTGGTAGCTCGACCTTGCGAGGCAAGCTAGGAAGCTAGACTTACCTTCCTGATTTTTCCGTATGCCACGACCTGATTTTTTTCGTATGCCACGATTTGCGGTTAATGATTTTTAATTCTTCCTTTTCCTTGCTACATTTTAAATCATTACTTTTACCAACGGGATTTAGAATTCACCCTTCACCTTCGAGTTGAACGTAGTTGATTACCTGACCGAATGCTTAATTGTTACACGCTCCCGGGCTCCGTCGTTGATTTCCTGGACCGCATCAAGGAGAAGGTATTGGGGAAAGTTAAATTTGTTTAAACTGTTCTTAATGCCCATGCCTTCAGTCATGAACTCCCTCACTTTTGGAAGGTCGTCTTACCCCTGCCTCTACCAAGATGAATTTTTATTACAGCTGTCCTGTTTTACAATGTTATTATTTTTGGATTTGTTTTACCTTCCATTCATAAAATATTGAGATAGATATATTCTATTAAGTGTAAATGGTTAATACAACGATCTGGTTTATATTGTTGTATTTGAATAGTTCAGCTTCTCCTTCCCTAAGATTTTGACTTTTAAATAGTCTATTGAATGTACTGGAATGCAAAGAATATATTGAGATGTTAACGTAATGTCCGTAAGGTAATAAAATGTTAATGTAAGGTAAATGTATGAAAACCGTGGTAATTTAAATTGAACACACCACACAATAAAACGAAACTGTCCCCTAATATGAAAACCTACCTGGCATATTATAAAAAGTGTAGTCATTTATGAGTTGAGTTTCTAAAAGAGTGTTTCCCCAAATGAAACGATGTGACATGGGCATCAAGCCTTAAGCCATGGTTCACCCTTCATAAACGAATCCGGTCCCAATATGAAACCTGCGTGGTAATGAGTTTGTGATATATTAATTATATACAAAATGAATGCATGCAGCAACAGGAAAAGTGTGCACCGATGTGTGTAGTGTTCCTAATATATAAAGGTGGCTAGTAAAGAAATTAATCCTTGTTAATTATCTAATGTGGCAATTATATATGCTTGCAGCAATTTACGATGTGATTAGTTTAATGTATCTGTCATAAATAACATTCCAGAAGTATGGTGTTAATTATTTTATGCATCGTTGTAATATGAAATGTCTGTTATTATGTTAGGGTAATTAATTCATGGGCAGAATACCAACGTAAGGAATCGATAATTATGTGCAAGTTTTTAAAATGGATAGTATGGAAGTTATCATTATGGTAATGATATTGTAGCTTCCTTGTTAATAATACCAGATGAGATGTAATTTGATCGTTATCTTATTGCAGGATAAGGGAGATAATGTAATATTGATTATTATTTTATGGTGTATTATTAATGTAATGTCCTGGAATTAAGCACATTGAAATTAATGTAACGAAATGTAATGAATGATTATGTAATGGAATGTTAGTGAATGTCATTGGAATATAATGTAATGTAAGTTAATGCAATGAAATTAAGGTTAATGCTAATTTTCAGTGCGATTATTTGTTTTGGAATGTTAAGGTCATGTAATGTTATGTTTCATGCTAGAAATTATAGTAATGCTAATTTTGAATACTAACATTGTCCATGGTAATGATAAGGTAGTATGATGTTTAGGTTAATGCTAATATCCATGGCAAAGTTAAGGCTAATGTGGTCACCGCTTTATGGTATTGATAATGTAACTGTTTTAGATAGCATATAAGGGGGAAGGTGATTGTCCATGCAGGTGGTTATGATGATATAAATTGCAAAGTGGTTGATGTTGTGGTAGCAATGTTGACAGTTTATTTTCATTAATCAAATAAATAGTAATTCTTGAGCAAGAACCATGAGTCATTATGATGTAGTAAATAGGGCTATGCAATTAATTACATGTACTTATTTAAGGCAGGGTTGGTAACTCATCATTTAATCGAAGTCTAATGGAGTAAATGGTCTGTAATTGATGTCAGGGTTTTTCTGACTTGCGTCTCCTGTAGAGGTCGTGGTTGTCCTTGATTTTTTAGCACTTGGTTGTCTTGCATTGCATGGTCTGCTTGTGTCAGGCGGGATGTAGACACCTCCATGTAGCCTTAGTACATAAGTCTGTGTGTGTGATTATGTTCCGTGTAAAGAATCCAGTGCCGTATCAAGAGTCTCAAGCCCTTTAAACGTAGGGTTTCCACTCTTGCGTCACACCTGACGGAGATTACTAGTTTTTGCCTGAGCAGACGACCATGAGCCTATCTGAACTTCCCTCTCTCCGGAGCAGAGAACTAAGATTAAATGCCCTTCTTTCCTATGCAGAAATAGTAAAATCTACTACTATGGATTCTTCCTTTTGTGTTCGTACCATGCATAACCCAGTATGTCGTTAAACGTTTGCAGTTACTTGTTGTGCGCATTATGTCTATGGTCATTTATTGCTTGCAGTTACTTGTTATGCGCCTTAATCCTTCTGGTTGTGTTCATCGTGGTTGTGTCTTGTTGGTTGTCGGGTGGTGTCATAGAGTCCAGTGTGACTGTTTCTTTTTACACGAGCGCACACACCTTAAAAAAAAAAAATTGGCACCTGTTATCAGACTTGTTGTCGTAACGAGGAGGTTCGTTACATATGGTATCAGATCCGGTTCGACCCGCGACTTGGGATTCTCTACGGCTTCCATGACATTATTTGATTGAGTATACTGTTGCTAATCGAGTTGATTGTGTGCATGCAGGTAATCATGGTTAGAGGACGCTGTGGAGGTAGATGAAGGGGTGCTAGGGGAGGAGGCGTGACGCCTCCAGTAGCATCCATGCCTGAGGGGTGTAAACCCTAGGGAGGCAAGTAGGTTCTCGGACAGGAGCAGATAGTATTTGGAGACGTGGTCGAGATGATGAGGCCCTTTCATCGCATGTCTGAGGCACTGATCAGCCGATTGGACAGAGACGAGACCAAGGCGCCGGCACTCGCTGAGGTTCCGCCGCACGCACCGACCGTTATAGGTAGCATTCACCGTGAACTCGAGAAGGAAAAATTTCTCGAGTTCTTTGGTGCCCCTGATGGTGCCACAACCGAGGCATGGTTGGAGAATATGGCGATGTGCTTCACACTTCGTGATTATACCTCCAACATGAAGGTTCGCATGGTGGCCTTTCAACTGAAGGGGAACGCTCTTCTATGGTGGAAGACGCTCCTGCCGCAGCTGACCATGGCCATTGAAGACGTGTCATGGGAATTGTTTGAGGAACGGTTCCGAGAGAGGTACCTTTCAGAGGAATTCATTGAGTGTCAGCTCAATCATTGAATTCAATGCATTATGACAAGGAGGTCGTATGGTGCCCGAGTACGAGGCACGTTTTATGGAGATGCTCTGGTATGCTCTGAACCTTAACACTGAGAAGCTCAAAGTCAATAGGTTCGTGTTTGGCCTTAACGGAAGACTGCATGCAAAGGTTAGGATCTTGATGCCTCAAACCTTGCACGACGCTGTCCAAAAGGCACTCATAGCAGAGGAGGAGCTTATCAGTGGGGGTCAGACCAGGACTCCAGTGAGACCAGCTGGGCAGGGTTCATCGGGTACACCACAACATCAGACACCAGCGAGACATACGCCAGGATATCGTCATTTCCAGAGAGGATCCACTTTCACTACACCCCGACGACCGCCACCTTAGCAACGGACACCTTATCGGGGACCACAACACCAGCAGTAGCGTCGCCCGCAGCAGCAGTAGTTTAGGCCTATTCAGCAGAACAAACTGGGGTTCTAGGCCAGTGGGTCATCGTCTTCTACTTCGGGTACCAGGACTACTGGGCCGAAGAAGGGGTGTTGGACATGTGGGGAGCCACACTACCAACACGATTGTCTCGTGGAGAGGACCAAAGCGTCAGGATCAGCTGGACCCGCTACCGTGGGAGATATGGGCAAGGCCCATCGAATTCATGTGGCGGTGAATAATCGCCAAGCAGAGCACCAATAAACTGTGCTTGAGACGACAGGTACTGTCGCTGACCAGATCCTTAGTATTTTGATAGACCTAGGTGCTACTGAGAGTTTCATTTCTGGTGCAGCGCTAAAAATTATTAAGGTAAAGGCAATCGAACAAGACGATTTTAGCTTCATAGAGATGGCTTCAGGAGCCAAACAGAAGGTTGGAGGAAAGGTTATGGGTTGTGCCCTTAACCTGGGAGAGTTTGTCACGAGGGTCAACTTGTACGTCACAATATTAGGATCTTACGACGTCATGATTGGTATGGATTGGTTGGAATCGCATGAGGCAATACTCAACTGTAAGATGAAGAGGTTGAGCTTGGTCGATGATGAAGGACAGAGACGGGTGATTGTAGGACGAAACCAGGGAGTATTCCTAAGGTTCGTCTCTTCCTTACAGTTACAGAAGAGTATGTGCAAGGGCTGCCAGCTTCTAGTGGTGAAGGAGTTTGCAGACGTATTCCCAGAGGAGTTGCCTGGGATGCCGCCGGAAAGGGACCTGGAGTTTACCATAGACCTGAAACCGGGGACCGAACCGATAGCAAGAACGCCTTATCGGATGTCGACCCCAGAATTGCAAGAGCTGAAAATGCAACTGAAATAGTTGTTGGACCTGGAACTGATATGCCCTAGTGTGTCACCGTGGGGTGCACCAGTTATTTTCATACGAAAGAAGGACAGATCATGGAGGCTTTGCATTGACTACCGTCAACTGAACAAGGCTACGATCAAGAATCGGTATCCCTTACCCAAAATTGATGACCTGTTCGATCAAATGAAGGGTGCGACAGTGTTCTCCAAAATCGATTTGCGATTAGGGTATCACCAATTATGGATCAAAGAGGATGACGTCCCTAAGACCGCCTTTAAGATGATATTTGGACATTACGAGTTTACTATTTTACCATTTGGACTAACAAACGCCCTTGGGGTATTCATGAGTTTGATGAACGGGGTGTTCCATGAGTACTTGGACAAGTTTGTCCAAGTATTCATTGACGACATCTTGATCTACTCTCGGACGATGGAGGAGCATGATGAGCACTTGCGCTTGGTACTACAATGCCTTCGAGAGCACAAATTGTATGGGAAGTTGTCCAAATGCTCTTTTTATCAATCGAGGATTCACTACTTAGGGCATGTCATCTCCGACGAAGGTATCGCCGTGGATCCAGCAAAGGTTGAGGCTATTATGGAATGGCTTGCGCCGCGAATGTCACATAAGTGCGTATTTTTATGGGTTTAGCAGGATACTATCGACGGTTTGTTGAAGGATTTTCGAGGATAGCAAATCCGATCACGGAATTACAGAAGAAAAACAAGAAGTTTGTTTGGACCAAGAAATGCACAGAAGCATTTCGAAGGCTTAAGGAGTTGTTGACCACAGCGCTGATACTAAAGGTCCCTAACATGGACGCAGACTTCTTGGTATGCACTGACGCATCCAAGGAAGGTTTAGGCGGAGTCTTGATGCAAGATGAACGAGTGATTGCTTACATTTCGAGGAAACTGAGAAGGCATGAGGAGAACTACGTGACGCACGATTTGGAGCTTTTATCCATCGTATATGCCTTTAAGGTTTGGAGACACTACCTTGTTGGACAAAAATTTGAATTAAGGACTGATCATTGCGGACTACAACAAATTTTTACACAAAGCGACCTGAACACGCAACAACGGCGTTGGTCGGAATTTCTTAGCGAGTACGACTTCGAGATTACATACATAAAGGGAACAATGAACCGAGTGGCGGATGCCTTGAGTCGGAGGCCATGCATCTTTTCGGTGTTACCTCTTTAGAAAAATTTACGTGAGAAGATTCTCACTTTATAGAGTGATGATGACTGGTACAAAGAAGTCGAGGATTTTATCGAACAAAACACAATGATGGTACCGCGATATGAGGGATTTTCTTTTGATAGCGATGGGTTATTGAGGTTTAGAGGTCGGATTTACGTACCGCCAAACGACGAGTTGAGGATGTTGATCCTGAGTGAGGCTCATAGAGCGGTTTACATGGCTCACCCAGGAGTCACGAAGATGAGGGAAGACCTTAAACCCTTATTCTTTTGGAAAGGAATGAAGGCTGACATAGTCAACTTTGTGGCTAGATGTCTAGGGTGTCAGCAGGTAAAGGTTGAACATAGACACCTAGAAGGATTACTTCAACCACATGCCATTCTGTAATTGAAATGGGAAGTTATTTCAATGGATTTTATTGTTGGATTTCCACTGACGGCAAGGAGACATGACTCGATTTTTGTAGTAGTAGACACTATCAAGAAGAGTGCTCACTTTATTCCTGTGCGTATGACGTATCAGGAACCTAACATAGTGAGAGTTTTCATCAGTGAGATTGTGAGGCTGCATGGCGTGCCTAAGAAGATTATATCCGATCGAGGATTGGTGTTTATTGGACGATTTTGGATGAGTTTCCAAGAGGCTTTGGGGACCCAACTTAACTTTAGTACTGCGTATCACCCAGAGATGGACGAACAGATAGAATGAATGAACCAAACCTTGGAAGACATGTTGCACATGTACGTTATGGACCAACAAAAGCGTTGAGAGGAATTCTTGCCTCTAGTAGAGTTCACTTACAACAACAGTTACCAAAGCACCATTAAGATGGTGCCTTTTGAGTTTCTTTATGGGCGACCGTGTCGGACACCCTTGAGTTGGGATCGTCTTGAGGATAGGGTCCTGGTGGTACCAAAAGCGATCCAAGAAATGGAAGATCAAATGCAAACCATAAGACAAAGGATTAAATAAGTGCAGTATCGACATAAGAGTTATGTCGATGCACACCAAGTCGACCGTAGCTACGAGGTCGGCGATCGAGTCTTCTTGCGGGTTAAATCGCATAAGAGTTCGATCAAGTTTGGAAAGGGAGATAAACTCTCTCCTAGGTTCATGGGACCTTTCGAGATTGTGGAGAGAAAGGGGCCCGTGGCCTATCGACTAGCCTTGCCTGATTATTTGAGGCGTATGCATGATGTATTTCATGTATCTATTTTGAGACATTATATTAGTGATCCTACACACGTGATTGACATGAGTTCCTTGCAGGTATTGGATGAGGGAGCGCTCACGGCTGAGCCAGTCTGCATCTTATATCATCGTGTTCAACAGTTACGACGTCGAACGGTAGATCAGGTCAAGGTCCAGTGGGACAGTTATAGTCCACACTCGGTGACTTGGGAGGACGCATATGATATGCGCCAACAGTTCCCATTTTTGTTTGATAGATAGAATTATGATACTATGGTACTTTTATTTCGGCATTTATACAGAGAAAATTCGGGACGAAGTTTAGACCAAGAGGGGGTGTATGTAACATCCCGCTCTAGTGCACTGAGAAAACTTATTCTTTGAGGACACTTGCTCGCAAGTGATCTGGACTTTTATGATGTTAAAACATTTATCCTTGATTATGATGCGTTATGATAGATGACATGATGTTTTACTGCTTGATGTAGACAGGTTCTTTTGACTCAG
>ML780522.1:328086-344952 GCA_009831015.1 Picea engelmannii | reverse complement strand
AACTCTGTTGCTGAAGAATCCCCTTCGGCCCTTTCATGTTGTAAGGATGTACTGCAATTGTTCTGAAGTTGTGATTGGATAAGTCATTATTAGATTGGGCTATTGGCATTTTCGTTGTTTGGATTCTGCATTTTGTTGCGCTGTCAAACCGCATTTATACCCCCATGGATCTCGCCCTCCTTCTTGGCTTGGTAGTTGTGTTCTTGACATTGGGAAGAACGCCCACACAGATTTTCTCACACGATATCTGCATTTGGTTATTGTTTAAAAACCTTTGCGATTTGTAGGAGGTAACCTCCGGTTTCCCTCCCTTTTCTCTGCAATTTTTGTGTCTTGAATCGCTGGAGGGTACCCACATACCTCGACCACCAACTCTGTGATCTGATTTTATTCTTTGTTGGGTGTTGCATTTCTCAGCGATTTTTCTTATTATGCATGACCTCTGATGTTTCCGTTTACCTTGGGGGCAACGACCTGATTTTTCCGTATGCCACGACCTGATTTTTTTTCGTATGCCACGATTTGCGGTTAATGATTTTTAATTCTTCCTTTTTCCTTGCTGCGTTTTAAATCATTACTTTTACCAACTGGATTTAGAATTCACCCTTCACCTTCGGGTTGAATGCAGTTGATTACCTGACTGAATCCTTAATTGTTACACGCTCCCGGGCTCCGTCGTTGATTTCCTGGACCGCATCAAGGAGAAGGTATTGGGGAAAGTTAAATTTGTTTAAACTATTCTTAATGCTCGTGCCTTCAGTCCTGAAATCCCGCACTTTTGGAAGGCCATCTTACTCCTGCCTCTACCAAGATGAATTTTTATTACAACTGTCCTATTTTACAATGTAATTATTTTTGGATTTGTTTTTCCTTCCATTCATAAAATATTGACATGGATATATTCTATTAAGCGTAAATGGTTAATACAATGATCTGGTTTATATTGTTGTATTTGAATAGTTCGACTTCTCCTTCCCTAAGATTTTGACTTTTAAATAGTCTATTGAATGTACTAGAATGCAATGAATATATTGAGATGTTAATGTAATGTCCGTAAGGTAATAAAATGTTAATGTAAGGTAAATGTCTGAAAACCGTGGTAATTTAAATTGAACGCACCACACAATAAAACAAAACTGTCCCCTAATATGAAAACCTACTTGGCATATTATAAAAAGTGTAGTCATTTATGAGTTGAGTTTCTAAAAGAGTGTTTCCCCAAATGAAACGACGCGACGTGGGCATCAAGCCTTAAGCCACGGTTCACCCTTCATAAACGAATCCGGTCCCAATATGAAACCTGCGTGGTAATGAGTTTGCGATATATTAATTATATACAAAACGAATGCATGCAGCAACAAGAAAAGTGTGCACCGATGTGTGTAGTGTTCCTAATATATAAAGGTGGCTGGTAAAGAAATTAATCCTTCTTAATTATCTAATGTGGCAATTGTATATGCTTGCAACAATTTACGATGTTATTAGGTTAATGTATCTGTCATAAATAACATTCCAGAAGTATGGTGTTAATTATTTTATGCATCGTTGTAATATGAAATGTCTGTTATTATGTTAGGGTAATTAATTCATGGGCAGCATACCAATGTAAGGAATCGATAATTATGTGCAAGTTTTAAAAATGGATAGTATGGAAGTTATCATTATGGTAATGATAGTGTAGCTTCCTTGTTAATAATACCAGATAAGATGTAATTTGATCATTATCTTATTGCAGAATAAGGGAGATAATGTAATATTGATTATTATTTTATGGTGTATTATTAATGTAATGTCCTGGAATTAAGCACATTGAAATTAATGTAACGAAATGTAACGAATGATTATGTAATGGAATGTTAGTGAATGTCATTGGAATGTAATGTAATGTAAGGTAATGCAATGAAATTAAAGTTAATGCTAATTTTCAGTGCGATTATTTGTTTTGGAATGTTAAGGTCATGTAATGTTATGTTTCATGCTAGAAATTATAGTAATGCTAATTTTGAATACTAACATTGTCCATGGTAATGATAAAGTAGTATGATGTTTAGGTTAATGCTAATATCCATGGAAAGTTAAGGCTAATGTGGCCATCGCTTTATGGTATTGATAATGTAACTGTTTTAGATAGCATATAAGGGGGAAGGTGATTGTCCATGCAGGTGGTTATGATGATATAAATTGCAAAGTGGTTGATGTTGTGGTAGCAATGTTGACAGTTTATTTTCATTAATCAAATAAATAGTAATTCTTAAGCAAGAACCATGAGTCATTATGATGTAGTAAATAGGGATATGCAATTAATTACATGTACTTATTTAAGGCAGGGTTGGTAACTCGTCGTTTAATCGAAGTCTAATGGAGTAAATGGTCTGTAATTGATGTTGGGGTTCTTCTGACTTGCGTCTCTCGTAGAGGTCGTGGTTGTCCTTGATTTTTTAGCACTTGGTTGTCTTGCATTGCGTGGTCTGCTTGTGTCGGGCGGGATGTAGACACCTCCATGTTGCCTTAGTACATAAGTCTATGTGTGTGATTATGTTCCGTGTAGAGAATCCAATGTCGTATCAAGAGTCTTGGGCCCTTTAAAGGTAGGGTTTCCACTTTTGCGTCACACCTAACGGAGATTACTAGTTTCTGCCTGAGCAGACGACCAGGAGCCTATCTGACCTTCCCTCTCTCTAGAGCAGAGAACTAAGATTAAATGCCCTGCTTTCCTGTGCAGAAATAGTAAAATCTATTACTATGGATTCTTCCTTTTGTGTTCGTACCGTGCATAATCCAGTATGTCGTTAAACGTTTGTAGTTACTTGTTGTGCGCATTATGTCTATGGTTGTTTATTGCTTGCAGTTACTTGTTGTGCGCCTTAATCCTTCTGGTTGTGTTCATATTGGTTGCATATTGTTGGTTTTCGGGTGGTGTCGTAGAGTCCAGTGTGACTGTTTCTTTTTACACGAGCGCACACACCTTAAAAAAAAAAAATTGGCACCTGTTATTAGAGTTGTTGTCGTAACTAGGAGGTTCGTTACACAAGTATTGAGAGGACATCAACTATTTGCAAAGTTGAGCAAGTGCTCATTTTACCAAAGGTAGATACATTCCTTGCGGCACATTATTTCAGCGAAACGTATAACATTGGACCCAGAGAAGATAAAATCCATCCAATATTAAATATTGTTAATCTAAATGAATACTTCATTGTATTCACATATGCATGTAAATAAGGACTTGGTGGAGTTCTTAGTCATAATGGACATGTGGTGTGCTACAAATCAAGAAAATTAAATGAACATGAAAGACACTATGATACTCATGATTTGGAATTGGTAGCCATAGTGCATGCCTTGAATATGTGGAGGCACTACCTCATGTGAAAAATATTTGAGTTGAGTACATACCATAGTGGTATGAAATATTTATTTGGACAACCAACTCTAAATTTCAGGAAACACAGGTGGTTAAAATTCCTGAGTGAGTATGACTTTGATATAAATAATATCAAGGGTAAAGAGAACAATGTGGTTGATGCACTCAGCAAGAGAGTGCATGAGATGTGTGCTACATCCATTAGCATGTACAAATTAGATTTGAAAGACAAAATTTTAGAGAATGCAAAATCATATCTACAGTACATGGAAATAAAAAAAAATTACAACAAGGCATTTTGCAGCAGAAAATTGAGAATTTTGAGTTAAAAGAGGATAAAATTCTTTTGTACCGAGTCATAATTTATGTGCCAAATTCTCAGGAATTGAAAAATCTTCTATTAAAATAAATGCATAATGTTCCTTATAATGGACACCTAGGTTACTAAAATACTATTAAAGTTTTCAAGAACCAATATTATTGTCCAAGTATGAATAAAGAGGTTGTTGATTTTATTGCCAAGTGTTTGGAATGTCAAAAATTCAAGGTTGAGCACAGACACCCTGTTGCTCTTCTACAAACATTATCCATTCCTGAGTGGAAATGGGAAGTTGTAACAATGGATTTCATCACCAAGCTTCCCAAAAAAACCAAGCATCATGATTCCATCATGGTGGTGGTGGATAAGCTTACTAAAGATGCCCACTTTATTCCAGTAAAGCTCACTCACAAGGAAGCCAACATTGTTGATATTTATATGAGATAAATTATCAAATACATGGTATACCCAAGATAATTGTGTTTGATAGAGATCCAAAATTTATATAAATTTTTTGGAAAGGATTATTCAAAGGATTTGGGACCGATTTGAACTTTAGCACAACCTATCATCCAGAGTTAGATGGGTAAACATAGAGGGTGAATCAAGTGATTGAATATATGTTGAGGATGTATGTGATGGATAAACCATCCAAATGGTAGGATTATTTGTATCTGGTGGATTTTTCTTATAAAAATGGGTATCAAACATCTCTAAAGATGAGCCCATTTGAGGCACTTTATGGAAGAAAGTGCAACACACCAGTGAGTTGGGACAACCCAACAGACATAGGAGTGGTTGGACCATAATTACTCAGGGAAATGGAAGATAAGATGGTGAGAATAAAACATAATTTAAAGTTTGAACATGAAAGGTAGAAAAATCATGCTGATAAGGGTATAAATCAAAGAGATTTCAAAGTCGGTAACCATGTGTTTTTAAAAGTAAAGGCCAAGAGAAGTTCCCTGAAGTTGGGAAATTGTTCAAAACTAGCAGCTTGTTGTTGTGGGTTGTTTGAAATCCTGGAGAGGATATGTACTGTAGCATAAATGATTTCCTTACCTGCATCAATGTGTATTGATAATGTATTGCATGTATCAATTGTTAAAAACTGTGTACCTGATGTTAATCATGTCATTGATTGGAATGTGATTTAGGTGGAGCAAGAAGGAGACTTCCGAGTTAATCCAGTATGCATATTGGATCGAAAAGTCAAGCTACTCTGGAAATGAGAAGTAGGACTGGTAAAGTTCCAATGGCCCTGGTACAGTCTTGAGGACGCAACCTAGGAACATGAGGATACTATGCAGGAAGAATACCCACATATTTTTGAAGATTTGTGAAGTTTTGTTTGTACATGTGTATATAATGCAATGAGGACAATGCATAAATAAGCAGGAGGGGAATGTAATACCCCTAGGATGAACCAAATTGTAAACATAATGTAATTGTACATACAAGATGGTGAGCTAGGGTACTTGGAGGCTAGATTTCCTATGTGGTTATTAGGCTGGTGAGAAAGAAGTTGAAAGGCCAACGAGCCTAGTTTTGTAAATGTAATCACACTCAGTTTTTTTTATTGAAAACACATCACTACTACATCCCAACCATGTAAAAGAGTATGGGGGGATAAATTCCACTAGAATGGGAAAAGGGGGATAAGAGTCTAGAAAAGGGGCTAAGCTAAGGGGGATTAATCCAAAAAGGAATATTTTATCAATATTCCTAAAGCTAAAGTATAAAGTAGGGGATAATGGATTTTATCCTAAGCCCCTATGAAGAAAAGTATCACCATGTGAGGGAACCCATGTGTGGCTCATGTAGTTTCCAACATGAGAAGTGTCAAGTTGGGAACATGCACATAAGTTTTGGGGACTTAAACTCATTCAACGACCTGAGGGATCATTATTCACACCTCACTACCTCCATGTTATTTTCATCTATACCTTCATGCTATTAGTACCCATACTTGTACCTGTACCAGGTTCTTTTTCATATTTGGAGCTGGACCGAAGAGGTAGGTTGTAAGTCCCGTAGGGAATTGACGAAGCGGGTTGCCAGGCCCATGAGAATTATCTCCAAGTGAGAGAATTGTTGGGAATTTATTTTCCAAGGTGCCAAACTGCAGTCACAGGGCTCTGAGACTTCCTGTCCAGCCTGTTGATGAAGCCATGGAAGGGAAGTGGGTAGTCGAAGGATTGTTGAGTAGAGAAGGGGAAAATTTCCTAGTGTGGTACAAGAATGTGGGGAATGTGATCTAGGTGGATATTGGTGGCCACCCACCTTTTTCAACTGGCTCAAAACAGTTTTATGGCAATTTTCGCAATTTACTATTTTTAGCAGTTTTTAACTTTCAGGGCCATTTTGAGGGCCCAAATGAAGGTTTTTCAAGATCGAGGTTCTCAATGATATCCAAAGGCATGATTGTGCCCCCAAAATGAATCTTCTCAAAAATACCTTTCCAACAATCTATCACAAGCCTAAAACAAAGATCGTATGCAAAAGTTACGACCCCGGGAAGTTGATGTACTCACTTACCCAAACGGGGCCCACATGAATTTTGGCACTTCATCTCCTAGGGTTAGGTTTTTGGATGTCTAGGGTTTTTGGCATTCCTTTTTTATTGTAAAAAGGCCTTGGGAGCCTCATTGTAACCATATTCTTGCAAATGCGAGTAGCTGTCACATCTCTTCTCAGAGATAAGCTGCCACCAATCTAGGGAGTCTTTCACTCTGTATTTTTACAGTCTCTGTACATTCCTTTCATTAATAGAAATCATGTATTACTATATATCTGTGTTTATGGTTGCATCTTTGATACATTTCTATTATATTATTGAATATCTGTGATATCTCTGTGCATTTCTTTGTTATATCTCCGCTCTCATTTCGTGCCGAAAATAATCTGGATCAGTGGTATCAGAGCAGGATTCTCTTGATCGTTTTTTCAGTGAATGTCCCTGAAGAGGTATGAGTATATAAAGTTGGGTCTTGAGATTGTCTCTCTTAAGGACAATCTCTCTCACACACCCAAGAAACCCTCAATAGCGGAAGAAAAGAAAAACAACGGAGCGGACGATCCTATCAATATGTTGCTTGAGCAAGCTCTCACGCGACAGAGGGACGAAATGATGGAGAATTTTTCCCACATCCTTCAACGCTTGCCGATAACAACAGGTGCATCTTCATCAAGTGACCACTTTGGAGGAACCTCGCCTTTCAAGGTACAAGTTAATTTTGATATTCCTATATTTGAAGGACAGATAGATGCAGAAGCCATAGAAAAATGGTTAACTCTGCTAGAAGGTTATTTCTCTATTCACAATTTTTTCGACAAAGAAAAGATCACCTTCACACTCATTAAAGCTCTCCCTCATGTAAAAAATTGGTGGGAAAGTTACTGGGAGCAAAGTTCCACAGAGGATTCTGGAATATATGGGGCTGATCCCACTTGGGATTTTTTTGTGCATGCGGTAAAGGAACAATACTACCCTATTGGTAACTATGAGGACCAGTACATGAGATGGACCACATTGTGGCAAGAGAGGGGCCAAGCAGTTCCGGAGTTCACCAATACCTTCCATACCTTCCACACCAAGCTGGGTATCAAAGACTTCGAATGAAATTTGGTTCTGAAATACTGTGGGGCTCTACACAGATACATCCAAACTGAAATGGATTTTCTAGACATCTCATCACTTAGGGCTACCTATCGATATGCTATTAAAGTCGAGCATAAACTTAAGCACCAAAACAAATGGGATTTTGGTTCTGCAAATCCGCAACAACCAAAGTATGATAAAGACATCCCTAACAAACAGTCTCTTGAAAACTAGTCCAAGCCACATGAAAAGAAGGGTCACGAGAAGACAAAGAAGGACACCGAAAAATGGTGCGATTTCCACAAAGGCCCTAGCACAACACCGATGAATGTCGCTCAAAATAGTCATTGGTGGCCGAGATCAAAGACAAGGAGCTGAACCCTGATTCAGAATCTAATTCTGAAAATACTAGTAAAGGACAGATCATTGACGCAGACCCCACTGCTATTGTCGCAACTGCAACAATTCAACCAGAAGAACCAACAGATCCTGAAGAGGGGGAGCACCTTTTTCATTCACAGATGTGGGTGAAGGGGACCCCATTGCATTTTATTGTTGATAGCGAAAGCCAGAATAACCCCATCTCAGCAGAGGTCATCAAACAATTGGGATTGTCAACAACACCACACACACAACCATACAACATCGGGTGGCTTTGCCAAGGACGGGATATTCGTGTTAGCTAGCAATGTCGATTGTCATATGGCATCTAACCCTTCAATGATGAGGTATTATGTGATGTTTCCCCACTAGATGTCTGTGATGTTCTCTTGGGCCAACCATATATGTGGAAGCGCCACGTTGTTTATGAGTCTTGACCTCGCAGTGTCATTGTTTCTCTGGGGGGTAATCTCTACAAAATACCAGAGGTAGTTCCAACTAATGTTCCACCTAAAAGGTTCCGCAAGGTAGTATCTCATACTGCAAAATTCAGCTGCTTCACAATCTGTTCAAAATGGGAACAAAAGGAAACTGCAACCACTATAGTCTCGCCCCCTGCACCTTCTATCCAACAGAAGCAGGTTGAAAAGGTTCCAACAAAGCACAAAGATTCCTTCTACACACCTTCCTCTCATGTAGCTCGACTTGTTGAACAACCTCAGCTTCAACAAGTTCATGATAGACTTCCACAAACTAAGCAACGCGATGTCTCCAACAATACAAGCAGCTCACCAAGATGCAGATTCAACAAACGCTTTTCCCTCTCCCCAGGAAATGAATGCAATGGAGACTATTGCTTCCTAAGGAGGGAGGATTGATCCAGGTGGATATTGGTGACCACCCACCTTTTTTGACTGGCTCAAAACAGTTTTCTGGCAATTTTGGCAATTTACTATTTTTAGCAGTTTTTAACTTCCAGGGCCATTTTAAGGGCCCAAATGAAGGTTTTTCGATATCTATGTTCTCAATGATATCCAAAGGAATTATTGAGCCCTAAAAATTAATTTCCTCGACAATACCTTTCCAATGAGCTATCACACACCTAAAACTGAGATCGTATGCAAAAGTTACAACCCCGGGAAGTTGATGTACTCACTTACCCAAACAGGGCCCACATGACTTTTGGCACTTCATCTCCTAGGGTTAGGTTTTTGGATGTCTAGGGTTTTTGGCATTCCTATTTATTGTAAAAATTCCTTGGGAGCCTCATTGTAACCATCTTCTTGCGAATGTGAGTAGCTGTCACATCTCTTCTCAGAGATAAGTTGCCACCAGTATAGCGAGTCTTTCACTCTATATTTTTACAATCTTTGTACATTTCTTTCATTAATAGAAATCATGTATTATTGTATATCTATGTTTATGGTTACATCTCTGATACATTTCTGTTATATTATTGAATATCTACAATATCTCTCTGCATTTCTTTGTTATATCTCTGCTAATATTTCGTGCCAAAAATAATCTGGATCAGAATGAGGGACTATAGGATGTTTGTTTGAGTTTCCACCTGTGTCTGAGCTTGTATGTTGTTAAAGAGACCTCATCATGGTTAGAAATATTTTACCTAGGTGGAATTCAGCCCCGTATCAGGGGTGACCCACCACTGAGAGTTTATGAGTAGTGTGGTCTAAGGCTGGGAGGAACGTGGAAGGTTTGCACGAAGTTGATGTTTTTTTTTACTAAAGATAAGTGTACTGTGTGTTAATTTATGTGTTATGTTAATATTTATTCAATTATTCTTATGAGTTTTTCTATATATGTTGTATTTGTATATAGATATTGTTATCCACATTAATTTGAGCAAATGCAAAAGTATATCAGTTACTTAAATGGTATCAAAGTTCATAAAATTTTTGTGTGGCATTGCCTAACTAAGAGTTTGGGGATGCTACACTTCCGGACTTTCATCTTAGGGATGGATTACTATGTCATCTCAACCATCTCTATGTTCCTTTAAGCGAGTGTGCAAATATGATATTTGAAGCTAATTATAGTCGGGAAGCATGACATTTTGGTGTACACAAAATAGTGTTAGTTCTACAAAAAACATTTTTATTGGTCAAATCTTCGACAAGATGTAAACAATTACATTATATACTACACTTCCTATGCCATTTCCAAGACTTCCATAAAACAAATAGGGGATATACACCCCTTTGGATACTCCTAATAGGCCTTAGGAGTCCATCTCCATGGATTACATGTATGGTCTACCTTCAACCAAGCATGGTAATGACTATGTCTTCATGGTCATTGATCGATTCTCTAAGATAAGAGTTTTGGAACCAAACAAGAAGAGCATCAAAACCAAGGCCATTTCCAATATCTTCTTTGAACATCTTTGGGTTCATTTTGAGCTCCCACGAAGCATTGTCTTAGGTTGAGATAGTAGGCTCCTAAGCATTGTTTTATCTAGCCTATGGTCAATGATGGACACCAAGCTGACCAAATCGACTCCTCCACTGACAGACTGATGGAAAAAAAAAGGTAGTCAACAGGATGATTGTCCATATCCTGAGGATGTACAATTCCAAACATCCACGCACATGGGATGAAATCCTTCCTTATGTTCAACATAGGTACAATATAGCCCTCCACAACTCTATTGGCCACATCTTGTTTCAGATTTTCTTGGAGTTCCAACCATTGGCCCTCATTAACGTAGCTCTTCCCATTGTGTTAGGAAATGAGGAACACTTCCATGTTAAACCTAGTATAAGAGAGGAAGAAATATTTAATCAAGAAAGTAAATGGCACAACAAACAAGCAATACACATATATTTTACCTTGGAAACCCAAACCCAGAAAACCAACAGTCCTTGAGCGTTATGCTCTCTTGTTGTCTTATTCATTTAGAATAAAATGTTACATGTATAACCTTGGTCCACATGTAAGACAAAATCGATGTCATACCCTCTTTATTTCATAAGAATAACCCTATAGACAATTCGACTTTTATCTACATGACCAACAACCTCTACGATTATTGATTCCCAAATATTAGCCTTTACATGATTACAACATGCCTTCTTTATAGGATTTACAATATAAAAAACCATAAATAAAAGCCTCCCAAAAATGGTTACATATCCATGCAGATCATTGGCTAAAAATATCTTGAATCTCAATATTCTGTTACAGTTGACTACCAAGTTGGATTACCACTCGACTACCAGTCGACCTTCATTCGGTATTCAGTGGGTTTCCACATGCCCATCTTTCGAACTCTTGTCGGTTTACGTCTTCGAATTTCTTTTGATGTCTTTACCATGTCGAACCACCTTGACCTTCAACTTCGAATTTACCTGGTTAAACCACTTCGACCTTCAAATTGTTGTCAATCCACCTCTACTTCGACTATTAGTCAATCCACCTCGACTGTACTTTCACTGCAAATTATAATATAACAACCTGACATTATCCCACTTGTTGTCTTCTTTGTTGAAATCAGGAAACCTCTAAACTATCATTCACAGACCCGGTGTAGTAATTCCCATTGCCTCTATGCACCAAGAGAACTTCACAACACTCACATACTTGGTCAAAGAGTCTGCTATGTTTTCCATGTTGGAAATACTAAAACAACTGAGCTTAAACAATTTTATACCTTTTAAAATATTATTAATCTTCCTTCAAGTGATCATCAACAATATACAACATATGGACAGTAAAAGTAAAGACCATCAGTCACACATAAAGTACACACAGATACAGATTTTCACGAGGAAACCCATAAAGGGAGAAAACCTCTTCTTCTTCGAAATGATAGGTAGTCTTTTTCAGTTCTGTACATCATTTACAATTGAGCACTAACTCAATGTGAGGCTGCTACCTCTGTTTTTCAAGATGCAACTTGTTTGAGAGCACCAACTCTCTGGTTTCTCTAGCACCCACTAGAAGGAAGCACCAACTCCCTGAATATTCCTGCACCAACTGGATGGAAGCACCAACTTCCTGAATGTTCCAACACCAACTGGATGGAAGCACCAATTTCCAGTTACACAGGCTCCAACCTGCATAACAGAGAACACTAGTTCTCCCTTGCACCTCCCTGCCACCCTGGTTTATCTGGCTGCAACCAGATGGAAGCTACAACTTCCTATGTTCAAGCTCCCACTTGAACCTCTGAGGACAACAATCCTCCCGAGCACCTCCCAACCTCCCTAGAATACAAATGGCTAAATAAACATTCAACTTTACAGATAAAACAGGTCTTACCAATCTTTCTTTTGTTCTGTAAATCTGGTCTTCTTCACACTATTCTGCAGCTCTACTCTTCCTCTGTCTTTTCAGCAGGTATGCTCTGCGTCGACTCGTGCTCTCATTCTTCTCTTCCTCAACTCTCTGTAATTATGCTCTGCATTTCATCTCACCCTTCACATATGCTTAGTATCCTCCTGCGCATCCTCTTCATCTCTATTCTTATAGTTTCATTTTTTTTCACTTACAGAACGACCAACCCCACACAGTCTATTTCATCTTCTTTTATACACATGAACACGACAGTTCAACTTCCCAACTCCTTAGGCAAAATGTCGAAAAATATCTAAGCAACTGAAACGCCAACTGAAACGCTAACTGATTTGCAATCATGAGTCCGTTTTGCTAACAGATTCCAAACTCAGGAGTTAATCTGTGAGAAAGAATAGTAACCCTCCGATCACAGTCAAGTTTTATCCTCACCGCTGGATGACCTTTATTATTCTTGCCTTTTAAAATCAGGTTTCGACATTCCTTATGTTCAATGTTCTTTTCACTTACAAATCTCGATTCACAAAATTTCGTAAAGCGGTCAGATCAACGATCTAGATCATGATCAGATCTGACGATTCAGATTAAGTCAGGAATTCACTCATCATGAAATCGAAATTCCTAACGTTCATAGTTTTTGTCACTTACAAATCCCGATCCCCGAAACTCCGTGAGAGGTCAGATCAATGGTCCAGATCATTTCTTGATCTGACGGTCCAAATTCAATCGCGATTTTGCATATCGCGAAATCGGCATTCTTGATGCATTGAGTTCTTTGCCTCTTGAGTTTGCGATCCCCGATACTCCGATAAGGAGTTAAATCAACGGTCCAGATCTCATTCTCAATTCAATGGCTGCGATTGAATCGCGATCTCGCATATCGTGAAATCAGGATTTTTGATGTTAATAATCTTTGACATGTCCAACTTGCGATCCTCAAAACTCCGATATGGTGTCCATCTGCTGACATCACACGTGAATTGACACGTGTTGAATACTACCACGTGTCACTCTGATTCATGACTTACATGTGCCTGAAATGTTGAATCAGTCTGACACTTGTCATTACCTGATTGTGCCACGTGTCCCTAGCTGACGTGGTTTGTTGTCGTGAGTTGGGTTGACGGTCTGGATCACATCTTGATCTGACGGTTCAGGTTCAATCGGGATTTCACACATCGCGATTTCGAGGTTCTTGATGTCAATAAACTTTGACATGTCCAACTCGTGATCCCCGAAACTCCGACAAGAACTGGGATCAATGGTCCAGATCAAAGCTTGATCTGACGGCTCATATTTCATCGCGATTTCGCAAATTGCGATTACACCCGCTTCTCCTTGTACTTTAAAGAGCATGCAGTTTATCCTTGATCCAATGATAGTCAGGTCTTGCGCTCGGATCTGACGGCTTAGATATGTCTCCCTCTTCAATGCACTCGTCTTGTCTTCATTTAGATCTGACGGCCCTCGTTCTTTCAAGAAAATTGAAGGGGATCCAACAGTCACTGATTCTTCTCCTCCTGATTATTGTTGCGCTGCTACTCATTGCTGTTATACTCAAGCCATCATCACAATTGTACTTGCCATCAATGACAAGTATACATTGCCTGTAAATATGATAACAATCCTCTGTACATTATTCATGCCATTCGTTGTCTGTTACATATTTACCAACAATCTCCCCCTTTGGCATTGATGGCAACACAAGCACCCACTTGCAATCAGACTCAAATCTCCTCTGCATTAGGCCATTCAGTCTTGACTCTGTTCCCAAATTATTTCAAACTCGACTCCTTTCTCCCCCTTTGACATCAAAGTCAAAGAAGAAACATTCTTCCACTGATCTTGTTGCAAAACATACTCCCCCTGTCGTCTATAAGCATCTAGAAAAGACACCAGATATTCAATAAATACTCCCCCCTGACTAGGTGAACAGATTAAACACCAGAGATTATAACGACCAAATTTTGACGAAGGTATCCAAAAGGGGTCGCTGCTAATGGTTTAGTAAAAATATCAACAATCTGTTCTTTGGAAGGAATATAATTCCTGGCTGAATAATTCTATTTGTAACTTGTTCTCGGAGAAAATGGTACTTGATTGGAATATGCTTAGTTTTGGAATGAAGAACATGATTCTTAGAGACACTAATGGCACTTGTGTTATCACAATGAATTGGAATAGGATCAGTGTAAGTTACCTTCAGATTTGCAAGAGTTTGTATCATCCATAAGATTTGTGTGCAGCAAGTAGTAGCAGCAATGTATTCTGCCTCTGTAGTGGATAATGAAATAGATCCGTGCTTCTTACTAAGCCATGCAACTAATGAGTCACCCAGAAAAAATGCTCCTCCACTGGTGCTTTTTCTCTCATCAACACAGTTTTCCCAGTCTGCATCTGAATAAGCAGTTAACTGGAAATTATGATTTCTAGGATACCACAGTCCATAATTCATTGTTCCCTTCAGATATTTGAATATTCTTTTAACAACTACCAAGTGACTTTGTTTAAGAGCAGACTGAAAACGACCTACCATTCCAACAACTTGCATTATATCAGGACGAGATGATGTGATGTACAGAAGACTGCCTATCATTGAACGATATGTCCTTTGATCAACATCAGGTGAGATATCATCTTTTCTCAGCTTGCAACCAACCACCATAGGTGTGCTGACTGTAGAGGAATATTCCATCTGGAATTTCTTGAATATCTCTTTCAAATATTTTTTTTGAGAAATAAAAATTCCTACAGAGCTTTGTTTTACTTGTAGGCCAAGAAAATATGACAGTTCTCCTATCATGGAAATTTCAAATTCTGTTTGCATAGAGTTAGCAAACCACTATATAGATGATTCATTAGTACAACCAAAAATAATATCATCTACATAAACCAAAACAGTTAGTAAATTATCGCCTTCAGATTTAATGTATAGGTTATTGTCAACAGTACCTTTCTTGAACCCTTTTTCTTGTAGAAGTTTGTCCAGTCTATAATACCAAGCTCGTGGTGCTTGTTTAAGTCCATATAAAGCCTTCTTCAGCTTACAAACATAATTAGGGTTGTCTGTCAATGAGAATCCTTCAGGTTTCTCCATATATACTTCTTCCTCTAGATCTCCATTAAGAAACGCTGACTTAACATCCATCTGATAAACTTTGAAATCCTTATGACAAGAGTAAGCAAGAAACATTCTAATAGCTTCCAATCTTTCCACTGGTGAAAATTTTTCATCAAAGTCCCGACCTTCCACTTGTGCATATCCCTTACAGACCAATCTGGCTTTATTTCTAATAACTTGTCCTTTTTCATTCATTTTATTCTTGAATACCCATTTGGAACCTATTACATTCTTATCTTTAGGTCTAAGGACCAGCTCCCAAGTATTGTTCTTCTCAATCTAATAAAGCTCTTCATTCATTTCTCTAATCCAATTGTCTTCCTGGCTAGCTTCCTCAAAGGTTTTAGGTTCAGCCATAGATAAAAAAGCAACATGAGATTGTTCTGAGTTTTTAATCAATTTCCTCCTTGTTTGACCTCCTTCATTTATATCTCCAATTATCTCATTTTCAGGATGATTCTTTCTAATAATTTTGAGAGGAGATTTTTCTTCTTTCTGTTGAATTGTATCAGTTTAAATGTTCGTATCTTCATCTGATCCAGACTCTTCTCTTTCTGATCCTTGGACCTGTTCATCTTCATCTTCAACTGTATCTTCTATTCTTGGTTCATCACTGCTTATATTTCTGAATGGAATTTCTTCATCAACTTTTATATCTATACAGTCAACTAGTTTATGCAGTCTTTTATTGTAGCATCTGTACCCTTTACTGTTTGTAGCATAACCCAATAAAATACCTTCATCAGCTCGATCATCATACCTGCCAATATCTTCATCATTGTTTTTGATATAACATTTACTACCAAAAACTTTGAAATGCTTGATTGAAGCAGGTCTTCCAAACCAAAGCATAAGGGGTCTTGTCACTGTGTGGTCTGAGATGAGATTTGTTAAGGATATGAACAGTTGTATGAATTGCTTCCACCCAATATGTCTGAGATATGTTCCTTTCATTCATCATAGATCTTGCCATTTGCTGTACTGACCTGTTCTGCCTCAACAACTCCATTTTTCTGTGGAGTCCTTGGAATTGTGTACTCTCTTTTGATCCCATGTTTATCACAGAACTCTTTGAAGTTCCCAAAACTAAACTCTCCTCCTCTATCAGACCTTACTACCTTTAACCTTTTTCCTGTTTGATTCTCAGTCAAAGCCTTAAACACTTTGAATTTTTCAAGTGCTTCAGATTTTTCTTTCAAAAAGGAAACCCAAGGTAGTCTAGAATAGTCATCAATAATCAACATAAAGTAACTTTCTTTTCCCGTACCTTCTTTCCTTGATGGTCCACATAGATCCATATGTACTAACTGAAGAGGTTTTTCTGTTGAAGGAAAGTTTTTCGATTTGAATTGAGTGCGAGTAAGCTTTCCTATCTGACAGGGCTTACAGACAGAGTCATATGGCTTTGATATCTTTGGAAGATCTTTTACTACCCCATTGTTTTTGAGCTTGATTATGTGATTAGAATTTAGGTGACCAAGTCTCCTATGCCACAACCAATTTTCATCATATTTTCTTAAGTTTCATTCTTCTTCTTCTTCTTCTTTTAAAACATAGACGTTGTTTTCTGTTCTTATACCTTTTGCAACTACCTTACCTGAATCCACAGATTTGATTTTACAATCTTTAGAGGTAAAAACAACTTCACACCCTTGGTCACAGACTTGACTGACACTAAGCAGATTATGTTTCAAATTCTCTACAAGCAGCACATCTTGAGATTTTCTTTTTCCGTTACTCAAACTTACAATTCCTTTACCTTTCAC